>VXAA01005176.1:400571-420642 GCA_013399115.1 Anseranas semipalmata
CCCCCATGCAGACTGCATCATCTAGATATGCTGACATCTCAGGATACAAAAAGATCTAGAAGAAGGAATGTACCTCACTGTAAGAAAAGACAAGCTTGCCTAGGCTTTAATTCAACAAGACAAGATTCTCCCTGAATTCACACAGAAGCATGAAAAGACTATGTCTTTCCTAACCCAACTTCTTTGGGTAGGTAAAAAAAGCAATGCAAATGTTTTCCTTAACTGAGAAAAATATATTTTATTACATGGCACGAAGATGTCTGCCTCAAGACTATTTTAAGAAGTGGTTAATTTCTAGCTTGCTATCAAATCAGGATAATTTTTGAGTACGAAAATAAGAAATTACTATAAGGTAAGCACCAGTGACATCTGTACCTGCACTCCCTCCTTCAGACTGGAGATTGTATTTCCTGAACACGTCTGTAAAAGTATGCAAATACATACTGATTTTTCTTTTATTTAAATCTTTTTTCTCATTAACTATATTTATATTTGTTACTTCAAAGGCTTTTAAGTTGCACAATGGGGTAGTGGTGGGTGGAACACTGCCTGGAGCCCTCCCTCCCCAACCCCCCAAGCAGTCTATGTCATAAGAAAGATTATTTCAGTCATACTGATCAGATTAGAAATAGACATGGATTTCTCTCAAGATATTAATTTGACCTGTAGAGCCTCGTCCAGAAAACTGGTATCAGAGAGTTCATACATTTCATCATTTCTCTCATCTTTTAATCCATATTCATGCCAACAGTCCCACTACAGAAAATAGGATAATGGTGCTTAGGTGGGTAAAAAAAATAATTAAGAAATGGTTTACTTGCTTGTATTGGGATTACTCACACAAGAAATTAATTTTGCGATTATAATCATAGCTAGTAATGTTCCTTGCGTGTTTGGGCCAGAACTTCTGTCATCCAGCTTTAGACAACTGGATGATCTGGGTATTTTCATAATCCTGTCAAGAAAATCTATGCATAAAGCTCAGAAGGTGGTTCACCTTTGTTCAATGAGAATCTGTAGTCCACTACACCTGACCCAGCATCATTCTAGAGAACAAAGATTGCAATACCTTAAGACAGCTTTATCTTTCTTTCGCCAGATTGACATTAAGATGGCTATCTTCATAATGCTGTGGAATAATCGTGGAATTAAAGATTAACTTTCTCTTTCCCTTTACAGAATCTTGCTTTTCCAACCAATCAGAATGGCACTAGTAGATCCAATTCTACATTTTAAATGGGTTATTAGCAATGACATACAATTCCAAGCTCCTAATATTAAAGTACACTACCTTTGTTCAGCTTTCTCATTGTATTTCCTGAAAGTTATGTCACCCTCCTTTAACAAATATTTCTACAAAATGTTTTACTAAATATTTTTCTCTACCAGAACAGATTGTTACTCAGAGCAGGAAATCTATGTTTATATATTAAAAAATAAATAAACAGTAAGAATGTCCAGTTAGCTAGACAGTAGGGTTTTTTTTTTTTAACCCTCCCGAGTGCTACCACTCTTTATCAGAAGTTTTGCTTTACTTATGCATTTTGACATTATGAACTGGTGCATAAAAGCTTCCTCTTTAGCCACTGTCAAACTAAGTGCTGAATGGATCAATAAATATATAACAAATATTAAATCTTGAGCACTTAACTTCAAAATTCTTTGCAAGAAGTTTAATTCTTATAACTTCCTTTTCTTGGATGAAGAATTATAATATAAAAATTGAGTCATGGGCAGTACATAACAAAACTTGGTACAAGTATGCTACGTGTGCAAAGATTTACTCTTTGCACCCTTACATCTTTGAGCATAGAAATGGACAAACCTAGTTCTGGCTCAGAGTCAACAGCAATCATTTCACCTACATGGGACATGGAAGAGGGGCATATGATGCAACTTAATCTCCCTATATTCTGACCTGTAAGGTTCATGGTCTCCTGCTGCTGCCCCTACACTGGTTTCTGCTGTACAAGGTCCTCCATTTTACTTCCACATCTTAATGGCATGCTTTGGCATTAATGATTTTGTAGGGTCATTAAAACTCTCAAACCACTCTGAAAACTACAAAGGAAATTAAACCGCAAGAATATGTTTTCAAATCGTCTGATCTTGGTGGATGTCATTCTAGCATATGCAAAGAATTGGTTGACAGGAACTCTGAGTCATCGATAGTGCTTTGAGAGCACACAGAACGTGCATGAACTATCAAATGACTGGATAAGGTCAAAGACAGTGCTGACCTCTACACAGTGAAATGAAAGGGTTTTCCCAATAAAAATACTGTGCAGAAGGTAAAACAGGATCTAAAAATCCCTAGAAGATTATCTATTGATCAAAATGGATCAACTTACCTAATGCAGATCTGAAGGGTTTTGTCTGTTGAGGTCACTCAGTAGTTTTAGTCACTTATTCTTTAAAGCAGAGATGAGAAGTGCAAGCAGCGACCTTTCATGTAATAGCTCAGAAGTTAAACTGTTCATGCAAATGGTGAGAGATCTCTACTTCTCAGCCATATCTCTCAGGGGAGTTCCCGAAGATGTTTTAAGCTGTCTTACTAGATCAAGGTAAATCTGCCTCTCTTGATAAATCTTTTCTACTTTGCATCACATAAAAACATTAACTCAAAGAGCAAGTGCAACACACCATCTTGGCACAAAGACAGGGGTAAAACAGAATATGACAGCACAGCCGAAGTTGTTGCTGGTCAGAAGACAAGTACTCAAATCAAATCTAGGTTTTTGTATGGTAGAGCACTACCTGCTCCAGGAGATATTTTAGGATTATAAAGTACCAAGTATCATCAACTTTTGCTCTTACAATACCACATGCATTTTTGATTTGCCCCAGATAAGCCCTTTAAAATATAATTAGTGACAATATAGATAAATGAAGTACAGCTTTATAAGCTTTAGCAGCTTTTGGTGACATCTCAAATTTGGATTCCCTGAGAGCACAACTCTCAGTATAAACTGCAAAGTTTCTAGATTATAATGTAAATGGTAGCCTTACTATTTTTGTTGGTCTGTATGTCGCCGTAACTTGTCAAGTACAACAGGCATGCTTCTGCCTAAAACTCAGTTATTTTCTTTTGATGACTTATTTACAGAAGTCCCAAAGAACAAAAGCATGTTCTGAGCACTGGTCTAGAGGAAATTAAAAGAAAAAAATTATAAAGCCTGAGATAAAAGAGGCAGTCCAGAAAAAAATAAACAAACAAACTTACACTATGCTAGTTTCATAAATAGAAACCCAAATAACTGTTAATTTCTACCATCTAGTGCATAAAAAAGCAAGCTAGATTACAGAGTGCTAAGCAGTAAAGGGGTAAATATGCCCTCCAACTCACATGTGTATATATGTATTTTTTTCACCAATTTCTAAGTTTACTTCTTAGTTTGGATGCATTCAGAGATGATTTTCTAGCAAGTTAGAACTGGGTCAAGTAACCGCTGGCACTTCGTCTCCATCATCTGCTCCACAGAACACCTCACCAAATACCGTAAGAGTCACTGAAACACTGACTCCATAATTATTATTATATATATATATTTTTTTAAACATAGGTTAGTGTAACACAAACGGCGGAGGGAAGGGGCAGAGCCCTGGCCGTGCCAGGGCCGCCGGCGCCCTCGGCGCTTCCCACCCCCAGGCCCAGCCCGCACCGCAGCTGCCACGACATCCGCATAAAACAGTTCCAGCGTGAGGAAAATCGGTAAATAAACAGAAGTCCTCTTCTCCCCTCCGCCCCCGGCCCAGGTAGCGCACGGAAAGAGGAGCCCGGTGCGGGGACGCGGCCTCTACCCGCACACCACAACACCGCGCCCCTTCCACCTCCCCCGACATTGTGGGACCGCGGGGCAGGCGCGGCGAACGGCACCCGGGCCAAGGGCTGCCGGCCGCAGGCGGTCAGGCCGGGGCCCCACGCAGCCGCCGCGGGTACCCGACCGCCGCCATCACGAGGGCGAGCCCGCCTTTCCGCAGCCACGCGGCACAGCGGAGCCCCGTAAAAGCGGCGTGAAACCCCTTTACCAGCCCAGAAGAAAAGAACGCACCGGTTCTCAGGTAGCCGCCCCAGGCTTCGCGCTTCCTCGCCTCACGCATTTAAGGGGTGAACCGTTCTCCCCCGCCCCTCCTCGGGCCTGCCCTCGCCCAGGGTGGGGCCGACCCGGAGAAGGCTCCCGGGCTCGCTCCCGGGCTCAGGCCCGGGCCCGGCAGCTTCCTCCGCCCGCAGGGCTACGCTAAGAAAAGCAGCCAAACAGCTGTCAAGTGTGCTTCTCTTGTGTTTGAATACGAATTTTCTAATGGGAGGAAGACACGATGTCTTGTTTCTCAGCACTCGAAAACGATCTTCTCCTTATTTCTTTCTCTGTGCCTTGTGTGGTAATACTAAGTATGTTAATGGCCTGATCTGTACCGAGGATGCACAGCTTGCGTGTGAGAAACACATCGGAAATGCTGCATGCGTGTCTTTTCACCAGAGGTGGGAAGAGAAAGAAAAAACAAAGGGTCTGTAACCTCGTCCATAGGGTAAAAGTACAAAAATTGTTGCCCTTAGATGCTGTTTTAGGTATTTTCTGTTCCTGTAAGAAATGCAACTTATATGTGTCATCTCACTTGACAGGTATGGAAATTTATTAATCGCCAGCCAAATAACCCATTTCATTTTCCCTTCTTTGGTTACCAAATCCACAGCCAGACAAGAGACAGCCGTAAGTTTCTCTGGCCAGGTTTACTGGCGATCTGTCTCGGCTGTTACTGTAGCTTGCCTGGTTGTAATGCTCAGCAGGGAGCATGTGTTCCTACATGCTTTCTGAAATATTAATACACAAAATTGTACTGAGGTTTCTGATAGCAGCAGATTGGCTTCTCTGTGGTTTTCTGATTAGAGGTGTATTGGTGATTCCGAGAAGCCAGTGGCGCCGAAATGGGTTAAACCTAATAAGGTTTTGAAAGCTGATAGCATAATTTAAGAGAGCTCAGAGTCACAAAGCTACAGACCTGGCTGACCCCAGCAAATTACAGTGTTTGTTAATGTTCTGTTATAGACATCTTTTAGTCGACCAAAAGCAGATATATTAAGTGAAAAATTGACTTGTGGTTCACAAAGATAGGCTAGCCTTTCTGCCTTTTTTTTGACAGTTGGTCGACTTAGACATAAAAGAGGGCATCATGGCTTCTGTTTTTATCAGGGCTCTTGGGAACGCAGCCTTCAAAAACATTAACTTCAGCTTCCAACTAAAGAAACATAATTGCCTTAAAATCTTTATCATCATAATCTTACACAATATGTGCCCCTTGGGAAATCTAAAAACAATTTAAGGAATGGAAGGCACGGGAAAAATCCTTTTACTTTGAGCATGGTGATTATAATCATATAAGCTTTAGAATCGGTGCAACTGGAATATAAAGAAAGAGTGATTAAAAAAGGCACTAAAATTTATATTGTGCTTTCAGAATCAATGTTAATTAAATGAAGTGGTGGCCAACTCATGGTGTTTCAAACTGAATCTTCTTACTGAGTGTTTAATGACAATAAGTTGGCTTAGGAGCATTTCTTGCAATCTTTCGACGAGGGTTTTACTGAAATTCTGTTTCAAACCAGGACAAGCTGACAGCTTTAAGAGTCCAGCAACTGAATAGGGAAAAGGGATTTTCATCATTACTAAGTCTAAATTAATGCAAACAATGGACAGATGTAACAGACTCATGACTCCTCTTATAATCTTGTTATGTTCTGAAGAGGGCATCTGAATTCCCGTGCCACTGCTATTCAGCAAGGAAAGCACTTTCCTAGGTGTAGGCCAACACGGATGGGAACAGCAGTCAGCAGAGGAAAAGATTGGGCAAAACAGGAACAAAGGTGAGAGATGTCAGTGGCACAGACCTTGGGTTATGTGTTAGCTGGTGCTCTTGAGACACAAACTATAAGGCCTCTGCTACTCAAAGAATATAGCATCACCTGCACCATTTATTCACTAAGACTGTTTGCTGAAGTTCAATTTATAACTTTTATTACAAAACAATAGTCTGCATCCAGGCAAGGCCAAGCACTCCATTTTGGTAGCTTTTCAAGCCTGAGAACCTTGCAGTCCTGATAGGACTGTCTGAAGAAGCTAATCCCTCACAACAGCGGCAATATTGTCAGGGAGAAAAGCAAATACTGGCCAAAGTCACTTTTGTTCTCTAAGCATGCTGCCTCTGCTGCTCCACACGGCACTCCCTCCCCACTGCTGCACGGACTGAAGGGACAGTCCCAGTGTTAGAAACTGGAGTTCACAGAGGAGAGGCAGGGAGATGGTTTCATCACAGTCTTGGGAAATGTGAGAAGCCAGGGGCCACCAGGCACTGCCTGGACTGCAAATGACTTCAAAACATGTGCTGTTGCTGTACAACATGATAAGCTCTCAGTACATCTTCCCTCAATATGTTGCTCCAGAGGCAATTGATTTAGATGTAAAATTCTCTTCATTAAATAACCTTCTGACATGCCCCTTTTAGGAAACGAGAATTTAAGTACAGTGAGTAAAGCGAATAGCCTGTGATGATCACAGATGGAATCTGAGTATAAGCTGGCGTTAAAATCTGGGAGTTTCAGACTGGCGGTGTTGTCCGTATCTACCTGCTTTAAGAAAATGAAAAATACTTTGTCGGATGTGCCTTCTACAAAAAAAATAGCATACTTTATGAGATTTTTATGCCATTTGCTGTAAAGTTTTAACATTTGCCTGAATTCACTGTGTTCATCTGCCATGCCAGTAACCACAGTGCCACTGCTGCCAGTGGCTGCCTGAAGGCCCAATTCCTTCAAAGATCAAAATATTTTTCTCTGACTGTGCTTCTGGGGACATCATAAAGTGCCACAATTAGCCTCAGTAGGGAAGTTTTCAGCTTAGTTCTTACAGTGGCCTCTAATTCTTATTCTCAGGTAAATTTTAGAGGAGGAGACCTTGGCCTGCTGAAGGCAGTAGATTCTCATAGACTTCAAGAAGGGCTGAGAAGCCACTTCTCTTTAATTTTAGTTCTTTGTATTAAAGTTAAAAACAGACAAAAGTTTCTAAACAATCCATAATTTATCACATCACTATATGGGAAGGGATCTGCCTCTGTGCTACCTCTAATTCCAAAAGCTAAGATACGATTGTTGAGAACACATTATTTTCAGAGAAAATTATGACACAAAAAAAAAAAAAAAAAACCATGCTACAAGTGAAAACTGAGTACTACCAATTTGAAGTTGCATAAAGATTTACAGAAAAGATAACCAATTACATGGAACACCTTGGAATCAAACTACTATTATTAAATCATCCTAACTTTCATATAATGATAAGTTTCACTAGCAGGTCCACTTCTGAGAATATAAAAACATCAGGGTAATGTTACAATGAAAGATGAGATACATGTGTTGACACAATATTCAATGACTGACTTTTCACTCCCCCAGGTTGCAAATTGTTAACTGAGCAGAGAATAAAGAACTAATTCCCTTTGCCTCCTTGAAGCCTTAACTCTGCAAAGTATTATTCTCCCAGTTTTTTATGTTTTTCTTTCTTCTCATTCTACCGATGGATAAAATTAAGACTGCCCTGCTGGTGCCAGTAGCTCGGAATTTAGTACCACTTTGAGACAATGCAATACATTTCAGTGACTATCAAATGAAATATAAAACCTTAAATCAAATTAAAGCTAAGTTGTGTGTTTAAAGCTGTAAAAGCTTATTTCGTGTGAAATAAATTTAGAGGTTTCTATATAAACCAGTTGTTTTTATCTATTCCTGCCTAAAACTATGCACTGTCAGTGTACGACTATAGATTTTTACTCCTGATTCATAACCACAAGGGACGCTCTAAGCAGCTTTGCTACAGATCTAGTACTATGAACTAGAATAATGGCAGCTCCAGTGACAAAAAGAAAAAAAAAGAAGCTGTTTCCCAAGAACTTTAAAGGAGTGTGAGAAAACAAGTCCCTTGCTGTTCCTCTTAGGGCTTAGTACAGGATTACATCACAATTTTTTTTCTTTTAATCTTCATAAAGAATCACAGACTAACAGGAAAATCATGAGTCGATACCTAGAAAGATAATGTACATGAATTAATACTTCAACAATGATACCTAGAAAGATCAATTAATACTTCAAGGACAGGATAAGCTAGTGACATGATCATAATCATGAATTCCAGAATGCCTGAATGCCACCTATGTAATCTGCACAGATTAGATGTCACCACTTTCAGATGCAACTCCTGTCTCATGAAAAAGTTTTAATTGAGAGAGACCTAAGTTCCAATACCTTCATATATTTTTACGTGTAGTAGACAGTATGTGCATAGATAAGGTATCATTCAAACAAGGACTAGGTATTAAGACAGCTGTTATTGGTTCCATAGCTGAGCTAATGCTGGTAGTCTTTGGCCAGCAGATCTTGAAGTCATTTAAGTAAAATGGAACAACTTCAGCAAAAATAAAGGCTGGATGCTTCCCTCTGTGCTCAAGATAATTAGGATTCTCTGAAAAGATGGGATAAACAGGATTAAGGGGTCTCAGGCAGAGGAATAATGTGTGCACCCAGCTCTCATATTTAGAGAAGACTTCAACATTAAAGTACTATATAGAAAGCACCTCCACTCAGAGGCGAGCTAACAGAAGGACAGCTGTGGTAGTTATGGTCTGAGAACCCTTGGTAAACTCAGCTCTTCAGATCAACTAATTTATTTCTGCTAAAACACATAACATTGCAAGGTCTGGCAGCAATGGTGAAGGGTTTCCAGGAAGCAGAATCTTGTAGCTACCTGCCCACATTCTCACGATGGCTGAATATGTCTCTTATAAAATACGAGTTTAAAGCACTTTCTCATAACTTGTGAAGGTGCCTATCTGCCATGGAAAAAAAAAAAAAGGGAAAAAAAAATCAGATTTGGAACCAAAAATTTCGTTAGGCATCTTGTTAAGAGAACAGACACCTCTTGTTTCAGGTGAACAGATAATGTATTTTATTTTCATGGAGAAAAAAAAAAGGAAGGAAAATAGATTTGTTGAGTGACGTTTAGCATTTTCTTCACAAACATAAAGACAGGAATGAATATAGTGACATTTCTTTGGTTTTCAAGAAGAGCAAAGGTTTCATAAAGCATAGAAATGATTAGAAATTATTTAGCAAAACCTTTTTTATCATTCCTTTCCTCTTCATCCCTCTATGGCTGAACTTTACAAAGAGCATGGCTGTTTCTTCTACTGCAATAGGAGCTCCTATCAACACATGATTAGTTTAGCCAAAGAAAAAAAGAAATGGAAATGCATAGTTCAATAAAAAGCATAAAGACTTGCACATGCAGCAGATACTCCCTGAATGGGCTGCAAAGGAAAGTAGACTGTGAATCTTAATCTGTAAGTATAAACAGCTTTAAAGGGTGTGCTTGTATTGTGAATAACAGTACTGATAAAAAATAACGGGATCTCTCCTGTTCCCACAAAGAGCTGCAGTGAACTGATTGGAATTTCACTTTGAGGTCATCTCTGGTCTCAATTGTCTTCCCTAATATGTGTATATTCAATAACCACTATGATGCTAGTGACAATATTGTATCAGTATAGCAAAATTCCCAGTGCAGTCTCTGCTTGATGTTTGAATATATGCATGCATTCACTGACAGGAAAAAAATATTTCAAAACATACTATATTTATATAACACCCTTTAACCTAAAGGATTTCAGTAGGTTTCAGAAACTACATGCCTTTAGCAGACTTAAAATAAATCACCACTGGGAAGGTTTACAGCAGCTCAGCAGCATGCAAAACACTAGCCAAAAGCTTGCTTGATCATATATGGGGATGTTAGTAGTGGTTTATTTAGAGAAAATATACATTTTTACAAATTTTTTACAAATTCAATACTTCATTTTTCAAAAAAAAAAAATGAAGTAAATGTTTTCATATCCATGGTAAAGAAACAAGTTTATTATTTTTTCCCTTAAGAACTCCAAGTTATATATATGGTATTCAATTAATTTACCTTTGAAGGTTGAAAGCGACAGTCGGGTTTGTCTGAATGAGGATCCAGAGTTCCAGAAAGTCTGGAGATAAGATTTAGTATTCAGTAGTATGGATGCAATTCTACCATATTAAATTAACTTCTCTCTGTATTCATACTAAAGGAAGAACAATATCAATATCATTCTTAAAGTGTTCTCAAGACCCAGTTCCTTTAAGCTAGCTGTTCAGTTCTCTGATGACTATTGTTCCTGCTCTTTTTATTGTCAGCTGCAAAGATTTCAGCATGTTCAGTTCTGTGGAGTACTACCAAAGTTGTAAATGATCTGGTTAAGGATACTGTATCCTAATTTACAAAAGCAGCTGTACATAATAGAATTGTCCAATATTGATCAACTTTTAAGTTATTATATTATTGTATTATATTTAAGCATTATATTACTGATATTATTACTGTAGATGTTAAGTGAATGCTAAATAGTGAGATTTGTGACTTAAAAGGCCAGAAATTCAAAGCTGTCACTTGGCTTGTACTTTTACATAGACATCAACCACTGAAAAAAGTGAAAATAAAAGTCGTATTCCGGATTAAGAGCTAAATTTAAGTATCCTTTAAGTATTGCTATGAATTAAATTCATCATTAGAATTAAGGTCACACAACTTTTCACTATATTAGAATCAAATATTTTGGTGTTTAACTGTGTCTTTTCCTGTCCCTCAGCTAAAAACAGAAAATAACCCTATTTCTTTATAAAGAGCATTTTAAGCAGTCTTTGTCCTAGCATTTAGGCACAATAATGCACAGCTTTAAAAGCATATAATTATACTACTTTTGCAGAAATACCTAGTGAGCACCATTAAAAAAAAACAACAACAACAAAAAAAAAACCACACAACATAGAGTTGGATATTACAAGTGAAAAAATGAAAATGTTTAGAGGCATAACAGCATCAGACTTCCTCTACTGATCTGCAAAATATATGGTTTGAAATACTCATTTTAGAATCCAACACTGTGCTTCCTCCTTGCTGCAAACTAAAGCAAGCACTATAACCATGGTTCGATGAATTACCTCTAATGTCGTTATTCAAATTTGCTGAGTCCAGATTACCAAAATGGATATAGTAAGATTTGTATGTAGGCTTGATCAGGCCAGAAGCTGGTGAAACCACTGACAAACATGAAAAAGTCTACAGAAAGGTCAGCCACAAATAAGTAACTCATAGGAACCACAGATGATAAGACAAATTTGTCCTGGTAGTGGCAGATGGTAAAATGAGAGACAATGGCCACAAGTTGTGGCTTGGAACATTTACGCTGGATATTAGGAAAACCTTCTTTTACTCTGGGAAGGTGATACAGTTCCTCAAAAAGCTGTGGAAACTACATTGCTGCAGACAGTTTTTGGTTTTGTATCCCTGGAGTTTTCCAAGTCTGAGCTCGACAGAGCTACAGCTGCCCTCATCTATTGTCCTATCTGACATCTGTATCATTCTTTGAAATCTACGTAGGACTGAAGCTTTCAGCTTTACTGGAGCACATCCTGGCTATAATCCTAAACACCACATGTGGCTCTGCTTATCAAGTTGCCAACCCTTTCTGATGCCCATGATTGTAGAAGAAACTCATGTCCCCAAGCAATTCCTCAGATTGCTGCTGCCAGCAGAAGACAGAGAAGAGGAGGAAAAGAATCAAGTCAAGTGGTGAGTGGAGATCTAAAAGGTACAGCATTCATCGCTCTGAGCCTCCTTGCCAAGAGTTATTTCAAAGAGCTGAAGCTAAGCACCCAGACAGCCTGTCTTCTCTGGATGATGACAGGATGATATCCAGAAGCACCAAGAGATCTGCCCACTTTCAAAATCACTCATTACCGGTTTTCCCAGGGGGTGATTCAGTGCATTCCTCCCGAGGAACATCCTTTACGCTCTACTTGTAGGTAACAGAAGTTTTCAGAAATCTAAAGAAGAGGAAAATTAGCTCTTGTTAAAGTTCAGATAAACAAAAGGGCTATTGGCAGGCAGCTACTGATGATAGCCAATGTTGACTGCACAGCACAGTGGGCTCTTTGATAATGAATGCACTATTCATTAGTGCATTAGTTTTCCTTTCTACTTGATATACTTTTAAAGCAAATTAATCAGAGTGATAAATTTGGTATTTTTGACAGACTGTTTTGTCAGAGGTAACTGATAGAGTCAGAGTCACTGACTAGTGAGACTACGAAGTTGTGGAGCAGTTGTATGCTAATACATTCAGCACAATACAATAGCTAAATCACCAACTTCGTAATGAGTCAAGGGCTCTGAAGTAAGGGTCAGACTGAATAGATAAAACAGTAATAGTGAGGACAACTTTCATCCTTAAACTTCATTTCTGCAGTGTTGCCCAGCACTGAGGCTCTGGACCTTCTTATAGAAGGTGAATTTTAAAGTGAAAAAATTTCTCTTGCTGTTGCTAAGAAAACTGAAAATAATGTTGCAAAATCAGTAAGGTTGGATTAAGAAAATAAAAAGGAGTAACAATGATTGGTTCACTAATTATCATGTTCACTAATTATCAGAAGGAAGCAAGTTTCTCATGTCCAATTCATGCTAAGATAGTAAGAGCCTGCTAAAACCTTCAGACAAAACACACATGTTCTGGATATGCAATTCCATGGTATTTATACATGATAAATGTCTGTCCACACTGTTTATTTTGTTGCCAGCTATACACATCTCTGCATTTTACATCTCCCAGCTGCTGTCAATCCACAGAACTGTTTAAAAAAAGTGCTGGATTGTAAGGTCTACTTAAATATTATTGCATATTTAACCTCAGTAGTTTAGATAGACAAAAAGTCTGACTCTCACAGCCAGAACAAAACAGGGGAATACTTTAGCTCTTTACAGAAAGCACTAAACCATTTTACTAAAATCAATACTACAGAGGATACGGTACCAAGTTTTTGGTTTTATATCTCTTCCCTCCCCCATTCCCTTGAGAGTACTACACTGAATAGTTTACTATCTTGCATACTTACTAATAGTACAATACTTTAATAGTAAGTAATATGTCAAAGCTGTGTTTTTAAGCAAAGTAATGCTGGGATTTTATACCAGACCACAGGTTTCAGAATAATCGATGTATATTTATAGTGACTTAATTACAGTGATGAGGTAGGTCTCTGCTGCCATGAGGAAAACTGAAAGGAAAAATATAGTTTCAGTTATATATAGCATAACACAGCTGACTGCAGTTTGCAAAGTTTGCTATTAACAAAAACCACTTTACCTCAGTGAAAATAGCTTTTTCAATAAGAGGCTCTGGAGACGTACAGTGGATTACAACAGGCTTAGGAACCTGTTGTTGAAGGAATCATGTCACCTGAAGCAATCAGCAAGCTTTTAACTAACTGAGACGTGGTTGAAACTCACTTGGAGTGTCAGAAAAACCTAGTTCAAATCTTTCTGATACGCTGCTAGGACTTGAACCTGATGGCAGACCTAAAAAAAAAGGGATAGTGAAGTTCTAGTTTCAGACTGTAATATTGATACCCCTTCTGAAATTTTTTTAGGGATGTTATCTGAAGTTGAAAAATAAAGTCACACTTGAAAAACATCCATGTTTTTTTCTTTTCCTAATTTATTAACAACATACCACAGCAAGAGAGACAAAAAAATTAAAAGAATATCTGTTGTTTGCTCAGGTGATTGTAGCTTTGAGGTCCGTAACTTCTATCTGTGACAAGTTGAAGTTTGGTAGCAAAGAAACAGCAAAGGTACAGATTCAGTTATTCATATTACTTAGCTGCCTTCACCTATTTAGAAGTGAAGGGAACTGATAAGGAAAAAAGAAATGTATGTATTTGATTTTATTCTTCTTGACAGCGCTTCGGTAAGAAAGGAGTTCCAAAGATTCCTCACTATTCTCACGTGTGATTCTTGGTTTCTATCCAGGTCTGTGTTGGGAATTTTGGCTTGTACAGTACGCAGATTAGAGGCCTATAGAAGGAATCCTACAAGACCTCCCCCCCCCAAAGGAAAGGATCAGGATGTTTTCCACGGCACTTCAGCAGTTAGTCCAGAGTTACTCTACACAACACAGCTCTGTTCACAAGTGAGACAGTGAGCTGTCTCCTGCACAGGGCTGTCAAATACTCATCTCCTCCTAGATACCACTTTTCTTATGCAGACAAAAAAAAAAAAAAAAAAAGAGAGAGGAATCTGTACTCAAATAACAGCAGTGAAAACAGTTTCCTGCAATGTGAGAGATACTGTTTCAAAGCAATCTACCTGACTGATGTGTAGCAGGGACCTGAAGGTCATTTTCCAATATCCCTAAGGAGTGCTTTGCAGTATAGTGGCTATCCTGGAGGGTTTCTCTGACATTTTTAAAATCAAGTTTTATTAATTGATTATAAAACCAGACAAGACTATGTTGACCATGGAGACTGACTTCCTGTATCATATTGTTTATGGAAGTCACCTGATAGATAATTTCAGTAGAAGATAGTAAAGTGAGTCTCATTTTGATGTAAATAATTATATATTCATCGAGCAAGTGTGTGGGGAGGGCCACTTTAGAGAGCAGCCAATAGGGCACTTTAGCAACAGAGTCAAACACCATTACCAAATTGCCATTTTGTTTTAAGTCAACATTTTTTGTTTTCTAAGAATGTTCAGATGGTTTTGTATTCTTCTTTTTGTCTGAAACACACAGTATAAATGTCCTAGAAAGGACATCCTTTCTTCTTAAGGATAGGCTCTTAAACCTGAGAGTAGATCCTAAAAAAAGACTATAAATCATAGATCTGCATTAACATAATGTTAAGAATTTCACTGAAACATGAACATCAATAAAATGTAGTAGTGAAGCCTTGATGTGCAAATGTAACTGTCAAATTAAAAAATGACTGTCAAGCTCCGACAAAGGAGGCCCAAAACTAGACTGACTCTGAAATTGGCCTGTAAACACCTCTTTTTTTTTTTCTCCTTTTCCCCCACTTATGCTGCAGGCATCTCAGAGTTTGAGAGAACTGTGCATTTTATCCACCCTCTTTTCCTATTTCCAGCTTACCAATCTTCTGTTATTTCAATAACAGCTCTCATTCAGAAAGGAAGTACCCAAGTTCTCCCACTAAATCAAAAAAACAAAACAAAACAAAACTGGTTACAGGGTGTTACATGACTTTTGCAAATGGTAACCAACCTGCTTTAAAGCATATGTTGCCTCTTGCTTGTCCTGTTCTCTTTCCATTTTTAAAGCTATCTGTTGGAAATGAGCTCTAAAGTTTTCTGTTCCCTATATTGTAGAGTGATTGAAAGGAACTCTACCCACATTTTTATGAAACAATCTGCTTTGCCAGACTGAAATATTCCTGAAGTTAAAAAAAAAAAAAACAAAAACAAACAAACAAAAAACTAATGTATTAATATATTGAGTGAATAGGATAAAAACTTTTATCACCTTTACATAGTAATAATAACTTGAAGTTCTATCTCTTTCCTTTTTGAACAAGAGATGAACAAAACAGAGAATTATTAAAAATAAACATCATGTAAGATTCTTTCCCCTTCTTCCTTCTAGTTTTCCTACCTCAGTATCACCTGCCTAAAACTCTGATCAACCACTGTTGAAAATATGTGAAAATTTCATGGCTTAATGTTTCCATTTACTGTGCAGTTAAGTAATCAAACAACAGTCCTACTTGCTTTCAAATTTGAAGTAGCTTATCATCACTCCTCTGTTCAGGATGCTGAAGGTTCTTGAAAAGGAGATGAATATTTAGTCCAATAGCTGTAACGCTAGCCTGAAGCTTAGAAAACTCAGATAATTCTCTACTTTGCAGGAGACTGGCTGTGTTTTTGTTTATTTATTTATTTGGGGAAAATAAAAATAAAAAAATAATAAAAAGAAGACTAGCACCTGACTCGGAGCTTGTGTGATATTTGATAATCTTAAAGCTTCAGAAATGTACTGGGAAAAATTGTATGGTAGGCATAATGTTATATACAGATTTGAAATGTGTGCTTTAGGATTAATTTTCTTTCCTCTAAGGATTTGTGTCACTTCTCTATTTAGAATGCAGTATGTTCTTGAAAAGAAGACCAATGTTTGGTCAAATAGTTATAGTGATAGCCTGAAGCTTTGAAATCTCAGATAATTCCATGCTTTGCTATAAACTTACTGCATAACCTTGGAGAAGTCATTCTGCCTGTCTATTGCAATTCCACATCTGTGAAATGAAAATAATAGTAGTATTCCTCTGTGTCAGTGGGGTGTTGTAAGGGGCGCAGTTTTCACAGGGATGAAAACTACATCAGTGTCTTAAGTACACGAAGAATGATAGATCACTTGTAATTAGCAAAGACATTTTGTGTGTATACTGAAAAAGAAGGGTGACTTTATCATTGCTGATTTTGTCAGCCTTGAATGGAGGCAGCACAAGTCCAGCTAACATTGTGACACCTGAAAAATGAAAGGAGGAGTGTGATTCATGGAAGCCCCAGATCGGTGCATGCATATTGATATATAATGCAAATCAGTAAGGCAATAAATACTGATGTCACACAAAGAGCATAAGAAAAAACAAACAGAAAAACAATAGTGTAGCTTTGGTATTATGGAACCTTATCACAACCCTCTTTTTTCATGTTAATGCATTTTGCACGCAGCAGAAATTATACTTCTGAGAAGAGCCACTTCTCCGTGTTCTCTAAAGATTATTCCTTTACTCAGTGTTGAATCATGCATATCCCTTCCTGAAATCGTTTTAATCTTCCCTCTCAAGCTCAGCTGCATTGAAATGTATATTCTGTATGAATGCTGCTTTGGTGGAGCAATTACTCCATTTTGATTAGAGATGTGCTTATGAGATCTCCACAAACTGAAGTCCATTTTAAATAGATTCACTTTTGATACAGACCTGTCTCTTCCTATGAGACAAAAGATTTCTGACATCTTTTACCACTTGTGAGTGACTTTTTTTTTTTTTATTATAGATCTAATTGGAGGTGGGGAGCGAGGGAGCAGGGAGGGAGAGAGGATCCAAAATTTTTTCATCTACTAAACAGTAGGGGAGTTAAGATTCATTCTGTGACTATTTCTCCTAATTATCACGATTAGGAATGATGAATATGAATTCTGTTGTGAGAACTGTGAAATAAAGATAGTATGCAAGCATACAAGACCCCATTGAACAAAAGTTCCTACAATGAGTAAGGAAAAGAATTGGTTCAAGCAAGATGCAGAAAGTAGAGGGAAATCTCTCCTCCCTGCCAAAATTTTGCAGATGATCGAGTTCATTTTCCTGGCACTGCAGCAAAGTTCCTTGTGTGTATACAATCGTCTAAATAACATAGAACAACATAATTTTATTCAGTCTTTCTTTCCCTCTCATATTTTTGGTCAGAAATAAGAATCCCAAACGTTCTGTGATTGTGTGATTCTGTGAATCCTGCTCCTTATAAAAAGAGCCTAGAGGAGACAGGGAGTGAACAATAAGCAGAGTAGAAAAATGATATGAAGATTTTTACTACTTATGTGCTTCTTTAGATTATCTGTTGAAAAAAAAATGGAAAGTCAATCCTCTTCTCATCAAGAAGGAATGGTATAAACAAGAAATGGGCATGCTACTTTGTTTTTACATATCCTTTAATTTTTCTCCTTGCTGATGTTGTCAGGTAGTGTCTAGCATGCTGACAAATCTGAAAGAAACTGATAAAGCAAAAGAGATCTCTGAATTAGAATTACATAAATGAAGCATAATGTTATTTTATAAGTTATTGCAAAGAAAACCTGCTTTAGCTGTGGCGCTTGCTGTGATCAATGACCTTTCGCTATTGTCCAGTCATAAAGCATTTGATAGACAGGTTTCATTTGCAAGAATGTTCTCATAGAGGCAAAGAGCTGAGGGTACGTGCTCAAAAAGATGTGTTGAATGGTTCACATTGCAAATCTCTGTGTCATAATTTAAACTTAACTATTCACAAAACAAATTCTCAAAAAAATATGCCAGTGAATAAATGCTAAGTAGAAAACAACCTCTTTTGTTTATAATGAAAATAGTAAGATGAGTTATGTAAAAGTACTACAAAGCACATACAAAGATAAACAAGTTTCCCACAATTAGCATTTCTCCCCACAAACAGTATCTCAAACAAAAATCAATTACAAAGAAATGCACATGAAGAATCAAAACCAATTCACAAATAATTTGCAGGCAGTCAAAACGACTAAAGTCATAGAATAAACTGATCACAAGTAATAGCCTATCTCTAATTTGGAATTACACCAGCTGTCAGCAATTTGCTGAGAATTCATATTTTGGTATAGAAACCCTTTTCACTTCATCCATCGCAGTCTGACATTAGTGGGTTGGAAGATAAGGGGACAAAAAGTAAATAAATTCTGCTTGTTGCCCAAGGCAAGATTTAGTTTGTTACTCAGCTTGTTGCAGTATGCTTCACTTTTAATGAACTTTTTAATGAAATCCACTTATTTGATTGACTTTTTTTTTAATTCTGGGAAAGAATAAAACATGTTTTTATGCCTCTGAGTTCAAGAAGTCCCAGCATGAGTGAAATGTCAAGAATGTGACTGCCATGTTTGTTGAGATCTTGCAATATATTGCTAATCTGGAGGTTAAGGTAGCTCTCGGCATGTTTGTTTCTGATCTCCATCAAGACTAAATGAAAGAACAATTAGTATTCTCTTGACTATCAATAACTGAAACCAAAGAAACTACCATCCAAAGACTANAGACCACAAATGGAAAAATGTGAAACCTCAAAAACGCACCCATGCGCTGTTCCACTGGGAAAATAACAAAAAGAGTATGAGGTTTCTGAGATATCTTCACCTCCTGTAAATAACCTAATCACTCCTCCTTGGTTAATTGCTCAGATAAGATTAGATATGAGAATTTTGGAGAGTGTTTTTGCAAGTAAACCTTAAAGTAGGGAAAGGAGTCAAAAACCAACCTTCACAAAAATTACTTCCATTTCGCCAGTCGTCCTGCTGGTGGCACTCTTCACTCTTAGATCCAGTCACTCACACCTGCCACGTAAAGAACAATAAATAGGATTGATTTAATGTTCAGGAATAGGTAATGTAAAGACTATCTTCCCCCATTTTTTACATGACTGGCTCAAAAAAAAAAAAAGAAAAAAAAAGAAAAAAACAGCTGTATAAATGTGCTATTTTAAAAACAATGAATTTTAATAATGACAGAAGGAAATCATGTCATTCCAATCTCAAACGTTCTCTAGTCTAAAAGGCCCTCTCTTCTCTTTCTTTATATTTTTCTCCTCCTACTGTGAATGGCTTAGAGGACTGTTTTTCCTACTCAGTACTTTTATTTGATCCTTTCACTCTCTTTTTCATCAAGCTAAAATGTTTCTACAATATTCATGGATTCAGCAGCAGCCCAGGAGTGGGTGTAGGGTGTTGTTTTGGTACTGTTCCTCCTGCTGAGCCCCCTGCTCAAATAGAGAGTATAATCACATTTTAGAATTTAATGGGCTCAAGTTGTGGGGTTCTTTTGGTGGTTTTCTTTTTTGTGTGTTGTCGTCGTTGTTTTTTGTGGGTGGAACAAACAATGCTGGTAGTGTTCTTGTACTTCATACCTACGCCTGAAGAAAAAAACGTTCCGAACTTGATAGGATTGTACTGATTCTTGCACTGCTACGTTAATACCTTCCCATATTAGGTCAAAACTACTTCATATACTGTCAAAAAACTGTGAAGAGTTTGAAGGATAGCCCCAAATTGCTGTCAGAAGATTAGAAACTGCATGTTTCTATGTACATGTTCCTGTTTACATGTTGGAAATGAGTATGTTGAAATTTACATATATATTGGAATTTCTCAGAGAAATTAATCCTGTTCTCAGACAGCAGTTCAGTTCATTCCTCTACAAACCCTTGTGCAGATCAGCCAAACAATTTGTCTTGTCAAGTGATTCAGATTAAATAGATACAACCAACCCAAGTATGACTAGACATGGATTTTAGCCTGAAATAAAACTGATAGTTCCTTCTCTTCACTTCCCTTCTCTTCACTTTCCTTCCCTCCCATCATAACATTAAAAAAGGGGGGG
>VXAA01005176.1:420658-449717 GCA_013399115.1 Anseranas semipalmata
GGGGGGGGTTTAGTTTTTTAGTTTTTAGCCCAATTGACAGCAGTGAACTAGCGAAACAATGTTGCCTTTATTTGATAGGAGTATTCAACAGCCTCCCCCAGGGTTAGAGAATGGTTTTGCTAGCTGTGCAAACAAGTAAGGGAAAAGCAAAGCTTGGTCCAGCAGGTTTATGGTCTTAAAAGGTACAAAAGATGGATAGACAAGAAATACAGATACAATGTTGATGTACATAAGGGAAGAACTGATATAACTATGAATTATATGTTGTTAGGATTTTTTTCATTTAAAGCCAGAGAGAGGGTAACGGGGAGTTTAATTAGAAAAAAAAAAAAAAAAAGGAAAGAAAGAAGAAAAGAAAGGCAATTAATGTTACAGCCCATCACTTCCCTCAACGTGATTAACAACTAGAATTTTTGTAGGCCATAGAGCAGGGGTGAGTCTTGAGGAGGTATGTGAAAGAGCTATCATTTTTATAGATCACATCAGGAAAAAAAAACACCACACACTTTTAAGTCATATCCTGCACCTGTAATACAGTAAAAGAAAAATGACAGTATTAGAGATATTTATCAGTTGGAACAGTATTACATCTCTGAATACTGTTGCCAGTAAATTTGGTATCTGCAGTCTTGGGGAATATAGGATATTTATGATAAAAACTGGTGAAAGGTAAAAGCAACCGAATATTAGCAAGTGCAAGTAAAGATCATGTTACAACATTTTCTAAGATGAACCACTAGCATGGGAACAAAGCAAGCCAGTCAAGCAAGCTGATTTGAAAAAAATAATTTGCAAGATTAAAACTTACAGAGAAGTTAATTTTACATATAGTAATGGAAGAGAGAATATACAGCTTTGGCAGAAAGCAACCTCTGAAGTGACAGAGGTAATAACCAGTTTGGAGAAAGGAAAGCAGAAAGGATGACTTCAGGACAAGGGGGTTAGATGTCAGAGCTGAGAAGGTAAAATGGAGAAAAGACTGAATGGTGGACTAAGCGGCTATCTACATTTTCTTTAACATCAGAGAATGCTCTTATGCCTCAGGTTAGGGACAGAAAGAACTGATACTGCTGAAGTCTGAACAGAAACGTGCAAACGTGAGGTTTAAAGCTGAAGGAAGGCTATGAAACAGTGAAGTATGTTAATCACCATGAAGTGCTGTGCCTTCCCTCTGTGGTAAAACACTGCAGAACAGGTGAAAATCCAGCAAGAATTCACAAGTTAGTCGTAGTCTGTGAAGACTAAGAGGATAGAAGTGTTTGTTTAGCTCTTTTAAGGTTTCCTTTCCTTTTTTTTTTTTTTTGAGACCCAGATTTACACTAGGAAGATTATTGAGGCTCTGTCATGAATGTAAGTATCTGTGTGCAAAGCATTCACTCTCCATCATCATATAAGCACTGCATGTTTTCTTTCTGGAAATAATCATCACTGCTTTTAGAGACACAAAATGAAGCTGCTGGACTGATTTCTGATGACGCAAAATGAGTCTTACATGGCTTCCTAATGAAAGACAAGGTTTCTTCTTCTACTGACTGGTAGATGGCAAAAGGACAAGGGTAGATTCTATCCAGGTTGTTACAGACTTGATCTAATGTGTCAAATATATATTTTTTTAAAGTTTTCATTGCTTTTCATGTGCTGAAATAATGTATAACACTGTATATTCTTAAAAGTTTCTCATCTAAATGTTATTTTAACAAATGACAATTATTTTAGCTGTCCTTGATGTGTCTAAGAACAACACAATGACCTTCTTTAAAATAATTCCTATTCAGTATTCTAAATACAGTTTTAAATAGACGTAGAGAACAGCCATTTCCTCATATCCAGAAACTAATAACACTGCTGCCATCCTCTGCTTTTCATTTATGTACACTCATCTTACACTCCTGCACATCTCTCTCTGCGTCTGCCTGTGCGTGTTTTTGAAGAATAATATTGGAAAAGTCTGTAATCAGTATCAAGTATTGTTTAATTGCCTAGAAGCAGGTAACAATGCGTGTGTGGCCAGTTGCAGGAATGATGTAATTGTCTAGGAGGCTGATAACATGCAAGGCAGCTAGAGATTGCTTTCATATTCCCTTGATGGTATCCAGCTGCACTATTTGCAAAACTCCTATTGTGTTTGCATTTGTGTATATGTGTATGCACAGCTGGTTAGTGAAGAATGCAGACTGTTATGTATATAAAAGAAGTAATCTAATCTCACTTCAGAAGATGTTTCTTCCTCTTGCTAAACAAGAATACAATTCACCAGTCTTGGCAGAGCTGTTTCAAGATATCCTAGAACGGCATAACAGAAATGCGAGAAAACATAACTGAGATCTGGAGTCTAGAAGCACATAATATAGCATGCACAGTACCTGTCTCTGCCGTGCTCTTTTGAATTTTCTGAGTCCCTCATTTGCCTGAGGAATGTAATTGTACGCACACGCACTTGCTGTCCTCCCTCTACTTATCTCAAAAGCTGAAAGAGAACTATTGACGTGCAATACCTTATCATAAGAAAATGATAAAGAATATCTCACTTTTGGCTGAAATATATCCTCACAAAAACTACCGAGCCTTAGTTCAACCTGATCTCTGCAAAAGATTACCAATGAGAGATTTCTAGTGTCAGTACATCTTAAAGTGCACACAAAGATGTAATTTTTGTGGGAGAAATGGAAGGTTCGTCTTTTTTTTTTTTAATCTGGGTTCTGTAGCAGATGGAAACAGTGATTGCTTATACATAGTTACTCACCTTTCCAGTAGATGGTAGTACAGATGTGCTTAAAAGAATATTCAATTTGGGATTGAAACAAACGCTATGTAGACATTTTCATGTACTGAACACAGAGGAATTTTTAGCTGTATCAGTTTTTAAAATTAAGTCATGTGAAACTGCCATTGGGAAAAAAAAAAAAAAAAAAAGAACACTGAGACCTTTTTTATTCCAGCCATTGATCTTTAGCAAAGTAAAATTTTTGTTTTGATAGAAAACTTGGTTGAAATGCAAATGTTCATAACTGAAAGACAGGGATCTCTATAAACCATTGACACTCATAATGATTTACTGTTATAAAATCTGAGTGGTGGTGCATAATAGTCCCACTGAAATGCTAAAGCCTATGGCTGTTTTAGACTGTATTATAAGCTGCATGTATTCATTTTTTTTTAACCTGGCTTGACTTAGCTATATTGGTAGAGAAAGAGATAAAAATCCTTTCTGTGACCAGTTTTACAGATTTTCCCTCACAGATTTGTCATGTTTGTATATGCTGATTTTATCAACAATAACTAGACACTTATATGATAACAATTGCTGTTCATTAATGTTCTAAATATACTAAGGAAATATAAGCCATGTAAGTTGGAGATATTTTTAGAATAACAATTTAATGTGTTGAAAGTTTTCTAAGAGTCACTTTTTTCTTTTCTTTTTATAGTATTATAACTATTTTAAAAAATATAACTAAAGAATGACTGAAGGAAAGGAAGAGGAATGGATTACAGTTTATCTGATAATCAAAGCTCAGAATTTATTAAAGCCATTTTTATTATGACATAAATATAAGAAAAAAAATCAAATGTCCAAAAATTGCCTGTTATTTAGCACATAAATTTCTAAATTTTTCCTGCTGGGGAATATTAGCATATGGTCTGTTAATAACTACAGAATATTTTCATAAATCACATCCACACACAAATTTCTTGGGATGTTCATGCTACTACCTCATCTCAGAGTTGCATGCACATGTATGTATCACTGTACATACTGTTTTGTTTAAAATAAATCTCCATAAGCTTTCTGAACACTGGTATTATCAGTGACAACTGATGTTAGTCAATAATGCAGTCACATCACTCTTGAAGCCCTACAGCATTATTATAAAACCCTAATTAAGAATGTATATATAAATATAAGACTTGCAAGACAGATACAAAGGAGTGAAAAAAAAAACTAATTTTCTGTTTTATTTGTGTTGTCTAATATATTGTAATGATTGCCACTAAGGAGACTCTTATGCAGGATTTACACCTGAGGGAAAAGCAGGTGGTTCATTTTAAATGACACTCAAAAAATCAAGATCGGTAGCATGGCAGAAGGGGAATAATTATGTGGAAGACTATGGATGCTGCTCCCATAATCTGTTTCCAGCAAAAATAGTAGAGATGTAGCAATAAGAGCTTCTACCTACTGGACGATGTCAAAAGAGAAATTGTCTTGACAAATGAGGAAGATTTTAAATGGGAGTTTTCTCTGACCTACAATACAAGAAAAGGTTATGCTAATATGTTAAGGCACAGGCCTTTACTAATGGCTGAGCTGTAGACAAGGCAGTACAGCTCAAAACGAGGATCAGTTTTTTGTACTTCTTTCTCCCTGAGTGACTGAGAAACACTCATTATCCTGTCCTAGGTTATCCTATTATAAATGTTCTTATCTTATTATAAATGTTCTCTGATATAACCATTGCAAACAGT
Organism: Anseranas semipalmata; assembly: GCA_013399115.1. NCBI lineage: Eukaryota > Metazoa > Chordata > Aves > Anseriformes > Anseranatidae > Anseranas > Anseranas semipalmata. The sequence goes on from VXAA01005176.1 coordinate 425,126, forward strand.
GATCTCAGAGAGAAAAGTGTGAAGTTAGCATCTAGCACAAAGAGGACAAACTACTTCTGTTTTAAAATTAAGGACAGCAATTGTCTTGAGTGACATTCTGTTCTAATGAAGTCATCTATTTATGTAACCATCTATATATCTATTTTTGTCCCCAAACTACACATTTTCCTGATCAAAGCCAAATTTGGCCCGGAATTATTCTACCCTTACTTTTTCCCATGAACAGTGAACTGAAAAAATATTAATCTTTTTAAAGCACCTTGAAGCCCATTGCTCTTTTCAGCTAATGAACTATGTAAAGGAGTCTCAGTCGCCTCAGGGAAGCTTGTCAAACCCATCACAAGGAGCCTTTATAAAGCCTAAAGGACATGTATCATAATGTATAAAATTTGTCATAGTATATCATTATTACCTTTTAGGAGTCTTATTACAACAATTATGGATGATTAAGCCATACTAAAAAGGGAAAAAAAGGCAGTTCCATGACCAAAAGAACTAACAAAAGAAAGTTTTCCATATGTGGTTTGTTGTTGTTGTTGTTGTTGTTATCTAGTTTGGTGTAATAGAAAATGAAATATTCCTTGAATATTTTCCTGCTGTAAATGTATTTATAGGAGGCATCTCAGGTTGGGTTCTTGTGTCCAGTATTGTGTTTATGCACGACTATATGCATTTTCCCTCAGTAGATTATCTATGGCTACAAAACTCTAGTCACTGTAATTATTTCTGAGACCCCTACCTTCTACCAAATCTGGTTGCAATGAACCATGCAGGAATTATCAAAAGTTACTGGAGGATGTGGAGAGCACACTGGTGCATTTGGAAAGTTACTTACTGGCAGACTGATGACAACTCTGGGGAGCGAGGCTGAAAAAGATACTGACATTGAACCTTCCCTATTTTGATTTCTGTCCTGAGTGATTCCTCTCTCACTTATTTTCATTTCAGACTGAAAACCACGTGAGCATGATTACATAGAGGAATGCATACAGCTCTAACCCGGCAGAAGGAGGGGAAGGACGGTTTGGCGCAAGGGGCAAACTCAAACTCTCCACATTTCTGCAATGTCAGATAGAGGCATGCCCTCTTCTCTGGTCTCCAAAAATCTTGGTCTCTTGGCAGTACAGTAAGTAGTCCCAGTCTCAATGGGAACACAATCAGGTAGACTAGCCTCTGGGTTAGTGTTTTGGGCACACTCTGGAAAGCTGAGATTTGAAATCTTCATCATGAGGCAGGAACAGCACTCTGGTCCTTAACTGCTCAGCTAATATGTAAAAAGCACATTAGTTTTATATCCTGCAGGCAACCTTACTCAGTATGCTGACTGTTTTGAATCTCCAACAAAAATGCTTAACTGCCCCCTTGCACTGTAGGTTTCCTTTTGTGTTTTTTTGTTGTCGCTGTTTTTTAATTGTATCTAAGCCTAAGATAAATTTGATGCCTGTCTACAGTGTATTTTGGGGCACCAGGCAGCAATCTCTAAACCCATCAAGATCAATGGCAGTAAAGCTCATCAGCTCAGCCATAATAAGCTGAGACAAAGTGCTGCACTAACAGAGCTCTGATATTTTCAAGCTATGCACGGGAATGCACTGCACTGCACCACGTGAAAAATACTCATACTAGTTTTCATAACCATTTCTAGGAGGGGTTCATAAACTCACCTTGCTTGGCACTGTTATGACTGATAACGATAGGTATGGCTCTCGCTAGCAGAGGAAGATATAAGTACCGCGATTGCCAGTGGAGGCTTCTGTGTCAGCCTGCAGATTCTTGTGAAATCCGGCTAAACTTCAGCTAAGCATCCAAACTGAAACAGATTTCAAATGGCATTTTAAATATTATTTGGAAACAATCTTTAATGAAATAGAGTTAATAAAGAGGCTTGCTAAAATTGTAATCACTGTCAGTAACCTGATAATGTACATAAATTTTGCTATGCAAGCTTTCAGAGTGAAACTTTGAAGAGAGCTACGTTCTGTAGCAATTATCAGTATAAATTAGTTCTACCTAATAGACACTGCATATATATCTATATATCTTCTGATGTAATATAGGCCACCTTTTTAACTCTGCCAGTTTTTTTGATCTTCAGGAACAACCATGCTAGCTAGCAATCACTAATACAATACAATAGCTAGTATACAAGCAATCTATCACAAAGACAATATTTTTTAAAGTGTTTATGCAAAACAAATCACTGCTCTGCTCCATCTTTTGTACATTTTTGAAATGAAAACCACTGCCCTAAGTTATTTTGTTAAATAACATCCCTTATTATACATGCTTTATGCCAAAATTCTTTTTTTTGTGATAGCTATTTATCATAGCAAGAGCAAAACAGAAACATACTTCAGAATGTAGGAGTTTTATTTTTTATAGTGGGAGGCTTTAGTGGAGATAGGATTGATACATCAAAGTCTTATCCCATGATAACACATGCGTTTAAATATTTACCTTCATTTTTGTCCTCTACAGTTAATACAATATTTCCCTAACATAAGCTGCTAAATGTATTTTCTCCTTTTTTATTCTTATTAAAATTGTGATTTGAAGATATATTCCTAAAGCTGTGAATAGTTATTAACATTTCTTTAAAGGCTTCAATATTTGAATGGCCAACTTCCAGCCTGAGTAATTACATTCTGCCTACTTAAATTCCCTACACAGTTTCAATTAGATAAGTTATTCTTCTACTCTTCATGGCCTAAAACTGTTCTGCAGCATTGCTGCCACTATTAAACAGCTGCTGAATTTTGCCTCAGAGGTGACTGCACTGATCCCTGTATACCATACACAATATATAAAACAAACTGAGATTTTGCTGGATGAAAATTGTTAAATATAAGTTTTACGATAGCTAAGAATTAATTTTGAACACCCATGTCTATACTCATTTTAAGGGCAGCAATAATGAAACCTTTCCCACAGTGTCCTATTAAAACTGCTCTAGAGAGAATAGGAAGGTTCATCTTCATACATGCTCAGAGCATTTCCAGAGACTATCATCAAGGATACTGCCTTTAAATCGTAAGCACATTGTCATATAGGAATGACCCCACCAGATAAAGGAACCAGATAAAGGAACCCAAATAAAGGAACTGGGGGCTAGATTTTAAAGATACTTCTTAGCTACTTAAAGCTTTAGAAAAGAAGCTAATAGCTATAGCAGGCATACTGTGGAGGACTCTTCCTTATCTGCTTTTGGTAGTCCTGCTAGGGCCTTTAAAAAGAAACACAAACCTAACTACCTTTAAAAGACTTTCACCGTATACTATGACCTCAGCCTGAAACTATCCAGTTGCACATAATTTTATTCTACCAAGGAAATCCTTTTCTTTCTACTGCAGTTAAACTGTAGAGAGTCTCTTCCTTGAAGAAACAGGTAAGAAAGGATCTGAAGTAGTAAAGGACACTACCTGCATCATTAAGAACACTTTTAGTGTGGTCCCAGGCTGGCAGTGTGTCGTGCTTTAATGCATTGCAGACCCGTATTTCTACTTTCTACAAGGGACCTGTTCAGATTACAGTCGTTACTGTAACTTCAAGGTAATCCAATGCTGCTGGAGGTTGCGCGGGAAATCGCAGGTAGGCCCCAGGCTTAGAAAAACTGTATATAAACTGAAATGATTTCTGGGGTCAATCAAAAACACGTGTTTAAATATAGGACTTGTGAAAGCTGAAGGAATAGTTAAACATTCATAAATTTGAATGCTGCTGTGGCTGACTGGGGCCTTTTCCTTCTACATTTCCTGGAGTAGGTGACATACACTAGGCGAGGTATGTGTACCTCAGAACAGGCATTTCTCTGTTTCTTTTTTTGCTATTCTCTCTTGCATAACACAACTGTCTCCTTAGGAGAAAGATAAATACTTTTCTTGTCCACAATAGTTCTTCTTCTTAGGGGGTATAAGGCTTTTCTTTTTTCTTGATGAACTGATGAGGTTTAGGGCATCACCTGAAACAGATTCTGCACTTGGAGTTTTCTGCTCTTCATTTTTTTTGCCTATTTCTTCTGAATTATGTTTTTTTTCCTAATCTTCATCCACATACTTTCTGTATCTGTGAATCCTTCCTCCATATAGTCCAATCTTTTTTTTTTTTTTCATATATTCCATTTCAGATAGTGAATCTCCTCTCTTGCTTATCCATCCACATTCTATCCATTTCAGTTCTGTCTCAGCCCCAGGCTCTTCCTTGCCACAGCATCAGGGGAACAATGCCGCCTACCAATCTCTCTCATTATATTGAGCAGCACTTCAGGACACAGACCTGAGCTTGATCATTACTCACCTCCTTCTGCTTGTGCTGAGAAAAGTGAGGGAGGAGTCCTCAACCCTGGGTAGCTGCTAAACTGTTCTTCACAACATCATCTAAAACACAGGTGTTGAGAATGGTAATGCAGAAAGTGTCTAGGCTACAGAGTCTTAGTGCAACATAAGTACCTGGAGCAAATAAAACCAGGTAAGGACAGGGCAGTTTATGAATCAGCACAATATTCAACCTGTAGTGTAAATCTAGAATGACACTATTAGTTTATTAGGACTATGCCAATTTTCAAAGACCAACATTTTAAATGAAACTAAAATCAAAACATACCAGGATTCTTCCTAAAAATCAAGGTTGCCAGAATATTTCTGTAGAGTATTTCTCTCAGCTAAAAAAAAAACACTCATGGCTTCTTCTCGTTTGCACTTACTCGAGGAAGAGCGCATACAGTGTTAAAGTTCCCATGGTGCTGCTGCTGCGAAGACTTGACAGTGTCAGTCCCGTGTGCCTCATGTTCTATGTTCCAAGAAAAGCTCTGCCATGGATGTGGGCTTTATTTAAAGCAGTAGTTCTTTTCAACATTTATATACTAAATTTTTTAATTTCATGCTCAAAACATGCTCAAATTTTACAAATTTCCCTGACAAACAAAAACTCATTTCCACAGTGCTGTTGCTCTTGTTAAAAAAAAAAAAAAAAAAGAACATTTTTTTTCTCCATAAGGAATACACTTAGTAAATGTCAACAGTAAAATATGCTCATCATTTTTGTGAACTGTCCCACCAAGTATCACATTTCTAAAAACATTACCAAAGTAACATCTGTATAGGTTAGCCAGTTGATAAAAAATAGTGCTCTCATAGAAAGATCTTATTTTTTCAGACAGACTTCCTTATAGATGGTATCTGCTCGAGATGAACCTGAAATGGAAATTTTCACAAAGCCGGGTATTGAAACTGTTCAGACGTTTTACTTCTCCAAATCTTCACTGTACTTGAGTTTAGTTTTATGTAACTATAAAAAGTTACTTTCACTATACTTTCTAATTAGTATAATAATTGCAATAATTATAAGGCCAGGATTTCACAGAAAACACCTTTAACATTACAGAAGACTCAAGCTGAAATACCTGTACTTTTTCATGTATTAAGATAGACACTCAAATGCATTAGTTATTATTGAACACTGAATAATTATATTTGCCTTTTATATTGAATTTGATTTTTAAAAATGATAATACTTCAGCACATTTACCATACGTTACTTAAAAAGCCATTATCCACTGTTTGAAATAATAGAGAAGATTCCAGATCTCTATGTATAATTTGCCAACGTATTCTGCATTTTTCTAAAAGCCTACAAAAGAAATCCTTACCATTCAGTGACTAAAGGGAGAACAGTATTGTCCTTCTGACTGCAAGAAGAAAGAAATTTTTAATTTTTAAAGGACCTGCTTCAAAATCTGATATAATTTATACATTTACTTATATTTTAATTATATAATTCTCTAAATGTCTCAGATATATAAGAATATGTGCATTATTATTATTAATATATTTCCACCATATATCCATTGGTAAGAGAAGTACAATAGTGCACACAAGCACATCATTGAACATTAAAAGTAAACAAAACTACAACATTTAATATTCTCAGTTTTGGTTATGGTATTGAAGGTTACACTGACTCAGCACTTGTCAATGCATTTCTTACATTCAAAACATAATTGGATTTTAAACTCAGACTTTATTATGCACTGAAATATTATTGTATTGATAATGAGAAATCTGCAATTACTGATGAAGTATTCTGTCACAAAACAAATATAGTTTATATTTGTTCAATTTAGTGGTTCTAACTTTACAAGGAACATTAGGGAAGGCTGTGGTTGAAAGTGCTCTAAATATTTCTTGAACAGGACATTAACAGTGTTATTCCAGGCATGGTTGAAACTGTGGTCACAACTGTTCACTGCTGTGTTCCCTGCAGCTTTCTACTGTGGCATATTCTTTCCATCACATTTGTTTTGTTTTGTTTTGTTTTGATAGATCACTGCAATATTATCAGGAAAAATAGGATTGGTTTAATGTTCTCATTTTCCTCATCTAATGTGAACTCTTCAGTATATGACATGCAATAGGGAAACACATACAATGTAATGTTATGGTGCACAAAATCTAATGCTTCCTTTAGACAGACATTTTGGATTTACCCTTTTCTAATTAAGATTTGTTTGTCAGTGGATATTTAAAAGTACACACACACACACACACACGCATATATATATATATATATTCCACCATTTCTCCCTCGTAAGTAGGTCTGGGAGTAAAATACAAGGATATGTCTGAAATGCTTCAAAGGTGGAACAAACCTCAGACTTTGATCTTGGTTGTGACTGTTACTGTGATAATGAATCTTTCCTTGTAGTTTATACCTTCACGAGAACATTTGCTTGCTTATTTTCATCAAGCTTCATGCTAGTCCTACTCCCCAAACATAAGGCAACTGCTTATTTGCCATGAAGGAAAATACTGTAAGACAATTACTGATTGTCAGGCCTATCTATATGTTTAGTTATCTATTTTTGCATTCATATTATTAACTAATAAGCATAAAAATATTTTTGGCCTATGAAACAGTCATTATTTAGGTGGCCAGTATGTATCATGAAGATCAACTTAGTTTCACTGTTTTGTCGTGGTCCTTTACATTACTTCTAGACATAGAACTAAATAACCTCTTCTGAATTTGTTCTCAGCTTAGTGTGGTGGGGTCCTCAGGTCCATATGGGAAGACTCTAAAGCAGTATGATAGGATAAACACAAAAATGTCATTTAGCAAGAGCCAAGCCTAAGCTACAAATTGGAGACCTAAGCTTCTTTAAAGTATGGGGTTTCTGGTTGGCAGTTCTCCAGTCCTGAACAGTTACGTCCATGTTTAGCATTTTGCTTACAGTCTTCTCGTAATTAAGTTATATCAATGCCATCTCATGCAAATTGTCTGTCTAAAAAAGAAACCATTCAAATGTGTTGTGTATCTGTATATGAATTTCAAAATCAGTTAAGATAATCATGTCACATTAAATAGCATAAGGTGACAGAAGGTTCAAGTGGGAGGCTTTGGCAGTTTTAGCAGACATCCTTAAATCAACAACATAAATTTTAATACAGTAATTGTATTACACCAAATGGATGTGTTAACAGGATACTGCTTCCAGACTATTTACAGGGAATGCAAGAGAAAACTAAAATAATATAAATATATTCATATTTTTCACAACCTCTTTGTTTTTTAAATCTTCTGCAAACAATCCAGCCCAAACAAATCTTTGTTTTTATAATCTACTCCATTTCTAAAACCCCTATTGGGTTAGAGTTTCCAATTAAAATATGATCCTTTATGCATTTTTTATAGAAAATGTTTACTCAGAGATTGTGCAGTATTTTTTGCAATGTATGGCTTTGGCATTGCAAGAAAATGAAAATGACTATTTCCAGAACCTTGTTTAAAGCCCATTTCTATTAATGCTAGAAGGATTCACAGACAAATGTCTGTTAATTTATCATATGAAGCTAGAGCAACCAACACATTTCGTGACACTGTTTGGTGATATAAGTAGACTAAAATTTCTTAAGATTTTCCCAGATTCCTTTTCTTCAGGATTGTGACAAGGTAAAGGAAATTACCTAATTTTTACACAGTAATACCCGAAGTTCCAAGCCCATCTCTTCACCTAGTCTTGGTGCTGGTACCATTCCACCAGCCAAAAGTAATGTCTAACAGGGTAAATACTACAGTATAATGGAGGCACACAAGTGAAACAAAACAGTTCGTGCTGAGAGTTCAATATTCACACCATATGTGCTTTGTGGGGGCTACTTCATACTCACCCTGTGGACTGAGCATTTGTGGATGGCTGAAGTGCAGTAGGCAGCTTCTTGGAATGTGCATCTTCCAGTTTTGTTCCACCCAAAAGGAGGTGCTTCTCAAGGTCTGAGTCTGTTCCACAAAGCGAACTGAAGTTCTGTCAGTGGTGATGGGACAGGGGAATCATTACTGTTCAGAAATGGCAGGTAGTCCATTGAAGTTTTCACCACAGTGGGATAGCATTCATTTTTGATGGAGATGAGGATCTAGAAAATTAGGAGAAATGCAAGAGAATAAATTGTTCCAGGTGGGATACCTTCTAAACAACACATTGCTGGTCCTAATCTTTACTGAGGTTGCAAACATTCAGTGAGGAGAATTGTCCAATGAGCATTGATTGTCCACCACCTTCTGATGCATTTCCTCCAGGTCTGCCATGGCAGTTCATTGCAAAAGGCTTTCTTTGCCTCTCTCTTTCTAGAGATAAAATCAGATAAAGAAGAGACATTGTGGTCTCTAAGTAACCATTGTTCCAGGGTGCCAATTCTGTGAGTTGTTTATTATAAAATTTACTATCCCAAACTTAGAAAGCCACAATGATATCAAAATTATTCTAATTTTAATAAACAATTAGATTTATTTTTATACTAAACCCTCAGACTTGGTGACTACTGACACAATACATACAAACACTGAGAAATATTCAAAATCATTTGATTACATTGATTTTAAACCAGATAAACTTTTAAAAAAGGAAATTGCTATTTAATTCTAGCATCTTTGCAAGTGTCCATTTTAACCATTGTCGCAGATTTTTACTTAGTTTTGTAAGTATAGATAGTCTATATATAGTCTCTATATATGTTGTACTGAGTTAATATAGAGTGAGACTAATTCAGATCACTACAGAAATAGGTGAGGGAGACCTCTACAATAGATGAGGGGAGACCTCATCGCAGGCTACAACTTCCTTGCGAGGGGGAGTGGAGGGCCAGGCGCCGACCTATTCTCCTTAATCACCAGTGATAGAACCCACGGCAATGGTGTCAAGCTGAGGCAGGGGAGGGTTAGGTTGGACATTAGGAAGAGGTTCTTCACTGAGAGGGTGGTTGCACACTGGAACAGGCTCCCCAGTGAAGTAGTCACTGCACCAAGCCTGTCTGAATTTAAGAGGCGTTTGGACTGTGCACTTAGTCACATGGTCTAAAATTTTGGGTAGACCTGTGCAGTGCCAGGAGTTGGACTCGATGATCCTTATGGGTCCCTTCCAACTTGGGATATTCTGTGATTCTGTGAAATTACGATTATATATTGATAAATGCCAGAACGATACTGTGCTTCAGTAATCCCCATCAGTGCAGCCATGAAAATTAATACTATTTCTGGATTGCACTATTTTCTTCTAAAAGTTTAAATGGAAAACATCTGATCTAGAATTGTTTGCAATGAAAAAAAAAAAAAATAAAGAGAGAGAGTCCCCGTGGTAAAGGATCTGACATATTTGTAAACCAGCAATTATGGCATATACCCAGCAATCTGAAATATTTCTGAATTGCGCAGCACATCCCGAAATTGCTCATGTAATGAAAGCACATGAAAATGTTATTATCATTGTTTCTAGTTGTCTTCCATTTCCCACTGGAGACTTTTTGTCAGCTTAATATATTTTTGTTTGTTTGCAGCTCTTGCTTTATTTGTTTTGGTTCTGGAATGAGAATCAGCTAATGACACCTTTTGTTAGTCTACACAGGCTTCTGCTGTCTAGCAAGACTGGATTAGTCACTCAGTGCATGATCTCAGAGTGAGATTGGGGTTTGTTCCTGTATTTAGACTTACTTTGAGGGAGGGAGCTACACAATGCAGCTGTAGAGGACAGTGTCATCTACACTGTCTGAAGGCTAGTACTAATGAATGGTCACTTCATATCTTAAGAATGGACACTTCACTGACTGGTACATTTTTTTCCAAATTAAATGATAAAAATGCAATGTAAATCTTAAGAACCTCGTGCCCAAGGACCAACAAACCAACCCGTATTTTCCAGAGTTGAGAGCAGAAGTGAGTCAGAGACTAGGACGGATAGTTCCATCATTTTATCTCCTGATTTTCAGTCTGAAGCTAGTCAGGCTGGTGATCAATATTAACAGACGCGTTACTTAACAGCTTAGAACAGGATACAAAAGGACAGTCACAACGTGTTCCCTCCCTCCCCCAAATGCCCCACATGTTGTTTTATAGACACTTTGTGCCCTGCTGGAAGCATACAACAGCTGCAAACCAACTAAAATACGTCTCAGATGATTTTCCTGCCTAATCCCTAAGTTGTTTAGGGTTGCTTTATTCTCCACCACCACCACCACAGCCAGGGACAAGTGGGGATGGCTGCAGTGCCTCTATCATGAGCTGCTGCCAAAAGGATGCCTTGGGAACACAGGCAGTCTCTTAGAAAATGGAGTTGTTCTCAGGATGCTCTGATTCACGGGGAACCAGGCTGGCACATACTAGAAAGAACTAGGAAATAAGGGAGGTTTACCTCAAAAGCAAATTAGCTAGTACAAAGAATTTTGACGATAGTGCCCAAATGAAAGCTCATAAAGAATTTAAATATGACAACTGTCATAACAACAGAAAGCATTGTTATAATACCAGATAGTCTTACTAATTTGTTGTGGCATCCCTGAGGATAAGCAGGCACTTTAGTTCTCAGCTTTCCATTTTGTTTGAATGATATCAACCTGAACATCAAGACTACAGTGCTCAAAATACAAACCTCACAGAAGAACATCAAGCTGTGTGGATACAAATAAGAGATGGATTTGCTAATGCAATATACTGTCTCTGTTATAATTATTGAGCTACCAATAAAACCTTTGCAAACAAGTGTGTCTTGCTGTTAAAAATAGTAATAATAGTAAGAAAACAATATATAATAATATATATTTTTTGAAACTGTAGAGTCTACATAAGCTAAGTAAGTCATCAGGCCACAACAAAAGAATTATTGAAACTCCAAACCTAGTCACAAAAAGCAGATTTTGAGGATGTTCTTATTAGAGGACATAAGAAAGCGTAGACAAAATCAGATTACTTGGATCACCAATAATGTCTTCTGGGTTTGTACATCCTTCACAGCCCAGAAAGGCCTGGTCCATGACTGGGTCTCCTGAGCATTACTGCAGTATAAGCACATGAAGAAAAGACAAAGTTATTAGCATATTGAAACCAACCTGAACAATTCATATCCATAGCTGACACACAGGGAAGAATATAGGTATGGTTAAAGTGAAAATAAATTCATAAACACGAGGGATGCATGTGTCTGTTCTCTTTCTCCCACAAATTCACAGACATACTGTTAGCATAGATACATGTCTTGAGGTAGGGGAAGAAGTTGCCTTCACTTTCCATGACTCAATTAAAGACCACTGGCAAAGGAACTACATTTCAAAGGCTATGGGGGCCCACATAATTTCAATTTATAACTCTTTAAAGATAACATAGGATTGCCATCCAAAAAAAACAGTAATAAAAATTAAACTGATAAATGCTTGTTAACTGTCACTTTTTACAGCTTTTATATATACATTTGATTTTTACAGGCAATGATACATTTTCTCCATTTTATCAGGCCTATTCTATTAGTGCACTTATATGCTAAATATACCATAGCTGTGCAAATTTCTTAATTCTCCTATGACAAGAATCTTCTGGCATTTTTTTCATTTTAGTAGTCTGAAACTTGAACTGAGATGTTTATACTATATAAAGGTGAAACTAAACAAAATGTATTTTTATAATACCTAGTGCTTGCTGTGTTCAAGTTATTTGTTATTTCTTTTCAGCTTTTGATAAGAAGAAACTGTTTTTATATTATTTCCCAAATTTATGGGATTAAGAGTTACTATGGAGTATTATTGAATCAATATTAACTGCACAAAGTCTGTGCAAGAACGTAAAACATGTCCAGAAATACCAATGACACTTCAGACATGCAGCTGTGCTTACTTAGGCCTCACAGTTTCTTCTTCTTTATTCCCTCTCATAAAGCTCTTCTCTCTCAGTTTTCTTCTGGATTTCAGTATTTACTTGAGATTACCACTAAGAGTTTTCTTCATTCTTCTCCTTTTTGTCTGAGGTTCTTTTCCTGAGTCAAAATTAAGCTATCTGTGGTGCTCCAGTCTATCAGTCTTGAAATAGTTTGAGTTCCTTTCATTTACTTTTTTTTTTTTTTTTAACTCTCTCCTCCTATTTCTTGTCATAACAGTTAAAATAAATTGAAAGCAGGAAAAGAAAAAAAGGTTCATAATTCTCCAGCTGAAGCTGAAGGGAAACAGGGAGAGCACTGCAGATGAGATGTCAATTGCTAAAATTACCTTGTCTCCGTGATCAGACAGGCCTTGGATTTATTGAACTACAGGGCACTCTACAAGGTCTATTTAGTTTCTCACATTTGTTTCACAGCACTGAGCTGAAGGAACTGAATGATTTGAGCATGGTTATTGATTAATAGTGTTTATTGCATATATAGTTCCAGGCACTTAGGGAAAAATATAGGTATGTTTAAAAGAAAATAAATACATAAATAAGATGGCAAGCTGGACTCCCTCTTTCTTTTTCCCTCTTTCTCTCCCACTGTTTGTGTATGCATTAGCATAGCTATGAAAAGCCACCTGAACAATTCATAACAATAGCAGGCACTTAGGAAAAAGTATTGGTATATTTAACACTAAAATATATACATAAATAAGATAGTAAGGCAAGCTATGTGTGTATGTCAGCAGAGATATGAAAGCTGTTTGAAGAAATCTATCAGGAGTAAGTGCACCACAGGGCAACCGCGTGAACGCACAAAATAATTCCTTCCCTGAATATTACTCTGTGAGAGCGTGGCTTGGCAATAGAGAGGACGTACACCGGACAACAGGGAATGTGAAAGCTTTGGCTGGAGCACTGGCTACTATTTTGATCAGATTTTTCTTTTCAGAGTAATAAATAATTTGTGCAACTTTAAGAAAAACTCAAATTCAGAATTTCAAACTCATGCTTAAAAGTATGGGACTGTCATATTTTCATGTTTTTGTCAGTTTAACTCATGTCAAGAGAAAATTTTTCTACCTGAACTTGTCTTCTGAAGTAACCAGGGTCACTAGTATAGTAGTCCCTGGTCTGGCTGTTACTGTTTCTTATCAAAAACATTTTATTTGTATACCACTCGAGAAGCAGATTTTAGCTAAATTGCAGAAGGGCTGTCAGCACAGACTAAGAATGCCCAAACAGAAAGTCAGTATGCAACAGCTCCTAATTCTTGACTCACACGCTTCCTGATTTCTCAGTAGCATGTTCATGTAGTTAAACCCTTCCTAGTGACTGAAACAGGGATTCTAAGTCAAAAATGTCTCTTATTTGTGTTGTAATGAAGCGGTTTCATACTTCAAAGTGTCAAACTGTGTCACTACAAGACAAAGAGAAAACACTTTGATGTCAAAGTATGCCTACACAGTGTACTGAAAGTGTGATTATAGTACAGGCACCCATTTGAGTTTGAATTTAGCTAGCATGGGTAGTGTTAAGAGCCTGCATGTCTCAGTATAAACTAGTATACAACTGATAGGGACCCTTCCTTGGACCGCTAAATGATAAAAAGGAGCCATTCTTTGTCAAGGGATTACTAACAGAACTAACTCATTTTATAGTCTGCAATACAAAGTGTCAATGTATAATGTTAGCGCAGGGCAACACATTTTCATTTAATTTCAAGCAAGTCTTTATCAATAAGATATTGTTTTTTAATATCATTATGTTCCAGTCAGAAAATTTGCCTTATGAAATTCTGTTATGCTGACTAAATCATACATTCAGACTAAAAATTACATTTTCATAGAGTATTAAGATTTCCTCATTTTTCATTTTTATTTGCCATACTTCTGGCACTAGTACACAGACAGTAAGATTTGCAGCAAATTGATTCACTATCTTCCTCTTTGTCTCTTCTTTGACCTTTCAATGAATAACCCAGTCTTTCCCCAGTTTTTATATCCTTGTCCAGATTTTATATCTGCTTATAATTACTTAGGACAATTTGTTTCTAAGTCTGTGCAGGCCCAATGCTAGCAAAGCTATTTTGTTTTATACCAGCACTCTTTTTTGGAACAAGAAAAAAAAATCTGTTTGATTTAGAAAAGATAAAATATTCCAATCAACAAGTGGCAAACATTCAGTGATAGGTGTTAAAAAGAAAGTATGCATTAGAATACTTCAAATGTTATTGCATGTCACAATTTTAGATTGCAGATCTGTGACACACTCAAATATGAAAATAACAAATAATAACAACGAACAAAAAAAAACCATTTTTCTTAAATAAAATTTGAACATCTTTAGAAAATTTAAGTGTAAATTTAGAGGAAACTGTTTCCTGATTGTGAAGAATGTGAGATTTATGCCTGTTATGAATCAGAATAGAAACATTTTGAAATGCCATCTTTTCTGGTAAGATGGAAAATCATATTTTTGAGCAGGGCTATTAATCCTTACTCTAAGTGTGGCTTGTATGACATGAAAAGGAGTCAGATCTAGGTGCCACAGGAGCTGGAAGCTCCACTTGTTTGATGATGAAGAAACAAGTAGACGGTTAAAGTTCTAATTCACAGACTCTGCTAAATCTAACAGAATACTAATTATGTTAAGTGGATTTCACAGTTGACAGAGACCTTCTTTGCAGGGAAGATGAGTTTGACAAAGGCAATTGAAACTTAGCTAATGAAGAATACTAGATCCACCTTTGAGGAATGTTAAGTAAGTGCTTTGCTTTTTATGAAAGGTACCTCTTTTATATGTAAAGTAACTGTAGAAATGTCAACATTTCATTCTTAGACACCTTGCTAAATTCTGCAGAGGGTTATCAAATTACTGTTAGGTTTTTCTTTTCCTTAATTATATTTATTCTTACAGCATTTCCTTGCAGTGAAGCTCTGTGGACCAATCCTGAAAAAGGCACACTCAACATTTGCTTAACACAGCTTAATCAAACTAGTCTTCATATTGGCAATCACAGTATGGCACAAATTTCTTCTTCTATGGCACAAATGAGGACTATGCAGGTGTGTCTAATTATTACAGAATTGCATGGAGTATACAAAAGTGCAGGTGAGAGCTGGGACTGTAAAAATGTTCTTCTGTGATTGTGTTACCTCAGGTAGCTCAAAATATGCAAATAATTGCTGTGTTTTGTAGTATTCAAAAGCTAATACTAGCACATAATTAGTACAAAGTGGGATGCTTTAAAAGCTACTGAGAAATAGCAAAATGGCAAAGTCTTGGCTGTTTGGTTAGCTGTGCATTCTGCTCATTTCCTAGGTCATAAGCTAACTTCATATTCACTGTGCAATCTAATAGCACTACTTTATGTTGCTCCTGAACACTGGATAGGAGCTGATAGGAGTGCGAGAGATTTCTAGGAGAATATATTCACATATTCTGAAGTTCTAGTTAGAAATCCTACAGACACACAATACACTAGATTTAAGATTAACTCTTTTCTTTTCATACTAAAAGTTGCTTCCTCATTTTAGAAGATCTTGTGATACTGCAGCATTTTTACATTCTTACAAAGTACAATTCTGCAATTACTGTACCACTGGGAAGTATTTTATGGCTTGCGTGGATTTTTCAGGGAGTGAAATCTTTGCTTGGTTTGGTTGTCAGTACCAGTAAGACATGTTCTATACGCACATAAATTAAAGTTGTTCAGGTAATACAGAGTTTCAAAGACTTTTTAAAGCCAGAAAACTGTTTATTTTCTAATTATTCAAGGCTTTTCGGAAGAAGCCAATCAGAGAAAGATTTCTTTGAAAATGATCTAGTTTAAAGTTTTTGCTATCTCTTTTCAGAATCATGTCCTACATGATAGTTTCAATTATTTATTATAAGGCAATGGTAAAAAAGCGTTAATTAGCAAAGATGAAAAAGACTGACTCAATGGGAGCTCCTGTAAAGGAGCTCTTATTTCTAATGCCTGAGGTGACCACTAATTTACAGCTTTTGATAGCTTGCATGCACGGTTCACAGAATAAATTGGTCTTGGGGAAAAAATACTGTACACCTTACTCACTGTGGTTAATGAAGAAGGTCTAGGTTTTGCTGTTGTTTTGCTTTTTTTTTTTTTCAGTCAATCCAGTTTTAATAAAACAGTTTAACTTGACAGCATTAGGAATTAAAATATGCAAAGAAAGAAAGTATGACACTGGAACTGCAAGATATTTCTCCATTCAGCCAAAGTGCCCATACCCAACCCAAGGGACCAGCTCTAAAAATAATCATGCTATTCATTTTTTCATTCCATCCCGTTCATAATTAGATAGCTTTTTCTGTCTTACAAAAATCTTCAAGATTATATAAAAAAACCTTCTTTTTAAATACTAACATCACAAGATCTTTACACTATTTTGTTTTTTTTTCAGTGAAAATAAAAGGAAAATTTGCATGCAATAATGGACAGTTATGTTAACAATGAGAATCATATAGAAGACAAATCAAAACTTCTCTTAAGCATAGTGCATCAAAATTACCTTAATATTTTGTTTATGTGTTTTACTGTTTAATCATAGCTAGACCTACATAACAGTGTGAAATAAATTCCTTAACAAAATGAAAGATTTTAATTAATTAGAATATTCAACAAGGGCTAATAATGCAGTAGCTGGAGGTCTAGTCCAAACATTTTTTTGTCTACAATCTCCATTGGACATGTTAACTTGTTTCTTGAAAGTTATCACACAGGAATTCATTTTTATGATCACCCTAACTAGATTTAAAAGAGATGTGATTTATATGTGAAGGATTCTCTCTCTCCCTTTTTTTCTTTCCCTTTCTCCCATACTTCCCAACTCATTCATTCTCCAAAAATATTTTTAAATCATTTTGTTCATCCATTTTTGGCATATAACATAGCTAGGTCAAGAGAACAATGTAAAATGTGTAGAGTTAAGAGACTGGGTAAATGGGAGACTGGGTTCCAAGGACCTGAGACGTGCTACACACCCCTCACACCAAGCCCTTCAAGGAAAGCAGGGGTCTTGAATGTTATTTTTTTTCTTTCTTTACCTCAGGTCACTGGTTTGGTGTTCAGCTGGTAGAAATGACTAGAATATTTTTTTCTACTATGTCTGAAAAATGAAATTTTTCAACTGAGCATCTGTTCCATCTACACTAACCCAGAATCCTGACTGTCCCATCTTTTCCCTTTCCCCGTTCTGCCGATTTCACTTATGCCGGCATTTTTTCATGTTGTTTCACAACATCACAACTGTGCAGAACCAATTCCTCAAACCCACAAGCAGATGAATTCACATGAAAAACTCACTGCTTTGTTAATTGGTTGTGTTTGGATCTTTCAAGTCTTTCAGATCTTCCTCAATTAACACCTTTCCACTTAGCCTATTTTCCTTGTTTATTTGTTCATTTTGTTGTTGTTTTCTTTATTAATGAGATATTAATTGACAGTCTCTGTGAAGTTTCTTATGCTTCAAGCATTTTTCATCTCTGGATGAGCATTGCCAAACAAAACGAAAACAACGAACAAAGTCCAGAATCAACAGCAACAAATAGAAGATTAACATGACTCTTCTGTTATGAGTGCTTCATTATCACCACGTTCCTAGTCAGAACAAAGGTGTGAAAGGACAGAAAGGAAGGTTTACCAAATTTAGAAAGTCATGTGAAAATAAATGAGATACTCATGGTCCATCGTAAGTTGCTCTGGGCATCAGGACATTTAAAATCCAGGTCAATTAACATCCAGATTGTTCAAATACCTCAAAACTAACTGAAATCATTCCACTATATGGAGAGAAAGGTAAATTTACTTGTGTTAGTATCTGGGGCACATCTTGTCCTCCTCACATGGAAGCAGTTTTTTTAAAAGATGTGCTATTACTTGATTTTACTGTTTTAATGATAGAAAGGAATGATCTTATTTTAATTATCAATCCACTGTTCAGAAATGTATAGATTTTTATCATTCTGGAAAATATTTTGAATATTTAGCATTACTTAAGGTAGACAGATTTTTACAAAGGCTGTTTCTCTTCACTATTTTATAGAGGCTTACAGGATTAATTTATTATTTTTTATTACCCTGTATGCATTAGAGGGACTAGGAGACCCATCAAGAGCAGATGCTTTCTTCTTACATAGCTGAGTTTGGATGTCATGAATTTCATATATGTTGCCATGCACCAATATCTGTGAAAATTTGTACCTCCTTAGATTCATGTCCCTTGTTTAAAAATAAAAATAAAATAAAATAAATAAATAAATAAATAAGCATATGCTGCAATATTCCCATGAGACATGAGAAGTCTTTATTTTTACCAAACAGGGGAAGGACCAGTAGGCACTTTTCAAAGAATGTGCTCTGATATTTCATTCAGCCAGGGCCAGGCCAACTTTAAATAGTAAAAACTAACCTGAAAATACAGTCACAGAGCAGAGGAAATCATCTGCTGCTGTTGAGGAGGGAGCGTTTTCTTATATTGATTCTTTTTCTCTTTTGACTTTCCGGTAAAAGATAAAATGTGGACACTTGCTTTTAGGGAATGAGTCAGAGCAGATTCACTCTGGAAGTGGGCCTGACCAATGAGGAAATGCAACTTCCCCAGTGAATCGTAGAAGGGGGTGAAACACAGCAAAATGGATTTATTAAAGATAAAATTTAATTAAAAGTACAGAATATGAAATATAAGAAATATTAAAATAAAAAAATGACTTCTGGGGCAGGTAGTGACATGAACATGGGATTAATTTTAATAAGGTGAATAACCCTTCACTAATATGAGTATGGGGGTCAGAGTCTAGCCTCAGCATTTGAATATTTTCCTTGGTTCAGATTATTCTTTTCATAGATAAGAAACAATCATCTTTTTCTGGTTTAGCTGCATGACTCTGTGATTCTATAATTTTGGAAATTGTTTGGTGAACAAAA
Organism: Anseranas semipalmata; assembly: GCA_013399115.1. Lineage (NCBI taxonomy): Eukaryota > Metazoa > Chordata > Aves > Anseriformes > Anseranatidae > Anseranas > Anseranas semipalmata. The sequence continues at coordinate 444,246 of VXAA01005176.1, forward strand.
AGAAATAAGAAAGGGAAGTTTGCATTTCATAAGGCTGGGGGAGAAAAACCTCTTCAGTTTTAATATCAGTTTCACTTGAGAAGACATTGGTGTACCAGAAGGCACAAAAAAAGAAGTTAACTCATGTACAAAAGTGGATGACAAGTAAAACTAAAATGCAAAGCATATTATGCAGATTTTTTTGTGAATGGCAGTTAAAGATTTACATAAAATTAAAATAACCTTTAAAATTAGGACAGCCGGGTCACTCTTATGTGATCTGAATTACTGAGCTAGTGATAATCTTACCCCTGAATGTCCTCCAGGCACTGCCATTGAAAACCTAAACCTATGCAGGAAAACTGGCCAGAAGATCTACACTGGGAAAAGCACTGGGTACTTTTCTACTGATACTACATCTGAAGACAAAATATGGTTCTTAAGTAGATATTTAAAGCTAAAAATAAAGCTCAAAAATAAACAAAACAGTCATTATTTCTTATGACTCTTCCATCTGCATTTTAGACCAGTGCTTTTTTATGCAGACAGAGATTTGGTTTTGGTGCATATTCTTAATATACTATAAAGACCAAGACTGCACAGTCATCAGTTAGACAACAGTAATGAAGTTAGCAAATAATGTTTAATTGATTTTTCTAAAAAGTATAGTCAAGATTCAGCTGCATGAAAGGTACTTTTATGCTGTACTACTGGTAAAAACAAACCCAAAACTGGATTAAGTGGCCAGCTGGGGATACTGACTGCATAATTGAAGACCTGAGTGTTAAACAAATATTTTAATTATCTCAAAGAAAAGGGTGTCCTGTGGGGGGAGGAGTGGACAGAGTACATGGTATTCTGGCAGTCTTCTAAGGATCCAAACAACGCTTGAGACTATGAATTAGAGCAATCCTAAAGGTTATAAAAATCACTATGTTTTCCATTTCAGACTGAAGTCTGGATGCCAGAATCCAAGCTACTAGTTTTAAATAACCAGGCTTCCTTCCTGTCAGGACTGGAAATTTAACTCTGTGGTATGAGTGCATCTCTTCCTCCTCTGTTACTCCTATGTGTGGTGAGCTCTTTTCACAGTCTTTTAATGATAAAAACTGACACATTTTTTGTAAGGTTTGTATACGGTTACTAGATATGATTTGTCTAAATTTACTATTAGACGAATTATAAGTAGTAGTCTAGGAGCATCTCTTGCTACTAGAGCACGCTTCCAACAACCTATACATGTATATATGCTTCCAACCTATGTATATGTAGAGGTAATTTGAGTCAAGCACTTTAAACATACAGCACTGAGTGCAGTGGAATGATACAAGACTCTGCTACAGGACCGCTCTAGGATAAATGGTTCTCAATATTTTGGGCAATGATTTGGAAGTAAGCACAAAATGACTGCTGCTAAAATTTATGGCTGATGCAATGATTGGTTGAGTGGTAAATAATTATAATCAGGCCTCGCATTCATCTGGAATGATCTGGATTACAATAGTTACATTTATTTGACTTCTGTTGTTTTTGGCTCTGCTCTGAGGCAGCCAGACGCAAGCTAGCTCTGATTCAAAAGGCATGCAGATGCAGTCAGCCTCACAACATGGTTGAACTCCCAGCAGTGTTTATTAGCTTATTGAGCACACTGTCCTGCTACTCGTGACTGCACAGCTTCCATTTTGCTGCTGTCTAGATTTGGAGTAGGAGTAGAAAGCATTTGTGCCTTCCTTAAAAATCCCTTTACCCTTGATACTCTGGGCTCATTCCAGCAAAATAAGTTTAAAAAGAAGAAAATGAAATGTTTTTCTTCTAATGAAAATGGATCTGAGTCCTACCTATAGCACAGGGGACTGATCTATAGTTTCCAAGGACAAAAGTCTGTTGTGGAGATTATATGGGATAAACAAACTTATGCACTGAAAAAATGAAGTTAAAGCTATCATATTCTTCTAAACTTGGAAATAATGGACAGGAGCAGTTATATGGCGTTAATCCTTATAGGTGGCACCAAAGATACTGATGCTCAAATGCTTTATCCTGATCTCATATTCACATTAAAAAAGAAAAACTGAAAAAAAAAATATGAAAATGAGAAGGGAAGAGCTGTCACAAATACTAGATCAATTTTTTATAGCGAGAAAAAAGATCTCAGTATCTTTGCCTTTACAGAAAAAAACATTAGGGATAACCTGATTATGGAGTTATATGTGAAGGACAAGAAAATACTGAATTCTGAAAGATTCTGCAGCAATATCCTGTCTCCTAAATGTAATATTGCAATGTAAGCTTGCATAAACACTTTAACTACGGAACATAATGCATTTCCTTCTCTTATCAATACAGATTTGCAGAATTTATTTATATTTGAGTCTTTAGAGAATATATGAGTACTTTAGGGCCAACAAAAGTTAGGATTAATGACAATTTTTGTTGTGGTCTTCAACTTAAATTTTAGATTTGAGTGTCCAATGCAGTTCTTTCAAACCTATCCCCAGAGGATTTTATCTGAAGAGTTTCCATATCCAGTTATCAAATAGGCAGGATTTCACTTCTCATTTCATCATAGAATCATAGAATCATTTAGGTTGGAAAAGACCTCTAAGATCATCAAGTCCAACCATTAACCTAGCACCGCCAAGTCTGCCACTAAACCATGTCCCTAAGCACCACATCTACATGCCTTTTGAACACCTCCAGGGATGGTGACTCAACCACTTCCCTGGGCTTCCTGTTCCAATACTTTACAACCCTTTCAGTGAAGAAATTTTTCCTAATATCTAACCTAAACCTCCCCTGGCTCAACTTAAGCCCTCTTGTCTTGTCACATGGTGCTTGGGAGAATAGACCAATCCCCACCTCATGAATCATGATCATGAATATGAATCATAGATCATGAATGTATCTAGCTTATCATTAGCCTGTTATTACTGTTGTTTGTTAATTACTGTTTGTTAATTGGCTTTTTACTGGATTATCAGTAAACTTTCCAATATTCCTGGATAAAAGAGGGTCTAGATGGTATACTTTTCAGTTGCATTAAAAATCAAATCTAAAAATAATAGAATTTTCCAAAGGCTTATTTAGAAAGAGAATTGTGTTGATAAACGTATGTACATGACTAAATACAAAGTTAGATTTTTAGTAAAAAAAAAAAAAAAGTTTGCTTTCACTAGTATAAGACATGTCAAAAGGTCTGATATACAGCAAAGAAGCCGCCACTCACCCACTGAAAAGTTGCTCTTTTGAAGTTGCTTCAGTTCAGGCACCCTTAAACTTAGGCATCTAAAAGAAAGCAAATAGCTGTATTTTAAAATATTTTCTATTATATAGAAGTTCTTTTTAATAGAGTGTGTACTGATATTGACATACAAAATAAGTACTAATAAAGCTCTAAGAGAACAAATATCTAAGAAGATAATTAATACATACACAGTTTCCAAGTGACTCGATCTTGATGTTCTTCCCCAGCCTGCCATTCTACATGTTCCGAGTTCTTTTTACCTTGCTATCAATTTGTGCAATAGACTGTTGTGCAATGGTATTTGAATGGAGTTTTTGCCTAAGAGCCTTAAGTTCAGACACTATGTACTCATTTTACTACATTCTGTGACCAGAAAATACATACAAAAAATGTTTTTTCCATTCCATTTTGACCGCATAGCACCATTACCAAAGTTCTGTCACCTTGGACATCTCATGCTACAGTTTCCTTATTTCCTGAATGCTTCTTGTGATACCCACTTTCATAAAATATTCTATGAAGACTTCAAATGAATGGTGGAATATAAAATTATTTAAACCAGGAGAAAGGTTGAAAAGCTGAAGGGTAAAGCTGCTATTCAAAGGGACCTTGACAAGCTGGAATAACTTCATGAAGTTCAAAAAATGAAAATGCAGAGCCTTGCACCTGGAATGCAATATTCTCACCCACACGCACAGTCTGGTTGCTGATGGGGTAGAAAGCCACTGGGTTGTCTGAAGAGACTGGAATATGCATGCTTGTTGATACTGAAATTTCAACTGAACAAGGCCCTGAGCAACCTCATTCAACTCTGAAGTGGCACCTGACTTCAGGGTTGACTCTGCTTTGAGGAGGGTGCTGGATCAGATACCTCCAAAAGTCCCTTTGGGGGAAAAAAAAAAAAAAAATCTATGGTTCTATCTCAGCAGTTTCCTTCATTTCCTTCAGTGTGGTACATGGAAGAACTATGGTAGTGCTCAAAATTTGAAAGCACACAAAGGAGGCATTCATTCTCCGTGTTACATCCCTCTCAAAAAATAAAAAGGTAATTTACAGTGTAAAAAGAAGTTATTGTCTGCTCATTTTATTGGTTTCTGATCTCTTAAAAATACAACTGCAAAGAGTGTCTTTCTTCTATGATTAGCTCTAAAATGCTAAGAGACTACACAGCTGGTTGCTCTTTCTCACCTATAAATTTTATCAGTACTACTTCTCGAGTTCACTACTAAAAATGGACAGCTTGTGAAATACTTCAACCTGTCTGGCTTCTGACAGGTCTTGCTACAAAAACCTGAGTTATCCAAGAACAGTCTGTAGCTGTCATGGCTAACTATCACTCCACAAAGCTCACTTCTAAAGAAAAATCCTTTGGGAATCACAGAATAACAATAGCACTAGCCAAAAAGTCCACCTCTCTGTGGAAGAGCACACAAGAAGAATTTATCTCATAACTTTGAATTTGCAATGAATGTTGTTTCTAGTTTTATATGAATGACCAGACTACTGCAAACATTAGAATATGTCCATACGTTTTTTTCAGGAGAACAAAGTCAGACACTTAAAGAAAAAAAATCAATGGAATCTTATGGCTAAGTGATTTAGTAGCTATCAATAAAGACATAAATTGAGGGAGTGGGTGTTTTAATCTATGGATGAGTAGTTATAATAATATTGATAATAATGATGAATACTATGAATAGTGTTATATTCAACTGTTGCACTAGATATGCTCTATGGTTTGGACACCTTCACTGTGGAAAATCCAGGGTACACAAGGAAATATTGAATTTGTGTCAAGAAAATTGCTTACATAGTAATACACTTATTGGCTTAATCAGAAAATGCAAAATGTCTGTGCTTTATAACACTTAGATGATCATTAGACTTAGTATCTCTCTTCTGACATATTAAGCTTTCTACCACCATGGCAATATATAAATGTCAGAGTTGTGTTTTTTGTTATTTTTGTTTGTTTGTTTTTAGGAAATATAAGGTTAAACAACTTAAATTTGGTTTTCAACAAGTAGTTATATTGGGATTGTTGGATATGATTTTAAGACTATATTTCAATGTTCCAATATTTCTAAATTGCTGGAACCTTAGGAATTAAATGTACTTTTCTTCATGGATTCCCTTCAGTTTTCTCCATCTGTTTTTTAAGTGCTCCAACTTCCATTAGGCTAAAGATTTTTAAGTACAGATTGCTTTTCTAGAGTTTCTGATGAGAAGTTTCTCCAGTGTCACATTAA
>VXAA01005176.1:449767-465916 GCA_013399115.1 Anseranas semipalmata
TCAAAATACCTGTCTGGCATTCCTTGAGAGAGTTTTCTTGCCAGTACATTAATTAGGAAAGTGTTCCTTATGACTATATATTTAAATTACAGTGTTTAATTAGATATTATTGCTAAATTAAGGATTGATTTCTCATATCAGAATATATTGCGCCAGACTTTCACCTGATGTAGCCAAGTTCGCTCAGATGAAAAGTGCAGTGAGAAAGTGTCCTTGGATTCTGGCGGTGCTTGATGCCAGCTGATCCAATGGTTAAACGCCAGAGAAACCCAAAGGTTGTTCTTACTCATTTTAGTTGCCAACAACAGATTGAGATTGTCCAGATAGACCTATTGACTTTATGGAGAAAGGTTTTTCATTTCTAAGAGCTACTATGGAAGTTCCATGCCATCACGCTTTCTCCAAAGATACTTTTGCTGCAGAGGCATTGTGCTGAAAATGCCTTTGTTCTGAAGGGAACTAAGCAATGTCGGTGTAGTCCACTATTAGATTTCACTGATTTCTGCACTAAAAGTTTGTTCCCTATTTTTAAGAGTTGCCTCCAAGTCTACTGAAATAAATATCCTTCTGCAAATATTTGGATGCATACCTTTTATTTATGTGGAATTAAAACTGAATTAGATCTATAGGCAAGATAATCCATATCTCTAAGGTTCTGAATTGACAAAAATTGCACCACAAATATTATAATACAAAAAGACAGGAAAAAAAAAAAAAAGACACTGGAAAGTTCAGCAATTTATGGGAAAAACTGGCTGGGATAAAATAAAAATCTTTTCTACTGGACAAGGACAAAAGGTTTCATTTTGTAAATCATGCTAAAGAGGGTACACTGAGATCATATTATTCTCCTGAGCTTCCAAATTCTAAGATTTTACTGTCTGTAACATTAAGTGATCATTGAAAGGATTCATGACTTCAGTCCGCTCCTACAGTGCAGCAGACCATGGTCCTAAACTTTCAATTCATAGCTGTCCATTTAACATTTCTGGTTTTGTCAGATTTGTGTTTTAGGTATGATAAAGAAATTACAAAACCAATGGAAAATAGGCCAGTATTGTAACATTTCTTTCCAAGATGAAACCAAATACTGCAAAATATCTCACAAAAAGAATCAGAAGTTCGAGTCTATGCTTTGGGCTTTTATGAATTTAAGGACTAATGATGTTAACTAAAAAGAAAAATAGAAAATGAATTTGTGCATACTTACCCAAACTGATTGATGTGCAGTTCATCATGGAATGCCCTTTCTTTTTTTTTTTTTTTTTCTTCCCCGTAGCACCTTCAGGGAAAAGCAAGAGCCTTTTACTTTCTGGTAGGAAAACAAAACTAGTTCCACCCAACAGTGATCTTTCATTAGCTTAACTTCCTGTGAAGTTTATGTGTAATTATTTAAAGAAGGTGAGAAATAAGGACAGAATCCAATACAATGAGGTTTATACACATCATCTTCATACCAACAAAATTATAATCATTATACGGAATATATAGAGCAGTGCTCTGTATTCCCATGATGGGAATATAACAACTGCATAAATTGAACATTGACTTTATTCTAAGTTGCAGCTTCTTCAAAAAGTGAAAGGGATGAGCATCATTAAAGTATTTAGAGAACTAAGAGATCTGTATAATCAATGGCTCCCCTCTTAAGTTGCAAACGGTGAATGGAAAATAATAAAACAGTAGATGTATTTGATGTTAGATTTCAGAATACATCACTTCATAGGTTCACAGGCATTGTTTGATCTACATAATTTTACCGAACATTTTAATTAAAAAAGAATAATTAAATAAAATGATCTGAACCTCATTTCAAAAGAATTGGCTACAGTTGGAAAATGTTTTTGCATATCAATCTTAAAGGGTATGACAATGGAAATATGATTACATGTTAAAATTACATAGTTTGGCCTAAAGATGGGAGTCTAATGTATGCTTCCATTACTATAAAATATTTTATTTTTAGATAATATGGCAGAGAAAAAAGAAATACTTTGTTGAAGTTAACACACTGTAACTCTCTGCACGTTTACGTGGCAAGCAGTAAGTGATGCCACTGAAAAAATAGTTTTTTGTTTGTTTGTTTGTTTGTTTGTTTTTTTAAGGAATCCATTACCCAGCCCAGTTTACTACGAAGCTGTGGAAAGAGTTGTACCAGCACAGCAGCAAAGGGGGCAGGAAGCAGTGGTTAGAGATAAGGACATTTAAGCCAGTATTGCCTTCAAAGAAATGCATGTGGAACCCTTCTTCAGGGGGAGTATTCAGTCCTTGGGAAGAGTTCATGCTCCTGATCTAAATTAGACAGCTGCTAAAAACTTCCTGTGCGTAGGCTGCACTGTGACCCCAATGCCTGTAAAAGCACTTTGGCTGTGACCACTTTCACCCCTAATCTGATCCCTAAAAACCAAGCCTTAGAAGATGTGTAAAGTACTTATTCACTTCTGAACATGTTTTAAAGCTATCCCTTGGAGCAGATGGAGTTTATTTTGTAATCTCTTTACAGCAGCTGAGAAACAGAAAATATACCGCAGTGCAGTCCAGAGTCAGTATCTCCCTTAAAATTCTTTGAAATATAAAAATTACTTTGTATCAAATAGAGGCACTCATTCCGTTCAAAAGTGAAAGGTTAAGTTGTTGTCAATGACATTTGATTAAATATTTGCTAATCAAATTTATTTTTCATTAATGGATGGATTTGTTAGTCTCTCCTTCTCAGTGATAGCCTCAAGAACTCAACACCAGAAAACCTCTGATTACCCTTTAACAGATTTATAAATATTTTAGTGATCTAATCAAAGTAAAGGAACAATGGAATATGATTTAGGTAAGTATTATAAAAAGAGCTAGTGAACAGCTAGTCTATCTTTGCACAATCTATTTTTGAGTAATTTTGAATAAGAATGAATTCCTTAATTTCAGTCTGTTTGGGAATAATTTATGAACAGAATAGGGGCAGACATTCTTGAATATGTTATTATTTTGTTTCCCCAGTTCTAATAAATGTTAAAAATCTTTGGAAAATACATCCTCACTTGATCTTGAATTTCTCTTTGAGAAGAATTTGACAGAATCTGGAAGCCCATTTTTTTCTTATTTTTACAGAAACTGGGGCAACTGAAAGCAAAGAATGAGGGAGAGAGAGGCATGTACTGAGAATTTTTTAAAAGACAATTTAACATGTACTTTGTAAAGATGAACACAAGACATGATGGCATATTTTAGTTACCACTTATTTTAACATATGTTTTAATTGATTTTATTTGCACTTCATTTTTTTTTTTTTTATGATAATTGCCTACTTATCCTGTTCTCATCAGCTAATCAGGAGAAACTATTACATCTCTAATTGACCAACAATAACTACTGTATCTTGTTTTGTTAATTAAATGCTTTTTAGAAGAATATTTAATTTGCTACGATAACTTTTTTTTCTTGGCTAGCAAGTCGACATAACTTTGTTATTATTCTGCCTGTATAAGGCAGTGAATGCAAAGCTCCTAAGAAGATTATGTATAACACCTTATATCTACCATAAAAGGGCTCAGCTGAAGCTTATGTTATTGTTAAACGTCTTGTAAAAGGAATCTCTAACAAAGTTTCAGTTATGATATGGAGAGCATTCCAGCACAGGATAAACTGAAGAAAATAAGGTGATTTTCACCATAGATAATATGTTGGGGAGCTTATTTTGGGCTAGCTTCCAGCTTATACAGTCTTTAATGAGATCCCACAGAAAATACCATATCAATGTCACAGACTCTATTCATAATGCAAAGGTGACTATTACTGTGAATCAGCAGTGCCCTCAGGTCCCTAGGAATATTAAGGGATTTCAGTCATATGGGAAGCTGGACTGAAGAAGAGTGGACCAGGAGACCCCTGCAGCCGCTCTCCTCAGCCCACAAACTCTGTGACAACACTGATGCTGCCGCAGTGCAGAGAAGAAGTGTGACTGGCAATAAGGTGCAATAATCTTTTGGAAGATGCTCTGAGTTGCTCACGGAGGGAAGCCTTCATGCCTACCTCAAAGCAGCATGTGGAAAGTCAGGTGGCAACATCAGGCGTAGCACCAGTGAATGACATGATTTGACATCCAGTTCTGACACTTATCTTTTTAAACCACAGTTATGACATTAATTCAGTATTGCTTAGTTCTCAGATTTAGCAAATCTACATGTAGAGATAAACTAATTAGTTCCAACCACATCTTACTGTAATTTAGTTTTGTGAACTACACATGTAACTCATGAGCAAGTTAAAGCCTTGTTAGAGGAACAAGAAACTAGAATTCACATAGTGCTGACTCAGTTAGCTGAAGACTGGCTAGTTTCTTTAAGTAAGTGCTTGCTGTACAGTTAAAGGTCCGCAATTGCTTTAGTTATTTCACAGTTTCTAAAACAAGAGCACTCTCACATCATTCCACAGTGCAGTGCAATTTATGCAAGCTCATGAACTCATACAATGTATGCAAACTCACCCTGTTGATGAAAAAGAAGGGTTCTATAGACATTTGGGACTCCACAATGCATAATTTGAGAGCCACAGAACTACAAAATAAAGTTATTCATTTTTTTCCCTCAATCAATTATTTTTAATGATATAAAAGAGTAGGAGTGAAATGTTTACCTTAGTCTTATCATTTTTGAGCAAAAAGAAATCTTCAATACATCCAAGGGTTGTTTCTCAGTGAAGACGATCTTTCTATGAAAAAGAAAGAGACAAGGACATTTCTGTCTTACAGAAATTTCTACAAATAAGTGAATTACAATAGAAAATATGGCCTAAGAAACATGCTCGGCACAAGGTTGAAGAGATTTAAATCCTGTGATATGTAGCATAATAAATAAAATCTTTTTTCCAGAAAAAAATGAGCTGTTCTGCATGACCTTTGTCAAATCAGAATGTTTTTCACTCATAATAAAATACTGGTATTGTCTCTGAGAGGCCACACCTTGCATAAGCAGTGACCTTCAGTTCTCTTTCATCAGCCTGGGAAGCATAGGCATTCCTTTGAATACACGAATACCTTTTCTGCCATTCTGAAATGACTCTCCTTGTTGTCTCAAGCAAGATTTGAAGGTAATGTTTTGTAGTTCTTAGTAATTACACAGCTGGTGAAATTATTTGGCCCTTATGCTTTGAATGTCACACTTCATTTTGTAACTTATTTAGAGAGAGAGAGAGATTTTGGAATCAAAAATAAAGCAGTACCTTTTCACCTCATGTATGATGTTTGCACAGTTCAAGTTCTGGCACTATGCAGAGGTTATTTTTGTCTATTTATACATCAGTTTTGCTGTGTAAGGGCAGCTGTTTATTTCAAGTTATATGTGATCCTTGGAATCTATCCAAACTATAGTAGTTGTAGCTGATCATGTGCTTACAAGACTATTGTAATGTATTTTACTTATGTCCTTGGTCTAGAACGTTTGCTATCACATTTGGACAACTTGGCGTATTCTTATTTATACAGGCAGAAGAGCATCAAGTCTATTTCTGAGGGAAGAGTTAGAAAGGAAAATAAATCCAGGATACTTCTAGTAACTAGTATGGAATTAAATTGGAATATTTAATAAAGCTTGTATTGCTAAATATCATGTTGAGTTGGAAACAGCTGTTTTGAGTATACAGAAGCTTTAAAAAAATGTATGGGAAATTATATGTGTTTGGGAGAGTGCTTAAAAGTGCTTTTTGGCATAATACTTCACACACCAATTATTTCATACTAAGTAGGATTCAAACTACAAATGATTAAATAGGAAGCTGGAGAAACAAGTGTGAGCTAAAGGGGTAGCAAATCATGATAAATAAAGTGAAGTTTCCTAGTGCAGTGTTATAACATTTATCTGAATGAAGCAGACTAAATTATCCCTATCTGAACATTTTACACTTATGCAAGGAAACCAAAAACCATTGAGGATCCACAGCTCAAACCAGGATTGCTAGAACATCTAACGTAGTTGGTTTAAAAGGTTTTCATTAGAAGTGGAAACATTTCTAGCATTCCTGAGCTGATTTTAAGATGTTGCAGAATCCGCTAGTGAATTCAACACCAAATGGAAGTTGATTGTGCTGAATCTAAGTAGCAGGCTTTACTCAAATTATTTGATTTTTTTCTTTAAAGAATTATACACAAAGGGTTTATTAATACATAGTAGATCAACCATCCTCACCTTTCATGCACTGCTATGTCTTAGGTTTTGTAACTGTATATGTAAGCAGCTAAATGTACAAAATTGTCCCTCCCCCTACCAATCAGCCAATTTATATCTTATTCCCTGCAAGTTTTCATGCTAAGAAATGTATGTTTAAGCAGGCAGTGTAGCTGAATAAAAGCAATATTAATAGATCTAATATGAAGAAACACCAATTTCCCCATTTGTTCAATTAAGGAGTGGCTGACTAACACAAAGCTGGAAAAATGATTGGTGTGTACATACGTAACTTCAAAACAGTATTCATAAAATTGGATTCAAAATACCCAGAAGAGCTTGTTTTTATGCTTAGGGTATCAGTACTTTTGAAGCTACACAACATGCAAAGGCAGAATTGGGAAGCTGAGGGAAAAAAATGCTGTAATGGGTGAAAGCAGCTATTTCTAATTTTATATTGAAATTCAAACCATTTGGGGCCTTAGGCAATTTTCTACATAGGAATTCATTTAATGCTGTTATTATTTTTCCCTCAAATTGGTTAAATAAGACTATGGAGGACATTATATTTTTAAATACTCCTTTCATATGTGGAAAAGATCAGAGAACACTGAACTCACCCAGATCTGATTCTCAGCTGGAGCAGAAAAGAATTTCTGGCCCCTTCACTGCTGTACTAACCATAACTGTCCATTCCCAAGTATAATACTACCAGTAACAATCAGTCTTGCAATAGACAGAGACAATGGTTTAATAAAAGCATCACATTACGTAAGGGTCACAGTAAATACAAAGAATGGTGCCTCTTTAGAAATTATCTCATTCAACCAAAACACATTGTCAAAGAAAAATAATAATGTACTGGTAACTGAATAAGATATAAGCATAATATATTCAACAAAATCTTCATTATGGCAAAATAAAATTCTGACATGGACCTAGAATAAAGATAGATGAAGATTTTCAAGAGCAATCACTGCCAGAACAAGCTAAGCATATCCACATAGTTTTCATTTGATGGCAAGTACAGCTACTCTGAACACATCCTTCTAGGCTTGTTTTTAACCACACCTACTTCAGAGATTCTCCAAACCAAGCAAAATTAAGATCAAAGCAATACTGTGCATCTCTGAACCAGCACCATTTCAACTAGTCCTGAAAATAAATCTTGGCTCTTCATAATTAAGTGTATAGTTTCTTCAGCTAGAGGTAAAAATTACTCTGACTTCAAGTCTAAAGAGCAGTAACAAACCCATATATTTCAGGGGCTTGCACACATTCCATGTTGTTTTAAAACATATTTTCCACAAAAGAACTGACGTAACTGGTGGTATGAGTAATCTGGTTAAAAAAAGGGCTGGGGCGGGGGGAAGGATAAAAGATACTTAAAAATTGGGATAAGGTAAAAATCATGTTTGTTATTTAGTCTCTTCTTCTTCAATTTGTCCTAAATTAAACTGTAATAAAAGGAAAGAACAGTTTGAAAAAGTGAGAAAGAAACAAATTAAACAGGAAATAAATGGATGTGACAGAGTGGTATAGTTCATTTGTAAATTGGTACAGGTAGTAAATGTAACTAATATATATAACTGACTTACTAAGATGCAAGAATTTAGGCCCGAAGGGGTGCTAAGCTGTTTACTCACAACTTACGGATTTGTATGAATTCCTCTGTTACTCAGTCCAGCGCCCACTTGTTTATCATTCCACTAGAATTTGGGGGACACCCAGTAACTTCAGTAGAAGCTATACAAGGGTATCTAAGGATGTTGCTTGTGCAAATAAAAAGGTTATTTTCTTTCATGAAAAGAAACGTAATTTTTCAACAGTATAGCATACTAAGTACATACATTTCATAAGTATAGTGATATTTGCATAACCTAAAAATCAAGCTAGCTTAGTATGGTCTAGAAACCGGTGTGATTTTGACTGGTCAATTATAGATATGCCTGTACGAGCACAGGAGAGCAGGTACCTTATTGTTTACACACTCTATTCCTACCTCCTTTTCCCCATTTTTCATAACTGAATTTTCCCAAATATATGCACAAATCCTGTCCCAACCTCTCCTTTTTCTTACACTATTCCGTAACAAGATTCTCAGTGTAAGAGTTAATTCAGTACCTAACATTATGTATGTTAAGCTACAATTATTTTTCTTCCTATGTTTATCACACTGTGTATATCAACATGGAACTTGATCTATTACATTACCATCAGTCCCTGGGAGAGCCTTCTGCAACTTTTTTGTCATTACCCTTGTCTTCATTATGCTGAATAACTTAGCAAACTGTGTCACTTCACTGTTCATTCTCTTTCTCAGATCATTGATGAATACACCCTGGTGGAACTCCACGATGATCTTCTTCCAGCAAGAAAACTGACCATTAACTCCTACCCTCCGTACTATAAGCTGCTTTGGTGTCTAGTAAATGTGCAGAGTGGGAGGCTTCTTTATGTACTTCCAACTTTTAAAAATTATTTCATCTAACTTATAATTATTTCTAATACATGAATGATATTTTAATGATATAAATATATTCCTAGGAAGAGACCCAGCAATTATTCTTTTGAAAACTAACATTTTTTTTCTTATTAGAAGTAATTTAAGTTTGCCCTCTGTCACACCTTGACATTTTTGCTCGGCTTCTATTTTTCACATATGTGAATCACTAGCTTTTTCAATACCAAACTGTCATAGACTTGTATATTTTGAAAAGAAGCCAAGTTTCAGTGTCATTATACTTACACATTCACCCTGAGGCATTATTGTTCTAATACACAATTTTCATCCTGCAATTTAAAGAGTTAGCATGTCTTTTCTCCTTCCAGTAACTGTCATAGGATTTTCAGTATGCACTGGATAACGTACACCCTTTCCTGTTCCCATGGAAATCAATAGTAACACTTCATACCCATTAAACTATCAGAGAAAAAAAATGGGATCTAAGTAATTAGGACCTGCTTTTGTTTGGTCAGTGTTTCATTTGAAATCCGGTGAACTGTTAGTCAGGAAAGCACAGGGTGGTCTGCAATGAGCTAAAATGTTCAGACAATAGAAATAAAGGTCAAATGTCCTGTGCCCCAGCTTGCAGGACCCATGCTACTCCTGTCCTATAACCACAGAGCCATGTTACACCATGACTGCAGGAATGCAACACTGAAAGAAAACCAACTCACTTCAGCCCAGACGTGCCCCTGTACATACTCAAGGCACATCCAGGGGGTTAGCAGAAGACAGTGTAAGCAAACCTCATGTTTACTGTTGTGCTGAATGAGAACTTCATGTAGTCCAGGAATGGAAGACCTGGACAAATGTCAGCCACCATGCTGTTTTTTAAATTTCCTTTCTGACCTGAGCATTGTTCAGCATCATAACAGCTAATTCAGTGTGTGATGCTGTATCAAGGGAACAATCCAGGATAAAAAGTAAAAGTAATGGAAATTCAGTATCCATGATCCTTTTCTTCAGCTTTCTGCATCAGGTTTGTGCACCCATCTCTATGGGCTACTTGTGGTGAGGTGAGATTTAAGACAGTTTTAACCTGGTTCAATGTCAAAATGAAGCTAAGGATCTGACATTTCAAATGGGCTGCCATGATCTCTTGGTTGGCAGAATAAAATATAGTTAGTTGAAATAAAAATAGGGAAAAAGATTCTTTATTTTTCCTAAAAATCCCCTAGCTTTGAAAGACTTACAAAAGCTAAACATCTCATATGGCATTAATCATAGAGTGCTGTAACTACAAATTTTTATTTAATAAAACAAAGAATTTTCCAGATTTATCACATTTTCTGTAACTGAATGACACAGAAAGTTCAGAATCAACCCAGTAGCAATATTGTGCACTAGGAGGGTGGACAGTAATATAAAAATGCCATAAGACTCGATAAAATGAGAAGATTAACTCATCTTTTCAAAGAAATATCATTCAAATACCAATCCCATGTGGTGTGTTCAGGAACTTAAGAGACAACCATTGCACTAAGTTTTCTTAGGATCACTGCAAGTTTTCTGAATGGTGTCAGCATTTTGACTCCAAAAAAATTATGGTTAACGAGAGCCAGAATGCAGTGTGAAGCTTTGTAGAAACACAACTACACTGCCTTCTTGCTGTGAGTAAAAGATACGCTTACATTAGTAAGCTGTAACTGCACCACAGGTAACTGCCTGTTTAGAAAGTGGTCAGTTCTTGTAGTCTTCAGTGCGTCTTTTGACTGTGTTTAAATGAACTCATCCCATATAATTCTCTAAAAAAAAAAAAAAAATCCAATTAACAGAATCTTCTTTAACATAAGATTCCTTTATTGTGAATCTTTTTCTATATCCCAGCAAAAATGTAATCTAAGATGCTTTTCATAAAAATTAAATACAATATTATGTACATGTTTTGCTGAAGCTTAAAATTTTTTTCCTGTATACCTACTGCTTTTGATCTTTGATTTAACAAGTACCTAAAAAGAATAGAAGCAAGCAGGCAGGCACTAACTTGACTCTCTCCCTGACCCCAAACAGTTTTAATTACCACTGTCTCAATTTTGCAGACCTAGTTTGCTCTCAACTCTAACCACATATTCAGTTTTAATATTACTTATGCTTACAGTGTTCTTACCAAAAAGTAGCACAAAATACATTGTTTCTTTCCAAGTCTCTCAAGCAGAATAAACTACCTTGTGCTTTAAATTTCTAGTGACAGATATCAAAGATCAATTTAATTCTTGTTACAGTGTACTGCGACTCAAAGAATTTCAGATTTTGGTTCTTCTTACCAAAGCAATTGTGCTTGGGACCCATGGAACTCTAAAATTTAGAAACTAGCAATTACACAGAAGATGTTCTGGGAAACTCTGCCATGAATTTTAAAGAAAATATATTGATAAAAGTCTTGAGGTATAAAATAATCACCCAAATGTCCTTGAAGAAGCATGGGATGGATAAAGATCACTACAAATTATGCAAAACTTCCAAAACTAATTAAAAATTCTATTCGATAGAAAAGGTGGCAAAAGAGAAATAAGCAACTATGAATAACCATTTCCCTTTTACACCCTCTTGATGCTGTGTACTAGCACACAGTCAGTAATTAAATTATTCTAAGAGCCTCCTACTTGACTACCTCACTTTTGCTTTCACCAGTCTTGCCATGTAATTTTCCATCCCTCTTAGTTTTCTTCACAACAATTAATTGATCCTACAAGCCATTACCTGTCTATCATTGAGGGGTTTTTTTCTTTTTTTTTTTTTTTTAAAATCTATATTTTACAAGTCAGATTTTGTACTGGACAGGCCTAAAATGCACAATATACGCCTAAAGTGCATGATATCAAATAAGCAGGATTGCACAAAATCTTCTGACTGTTCTTCAGAGTGCATTACATCTATCAAACTGAGAAACAGAAAAGAGCACAATCTTAGTACAAATTTTACATTGTTTAGTTATCATAACATTTTTACAGTTGTAAGAGACAATCCCACTAACTAGCAAGAAGCAAAATAATTTAAATAGTGATTGCTGCCACTGATATATTTCACAGATCTTTGCTATTCTTTCAGTTATCAATTCATTGACAACAACCTGTTTTGGTGCTGAGTTCAGATTTCATTTTTATTCAGTTTTGATTTGAAAAATAGCTATAAAAATTGGCCCAGTCACAGAACTTACAACACCATATGGAAAGATATTTTCAAAACACTATTTTAAAAGGGGGAGCTGAAGTACCAGAAAGGTTGCTGGTATGATGAAAACCAAGTGAATTTTGTTAAAGCAACTGACATTGAATAAATTTATATGATGTACACATACAATATATACAGTTACATTTAGGTCTCATAATTAAAGCATGTATATACACATACATATTACATATGTATATACACAGTTTTCATTCTTCTGAACCAATTAACATAGCTCAGAGTCCAGTACAAGATCAAATAATAAGATGCTTTAATGAACTTTGAGATGTTAGTAAGAGATAGGACATGTTACAGTGGGTTGGATATAACCTTTACAACTGGTATAATTATGTGCCAATGTAAGAACATTGCTGGATTGGAATAATGTTGTGAAGAAATACAACAGAATGAGTTAGAAGATGAAAACATTGAGCAAATCTACAAGCTATATACGTCGATTTCCAATATATTTGTAGGTATTTTGCTGAAGCTAGCAATGTAGAAAAGCAAGAAAAATTCTGCTCTGATTTGACCATTGTAAGCCTGTTTCCTATAATATTAACACTATTGTAAAACAGAAACAGCAGTAAGCATAAACAAATAAAACAACGCAAAATTGTACAGGTTGTTTAAGTCAATGGAGTTTTGTCAATAACTTCAGTGAGACAGACTTCAAGAAGGTGTTGCAGTTATAAGTTGGAAGGCAATACAAATATTTCCGTATGAATCTTGTTGAGTTCCAGAAGTAAAGTAAGTTCAGATTTTTCTGAATTTTGTGGAAAGCATTGTTCAAACCAAGCCTACATACTATTGCATGAGAAGATTCCTATTGTCAAGAGCTTTATATTCAGAAGATGAGACAGATATCATCTACTTGACATTTCATCAGCATCTCAGAGTAAGTGTAAAGAAGGAAATTCAGTCTCAGAGTGCTTCGCAGAAAAGCTTTGCATTTTCTTTATCTTATTTTTATTATTTTTGTTTTAAACTAAGGTAAAGCTTGTAGGCATCTAACTTTGAAAATACATGCAAAGTTTTAGTACAACAAACATAAAAGAACTGTCTTTCTGTTTTGTTTTCTTTCTAGGTAAAGGTAGGTAAATGTCAAGAAATCTCTTTAATTTTATATTCTAAAAAAGAATGATTTATGGGGAAGAGAAATCAAATTACTTACCTATAATAGGAGGTTTTTGAAGGTAGTTCCCAGTTTCCCTAAAGGTAACACTGAAAGATCTGTAATGATTCACTGGTTTGTACTACAAAGTTAGGAGGCAGGAGAGCCATTAATTATTCAATTCTATTAAGGAAAAAAATATATATGAAGAAAATTAAACATTGGAAACATGGAAATTAAAAGAAAAATATTCACCTTTACCTCACCTGTCAGAAATCCCCAGAACTTTCAAGTGAGAGAAATAGGTAAGCCGAGCCTTTGGGAAGAAGAACTGCTGTATTCATGGAAGAAGAGTTTTTAAAAGTATGATGTCTTTACCATGGATTCTTGGTCTTTTATACATGAAGACGTTGGTGCCTTACAGAATTAGCCAGGTGTTTGTATGGTTTGGCATGTAAATACCCCTATATATCTGACCATTCACACACCTGAGCTTGAAGGACTACGAAAACTGTCTTTGCGTTTAGAGCCCTAAACAGCCCAGCAGTGCAGGCTAACATTTTGTGCTTTCAGTGTAAACAACTTCAGCTCACATAATTTGGCAGGCATCTCTTCACCTCAGCGGAGCAAAATTTACTTACTAACTACAATCCCTTAGATTTTAATGACCAACTATGTATAGCAGAAAGATATTGTGGGCGCACAATAAATGGTAAAGGATGTAAATGTGCACACGTGAACCTAGAGGTAAGGATCATAAATCCACAATCTAGCAATCTGAATGCTTATTCAGGAGCACACAGCTGAGGCAGTTTAAAAGCAGAGGGAAAACAGAAAATATAAGTACACATAAAAACAAAGAAAATTCCCACTATTTTTCTTTATTGAGCACAGAACTAGGAGTTGAATATAAAATAAAGGACATTTAAATATTAACTAACACAGTTTCAACCAAGTTTAAAAAAAAACATTATTTTATAGAAAGTTTTAATTTCTGAAAAACTTAAAATCAGAACAAAAAGCATGTAAAAAAAAACTTTTCAGTCAAAACCTTCCAATTGTGCTCGAAAAAAAAAATCTAAAATCTTTAACACATCTACTAAAGGAGAAAGAAAATTATGCCAAACAAAAGGAATCTTATTGTATTTTCAAGGATACAATATAAGGCACTTTAAAAATACCATTTTCTCCAGAATTAGTCTTAGACCTCAGAAATTTTCTTACCAGAATTGGCTCTAGTGATCTTCTCTTTTAGGCTCCCTATTGGTCTGTGGCCCAGCACAAATAAGAGGATCATACACCTATTTCCTTTCAGCGTTGATATTGATGTAACCATTAGTTATATCTAATAATTCTGTCTAGATTGTTTGTTCTGGATCCTT
Source organism: Anseranas semipalmata (assembly GCA_013399115.1). Taxonomy (NCBI): domain Eukaryota; kingdom Metazoa; phylum Chordata; class Aves; order Anseriformes; family Anseranatidae; genus Anseranas; species Anseranas semipalmata. The sequence continues at coordinate 464,090 of VXAA01005176.1, forward strand.
TCAGCTTTCCACTCTCAGGACAGACAATGCTCATTAAATAACCCTTCTGAAATTTTGTTGGCGGTAGTCAGTGAGGTAGCTAATTGCAAGAGGAAAAAGGCGAATCCCACAATTAACTACTTAAGTACTGATCCAGGGGACTGGGTTGTATCCTTGCAGTGTCAGAGTGATCATGGGATGGGTATCCACAGCTGCAGCAGGCAAGCCAAGGCATGTTTTTCTTCAGAGTACTGAGCACTTTCCTTCTGAGTGCTTAGCATTTTGCCTCATTCCCCTAGGAAAGTTGTAAGCATGCACACAGTACTTCCACATAGTATGTAGAAGCTAGTCCTCTACATGCCAGTTGTAACTGTTAACTTGGAAAGAAGACACACTTTATTTCCTTAATGTCTCAGAAACACCACAAATTTCATCATGGTGTTAATTAAGGCTTTGAAAATTATTCCTTATTAATTAAATCAAAAGCAAAATCTATGCAAATTGAAATCATAACAGTAGAAGATGTTATTAGGGATCTGAAAGCTGTTTAGTTCTGGACATGAATCTATTTTGAACATTTTGGCGATTTTTGTACTGTCAGAAAGTACTTTTTAAGGTTATTCACACAATTGATATTTGAAGGCAATCTCCAAAAGCTCCTTATTTAGTCAATAAAAAGAACTAAGACATGCCAGAGGGCAATCCAGAAGTAGCAGCTAGTTTACAGTCTCTGAGGTGTCCTAGGAGATTTTCTGTCCTTTCACGAGCTCTACCAGTTGCAGAGAGCAACCTGCATCCCAGCTGAGAACCTTACATTGCATTTCCATGAAGCCTCCTCGGAGGGACACCCTTGCACAGACACTACTGAAGTATGGGTAGAAAAAGACAGTCTGGTTCAATGTGAACACTAAAAGTGAAAGTTTTAGCAGGGGCCGGAGTGCCATGAACAGAATGAACACACTTAATAATACAATTGTGATTATATATGGGGCACCATGCATTTTAGGTTCATCCAGAGTTACCTACCAATGTCCTCAGTTCTTGGACATATATCAAAACTGAATGGGGGAACAAAATCTGTATGATCTGTAGTCAGAAACTCTATGGAGAGTAAAGTTACAGCTTTAAGAGATCACTTCTCAGATAAAATGACTCTGTATAACCCTCTCTTGTATACACACCCTTTCTTAACTTACATCTTTCTATCTTTAATGTATCCAACATAAGGCATCTGAACATCTACTTGAATGCTCAGTAATTTTAATTATTATAGATGGGTACAAGGAAGGTATAACGACTGCACATCTCAAGAGAACATGATCTGTATTTGTTTAGATGTGTAGAATTAGCTTATCCAAAAGTAACTGTAAAAAACAGTCTAATAAAACCATAAGATCAGTTCCTAGAAGTGATAGTTAAATCAATAACATGTGCAACCTATTATTCTGGTTGACATAAGCCTTGAGTAGTCTGTCAGCAGAAGGTTATGCTATGAAACATAATTAAAGAAAGATAAAATTGAAGATAAAATTGATTACATATCTAAGTCTTGAAACTGGAAAGGTATTTCTGATGATTATTGAAATATTGAAGTGTTTAATATATCTTCTGTTTGGAGCAAATCAGTAGAAAAATCTCTTTTGCAATTGTAATGCATTACTCCTGAATTTGCTTTTATTATAAGAATATACTTTTCCACTCTAAGAAGTGGTTATGAATAGATAACTGATATTCTTTGAAAATACCAGTTTGAAATGTATAGTAATGAAATCAGATGAATAATTCCTAACATATTTCTGTATATCTCTACATGAGCTTTCAATGCAAAAAAAAAAAAAAAAAAAAAAA
>VXAA01005176.1:465927-578657 GCA_013399115.1 Anseranas semipalmata
GTAGAAGAATCATAATTGCTATTTATATTTTTATTTAAGACAGTTTTCTTCTAAAGTTTACAGGAAAACAAGAACAAGGCATGTATCTTGCTTCTGTGCGAGTCTCTAGGATGATTTGGATTATAAAGGGTCCTGAATAAGAAAGAATCACTACAGTGTTACATCTGACAAACCCTTTATATGTATCTACATACAATGTCATTGTGTGAAGCCTATTTATTTTTCTTTTTGTGGGAAGGAAAGTAATTTTATTGGTCTTCATGCAGACATCAGGGTTAGATGAACTGAGATCCAGTTTCAGATGTACCACTGAATACTATAAAACTTTAAATAGGTCAGTTAACTATTGTACAATTCAGTTTGCTTTTTTGTGAAAGGAGAACAATCAGTTAGATAAAAAAAAAAAAAGTATAATAAAACAGTATAATAATATTTATATGCTTGTGGTGTTGCAAGGCTTATATGATATGCTTCAGTTACCTTGATGTTATGTGGCAACTGTTACAGAACTACAATTAATCTACATCTATAACAGAAAAAAATACTGTATTTCATTCTCTTTTTATTATACATTTTTCATAATAGTGTAACTTCAAATATTTCAGTGCAAAGACATAGTACTCATACACCCTGACAGGAGAATAGATCTGGTTGTATATTATTCCCACCTGGTGCTTCTTTTCTGTATAATTTTGGTTGTTGGGAGAAGTCTTAAAATGATAAGAATTCAATCATTATTCAGCATCATAATCAAGAATCAACTTTGCATAGGAAACTTGTCTAATTTCATCCTTTTGAAATATATTTTAAACTTTTTTTTTTTTTTCACTAAATGATAAGAATGGTATTTCAGTGATCTGCATTAGTTGCATTATTTCAACTGTATCGGAGTGGTTAACAGTATATGTTACGCAAGACTGGGGGAGGGAAGTAGAACTAACAAATGTTTCATAGTTTCTTGTTTTCCTTCAACCACTTACACCATACTGATAGCCAAACCTAGTGGTTGAAGAATATAAAGCATCATGCACAAATTCTGGCAGGCAGTCAGCCTGTGAATTTCAGAGCCGTCAAGGCTGCATGTTTCAATCAGTTTTGACATCTCTTGGCATTTCTCTTCAGATTCTACTTTCTATAAATAATTCCCCTACTTGGGTGTTATTTCTGGTTCATTTCTTAACACATAGTAAGAGGTGAGAAGCATTCTTGCTATGTCTTTTCTTTGTCTTCACTTTGGAAATCCATATAAACAAGAAATAAAACTTACCTGATATGAAAAAAATCTAGCAGGTTTTGATGATGGTACGCATGTTGCATTTTAAATTAATTTTGTAATTTGCCCACTGAGATCTTGGAGGAATTACCATCATCCCCTTTTCTTATTTGAGATAGTCAAAGTTTCCTCTTAGCATTTTGAGCGAGTTGGCAAATTAACAGTCTCAGTCACAGTAAGAGAGCCTAGGGAAGGAGTTACATCCCCTTTCCCTCTTGGTTCAAAGAAGAGTAAGTTATGCTATTATTTCCTTGCACACTCATTCACTGCTGCTGGCAATTCTGTAGGCTGTATGGGGTGCAGAGAGAGTAGCCCATGCTTTTCTTAGTCTCCTTTAAGAGACTACATATTTCCCTAAAAGAGGGGAGGCAGCTCAGCAAAAGCCACTTTGCGCCCTCATGCCTGGTATTTCATTTGAGCCTGCAAGGCTCTGGGGAACACTGGAGAAAAAGTCTTGTGACCTAGGACCTAACGGCTCTTTAAATCTTCTCCACTGGTGTTTGTACCCTCCTGTTTTTTTTCTGCTTTCCAAACTACAGAGGCAATAGGAATTGTTGATTCTCTGAGAAGTGTTCTTTAACATAACTACTTCTCAGATGTGTGTCAGCCTATCACAAGACTTTTCAGCTTCTTTTCAGGGAATTGCCCTAATGAGGAAAGCATTTCAGTCTCTCAGTGAAGATGGAAATATTCTCTGGCTTTCTGAGACATTCACTTACCAGCATGATTCTGGCTTGTGCGGGATTAATATCTATCCTTTTCAATACCCCAAAAATATGGGAGAAGATAGTTGCCCCAGGGGAACCAGTAAATGACTGTCCTGATGGATCTGGAATGACATAATGGAAAAATCTATTTAGGACTCTAAGAGAAGTAAACTTCACAAAGATAATTAAAGGTTTTTAACACAGTTCTCTGTGCTTAAATCTTTTATAGCAAACTTGTATTTTCATTTATTATTATTATTATTTTCAATTGCAGGTCTGATTGATAAAGCCATCTCTATTAATTTCCACTCTCCAGATCATTTTACTTAACTAAAGAAAACTTGTAAATGGAATGAATAAATCATGCAATAAAATGGATTTCAAGTTGAACCAAATTGTTATTTTGATAGGAACCACCAACAGATCCTTATGAGGACCCATTTTTGACAAATGCTCTTTTGTATTTTCATAGATTACAATATAATTATCAGCAACTCTGCCACACTTACATAAGTTTTTGAGGATAATAAACAAGTAAAAGAGCCATTACAGAATGATCTGATTGCCAATAAATAATTTCTAATACTGAAACATTCAGTGGAATATATATGTGAACAAAAAAACTCAAGCTATAACAAAAGACCCATTCTGAGAAAATAGCATTTTCATAAATAGCATTTAGGAGTCATCAGCTACAAGCACTGCAATATAAGCTTGCCACTGCTAAAAGTCTAATGCAATCTTTAGTTATACAAAAAGGGGAGATTAAAGCTGAAGAATGTATGCATGATGCTAACAAGACTTGTATTAGATACATAGTATCTGTGTTTTGTTTTCAACCATACAAACGGTTCAAAGTGAGTGTTGAAAAAAAAAAAAAATGAATCCAACAAAGATATCATTCTAATTCTAATGCAAGAGTTAAAGCACCTCAGCTTGTTCATCTCCTGGAGGAAAAAGTGATCATCCTGCCACAGAAAAATAGTCATAGAAAAATACTTGAGAGTGGAAAAGGGACAACATATGGTAAAAGCTTCTCAACTTTGCTGCGTAAAGCACAGAAAGGTCCGAATGTTAGAAAATGACATCATGCAATTCTTGCAAAGAATCTAGCATTTCTGGTTTAGGTAAGACACGTCCCTAAAAGTTCATTTGACAGACCTCAATTGTCATATCCCTACTAAAGTTGTTTCAGTAATTCATTACATCCGATGTTACAAACAAGTCTTATTTTTCATCTGAAACTAGATTCAACTTTTCCCTAGAATTTCTTGCGAGTCAGCATGCTAACTGAGAAATCATCAGAAACCTTCCTGAGTGGGTACTAGAAGAGTACACTTTGGTCTTTCCTAACTTTCCTGCTGAAAAGCAGGTATTTTTAACTTTAAATCACTCTTGCAGTTCTTTCTTGAACCCATTTTAGAAATACAATGAAACTTGACCTGATGATTGATAATGCTCTCATGAATGTTACATGCAGTAGAATGGCAAATATCTACTTTTACTCCATATTCCCTTGAGTTTTCATCCAGGAATCATATTTTACAACCAAGCCTGGTTTAAACCTGTGATGCTACAAGTCTCCTCAATAAGTGTGGGTTATGTTCTTGTTTCAAGAGTGTGGAGCCTTAGAGATACTGATTTATATGCATAGAACATATAACAACATATTGGAAATATGGAAAATTTGATGACCTAGAAAATTCTGTAAAAACTACCTGTCTCATCAGTTTACCTCTGCAATATTACAGTTCTCTGTAAAATGTAGGACTTTGTTTTAATGCTGTGTCTCAGTGTAAGTATGCCAGCTCAGTGTAGCCAACTGCTGTCTTCATTTAAAACAATACCAATTTGGCCTATGACCTCAGTTAATAGATATAGATATTAGCTAGTAATGAGCCAAGTACAAAAAAAAAAAACCTGCAAAAACTGTTAGAAATTCTCCCAGCAGATGATTTCAAATGTACAAGTACTTTTTAAGATCTATTGCTGTATATTACAGATATCTCCTATTTAAAATGATCGGGGTGGGGGGGAATGCACTCACTTGAAGCATGTCCTTGTTGATCCACACCAATGGGAGCTGTATGCCATTCTGCTCAAGATATAGAGTGATTAAGAGCTGAAAAAAAAAAAAAAGCAAATGTGTACTGTTTAACATGAATCCAGAAGCTCTACTTGCCATATTTATTTTCAGTGGTCTATCTTGTGCCTCTTTAAAGAGCCCCAGAGAGGAGAGCTGTGACTATGAGAATCTGCAGAAATATTTCCTGAGATGCCAAATCACTGTCAATAGAATTAGAAGATCTTTTCCTTATTGTAAAAAATAAAATAAAATAATGTAAAGTAAAGTAAAGTAAAGTAAAGTCAAGTCAAGTCAAGTAAAGTCAAGTCAAGTAAAGTAAAGTACAGTAAAATAAAATAAAATAAAATAAAATAAAATAAAATAAAATAAAATAAAATAAAATAAAATAAAATAAAATAAAATAAAATAAAATAAAAAGCTTTTTTCCTCCCACCCCACAATGGCTGGATTTCTTTTAGCCACTTTGGTTTGGAAACCTTTTCTTCCTCATCGATTTGCCTCTGTAGATTTTCACTGCTGGCAATTAGTGAGCAGAAGAAATCCTGCTGAGGAGAGCAAGTTAAAAGGGGACTTAAGAACGACTGTGTCTGGGAAACAAGCGGCCAATCTGGAGCAGCAGACTTCCAAATTTCAAATACACACATTACAGAGATGAAAAGCCAGAGCAACCTCTCTTCTTAATTCCTTTTATCTGGGTCTCCAATCTGCTCACAACACTATTTAGTCCAAAACTTAGTCCACTTCAGTGGGTTTGGAAAGGAAATTGCTAAGATTCCAGCATTCATTGTACCCCCCAAAAAAGAACAATTTAGATAATGGCTCACTATTGTCTGGATAATAACCAAATAACGCTTTTCACATCCAAACCATTTCAGTCTGGCATCTCCCAGGAAGCCCTGATGTCTCCAGACGAAAACTAGAACATTTACACAGAGGGAAAGCTCTTCCTGCTGCCCAGCTTTGATCTGTAACATGAAGAAACTGAAGACATTTTTCAGTGATTTCATTAAATCACGGTAGTCAGTCTTATGTGCCATATTTACGAGGAGGAAAATAATCTTTCAACTATGGATCAGCTTGAGATCTTTCCTTACGGTCATAAAAACTGCATAAACACAAGGCATAAGAGGAAAACTGTCCCCCAAGTACAGCTGTATTATGGCTGCTCTTGTGAAAAGTGTATTTTTGAACTTTCAAGATCATCTTAGTGTCCCTGTTCATGAAGCCTGCATGGTATTTTAATGGTGTGAATAAATGACAATGACTTTAGGTAAATTATCTTTAAAACATTGTCAGAACATTGTTAAATAAAAGATGGCTTTTCAAACAGAATGTAAAATGTCACATAACCTATTATCATTAAATAACTGTTTTTTGAGGGAAAGTAAAACCAAGGATGCAAAATTCTTTCTAGGAATATTCATTTTTCACAAACAAAATCTGAAAATACTGAAAACATTTCAAAAACCAATTAACTTCAGTTTCCAGCATCAAAAAACTGAATATAATTTTTGAAGTTGTCTGGTTCTTTTTGGTTTGACTCTAAGCTATCAGAATGTAAAAAGAGCTATGAAGAAGAATTATGCATACAGAAAAGCAAGATAAGGGGGTTTTTTTAGTAGTGTTTTTTTTTTTTTTTTTTTTAATAAACTAATCAAAAAGAAAATTAACCAAATGACACAGGAACTCACTTTGTAGCTGCTCCAGCAGGCAGGCTTCTATCACCGCAATTGTGTTCTTGGCACTCACACTCCCGCCTGCTTTACTGTTTTGAACAGTTTCTTGCCTCCCCAGGCACAGCAATCTTCTACCCTAATCAAAACAAGAGATAATCGGAGAGAGACCATTTGGTCATCACAGTTAACTGTCACATACTTTGGAATGATTTCTCAATAGAAATTTTCTTAGTAACTTGAACATTTTAAAAAGGACTGAAGATGGTACTAAAATATAAATGTGTAGGGTTGGTCCTGAATTACCACATTTCGTTTCTGATCTGAATTTTCATCATGCATAGAGGTTCTTCCATCCAGAGCTTTGATTTTGAAATATGCCTCAACAAATTTTTTTTTTTTTTTTTTTTTAGGCAAGATTAAGTTACTGGACAAGATTTCTCAATCTATAATCCTGCTACAGTTCAGTGTTGACATTTTGGTTGAAATTCTGCCCTTACCAAGTCAGCGGGAGTTCTTCCCATAGACTTCAGCAGGGCCAGGACTTTTTTCTTCAGATTTAATCAGCATTTCTCATTTTATTTGTCCCATTTACCTACTTCATTGCCATATTTTTAACCATTTTCATCAGATGAGATTGCATATACATACCAGCATACATATACACCTGCAAGCCTCCACCCAGTCATTTAATCTTTTCCTGCCTCTGAAGCAAAACCACTAACATACATCAGGGCAACTCTGTCTTATTATCTGTTCCACTGAAATGGTGGTGATGAAGGGACAAAAAAACTATTAGCTATGATGAACTGGTTGTAAAATATGATGTTCATTGCTACATGACTAAAGATTGTCTGGTGGTCTGAACCTCAGAGTTCTAACTTCACTGTTTTTCACCCAGTTTGGCATTTCAAGTGTGTGACCAGACCAACTAAAATTAATCCTTCCTATTAAAAGTTGGATCCTTCGAGCATGGTTTTGGCTGAACACCCTTCTTGCATTCTATTCCGAGTCAAATCTATCACTTCTCTGTCACTGTTTCATATGATTTCTCATCTGACTACGTTGATTAAAGCTAGGCAAGTATGCATCAGCAGCACTGAACAGCTTTGCTCCTGCAGTTGTCCTCTACTTCTGGAAGATGGTAATGGCATGCCTGCAAGTCAACCCAATTTTATCTTTGCTATCCTGAAATGCTCAGAAGAAAATTGCTGGTTGCAGGCAAGCATTTCTTCTGCCTGATTGTACAAAGCTCACCAGTGCTGGGAACTACAGACATGCCCTTTGAAAGTCATTTTCATTGCGGATTGACAAATCCAGTTATAATTCGATGGAATGCTCTAGAGGAAAGTATGAATGTAGTATAGGGGATACAGACTACATTCTAAATGTTCAATTTTAGAGTTTCTACCTCTTAAATAGCCAGAAGGGGGTGTCCATGTATAGTGTAACCTGTACATCCTCCCCCACATTACATACTCATAATATGTCACTGGAATTTGCAGGCTTTGTCACTTCAATAATAAGCATAAAATTCTGACCTGAGGTGATGTAATCCTAGGCCACCAGGTCAGCCAGTCTTCATATTAATCCTTTGCTACTTATTTCAGTTAAGAGCAATAAAACTGAGAACACATGTAAAAGATTGAGAGAATTTGTTCCCAGATTCACTGTATTCCTTTCCTTTCCTTTAACGGCTTTATATAACATTTTATTTGCATTTGCATCATTCCTTTTGGGAAACAACAATTTAACTCGGCCATTTATCAATGACATGTATTGAGATACCTGCCCTTAGACCACTGTATTTTAAGGTTCTAAATAACAAATATAGTATAGTTAACTTTATAATTTAAGATATGCTTAAATTATAAAATAAACTGCACTAGCCTGAAAGCTTGCAATAAGGAGACAATGCTGCATTCATTCCCTTTCAAAGTAATATTTGACACTGACTTTTTAGTATCTAATCACTTTGGAAAGTTTGAGTGGTCAGAAGCATCTTAATCAAATATTAACTATTTCAATTAAAATCAAACCTGCTGAGCTCACACAACATTCTCCATAATCATTTTGATCACATGTAGTTCTTTACTTGTATTTAGAAAGAATCTAATTTTGCACAATAGCAGTTCCAAAGGAGTATTTGCTGTACATGGGGTAAATGATGTACATTTTTGAATTTGTCTGACTATTCATTTATAGAATCATAGAATCATTTAGGTTGGAAAAGACCTCTAAGATCATCAAGTCCAACCATTAACCTAGCACCGCCAAGTCTGCCACTAAACCGTGTCCCTAAGCACCACATCTACACGTCTTTTGAATACCTCCAGGGATGGTGACTGAACCACTTCCCTGGGCAGCCTGTTCCAATGCCTCACAACCCTTTCAGTGAAGAAATTTTTCCTAATATCTAACCTAAACCTCCCCTGGCGCAACTTTAGCCCATTTCCTCTCGTCTTGTCACATGGTGCTTGGGAGAAGAGACCAATCCCCACCTCGCTACAGCCTCCTTTAAGGTACCTGTAGAGAGCGATAAGGTCGCCCCTAAGCCTCCTCTTCTCCAGGCTAAACAACCCCAGCTCCCTCAGCCGTTTCTCTGGACATGCTCCAGCACCTCGATATCCTTCTTCTGACATTCATCTGAATTTGCAGCAAACTACACTGGAAGGGGAACAGAGTGCTGAACAGGAGGATACTCCTGGTAAATGGCACATAGTTCATCCTAGTTTTTATTGTTTCTCCTGTAAGTGTTGGAAATAATAAGAAATCAGCTTGTATTTGCTTTTGTTTTATGCTCACCAAATACAGAGAGGCTGAAGCAGTCAGGGGATATGATATTAAAAGTCAAATTACAACAGAAAATCACAACCAATTCTTCTTTACAGCAGCCAAAAATTAAAAGCAAATAACAAAAGCATTCCTTTGGGGTCTTTGATTCAGTAAGGTGCTAAAATACATTTATAGATTTATGCAAAATAATAGATTCACTGAAGTTAAAGTAAAATTAGGCCCATGCTTAATAGCATTATACTGCATTCTAGCTTAAAATATGTCTATTTCCTCAGAAAGATGCATGTCCAACTTTAATTGTATAGATTTAACTGTGCCTGTACAGTTAAATAGGCTGATACATGCAGGTCCTTGTTTCGTGCCTACTTTACTAAATAAAATCCAAATTACTCTATTTTTATGGATTACAGTAGGACAAGGAAGTAAGATATCCCTTGTTTCTGTCTTATAAGCACTTCTCAGGGATTTTTCTATCATCCTTTCCTCCCTTCCAGTGGAAAAGTTCCTTTGCATTAAAAGCAACCTATCACTAGAAATCTGAAATATAATTCTGTAGACTCCCACAGAAAACATACTTCTTTTAATTAAAGTTGAACCCCATACCTGATTTTTTGTTAAGTGACAAAAATATAGATTTATTTATTTAGTAGGATGATAAGAGACAAATTTTCCTCTTTTCTTCTTCTGGGAAGTGTTTTATTGTTTGTTTCCTTTCTCTCGCCTGCTTACTGTGTAATTTAAGACTGATGCCTCCCTGTGGGAAACAAAACTTGATCAGAGAACAGCCTGCACTGCCACCTAAACAAATTATGTTTTAGTCACTGCTGATGTTGGCTCTGTCATAATGGAAATGTATAATTAATGTCTTTGCTTTTACTGCTTTGGAAAGAGAACTCCCTGAAACTGGTTCGAGAGGGGGAATTTTCGGACTGCACCCTTTTCCTTTCTAACCATTATCACAATAGATCACTATAGCTGCCACTTATTAAAAATGAATGATTGGATCACTCATCTCTACAGTTATTTATTAAATCTACAGCCAAGACATTAAATAATACAAAACTGCTGTGCAGTAAGAATTTGGCAAGGAATAAGAGAGGAGCTAAAACTCAGCAACAGGTGAAATCCTATATTTCTCCTTTTAGAGGAGCTTGAAAAGATTAAGCTATTTCCATTAGTTTCCTGCAGAGTTGCAAGCAGTGATAATAGACATGTGCTAATTTCACTATTGCATTGCATTATGAAACAGCATTTTAGATCATCTTTCACCTATGACATGACTCCAAATATCCCCAATTAACAGCTCGCTTTTCATTTTCAGTTTTTGTTGTTGAATTTATACCAATGGCTAAACATCTGGTATTATGACTGCAGAGAGTCTCCATCTTCTCACCTCTGGGATGCAGTGTAGCTCCCGACTATTTATACTTTGATCTAAAATTCTAAATGACCAAATTATTCTGCTGTAATAGGTCCTCAGTGACATTAAATGGATGGTCTCAGCTTTTTCTTTCCAAAATGGACAGCTCTCTTACCTCTCATGGCTACTGCACTGCATGAAAAGTTCTGTGCAATGAAATAACAGCAACACCATTTTCAGAATTGAAATAACCTTTGAGTTCTACAAAGACACTCATAGGCCAAGAAATGGCAAAGGCAATGCAATAACTGTGCTCTAGGGACGTTCCCATGTCATCAGTAACTTAGCATTTTTAGCTAAGTTTATAATCAGTGTGTCCAGCAATCAAAGTAAGGAGGGGAAGGTATCCCTCCCTAAAGAGTTGTGATCTAGATTGGATGAAAACACGGACAAAAGAGGCCTGAGCTCTAAAAATCGAACTGCTTCCTGTATGCCATTCCTTTGCAAGATATTTCTAGATATCACTCCTATATAGTGTGTCTTATTTTCATAGATGTTTCATTCTGAAAATCTGAAATTCTGTTGTTCAATATCACTATCCAAGTAAGGTATGTAACCATCATTGTCATCCCATTTAACAAAGGAGAAAACTGGGGTAACAGGGCTTAAGTCACTTGAAAAGGCTTCTTACATAAGGGTTTTCTTTTTCTTTTTCTTCAGAATCAGAAATAGATTGGAAGAGGTTGTAAATCCCATGTCTTGAGCTGATATAAATTAGGTTAGCTACTCTGAAGTCATCAACAGCTAAGATGAATTCAGACAAGTCTGAAATCTGTTCCCAAATCTTCTGATTTCTGGTCTTGTAACTGAATCACTCATTCTTACTCAATTATTTCAAATCCAAGAGACACGTCTGCTACATGATACTGTTCATTGATATGCCTGAAATTATGAAATTCACATAAAAATTTGGAACAACTTCAAGCTAACACTAGTTCTCCTTAAAGAACAGAGTCATCATCAAATTTAAAGTACAATCTCCTTTTTAAATGTGAAAATTTCATTTCCATCCAGTAGTTGAAAGTAAGTAACTTTAAAATAATCAAAACTCAGCCAGAACTTTTCTCATCTTTGGAATCTAAATTCAGATTTACTTTTTTTTTTTTTTTTTCCCTATTGAAACTTAATTTCCCCAATGGCTTTTGTTATTCTACTTTTTTTATGGACTAATATGTCCAAAAAAGCAGCAGGGACAGAAGAAGAACAGGGTAGAAATGGAGCTATCTTATTACCAGCCTTATTCAAAGAAGCCTACATAATCAAAGGATTACAGGCCAACAACAAATTGACCTTCAGATCTCGAATTAGGCTGGATTTGAGTCATTGTGTGGGATATCATCTTCTATTCAGGCACTCAAATAATGAGAGACTGGGAACAGGATCGGCTGCTTGCTCTGGCACAGCTGCTGACTTCCTTTGGGATAAGGAGTGAATGGGACCTCCTTTGCAGACCACCACAATCCCCAGTTTGTCCTGGTCCCTCCACTTTTCTCCCTTTCAGTTAGTGATATGCTACATAAGTCTGCTTACATGTCAGCTGTCAAAACTGGTTTTTAGGGTATACACATAGCTGCGAAAGGATCAAGCCTTTCAGGGGGTGACATAAGCTGCATAGGGCAGGTGTTAGCCTACAAACACCCCAATCAGGTGCTCCACTGGCAGGACAGCTGTGATCTGGATGTGCCCTGAAGACCTGTCTCAGCAGCTCATATACCGAGGTGGCTGATGTGGGTTGCTCTTTCCCAGCAAGACAGTGTAGACCTGCCTAGGGCCTCTTTTCTCTTCTGCAAGAGTAGCAGATTGGTGAAAACTAAGCTATTTATAGTCTGATGTGTTTGGAGACAAGAAGACCACAAGGCATATTAAAGTACAGAGAAGGCCACTTGGCCCAGGCAGCTTTCCTTATTAAAATTCTTTCCTTGTTTCTACTCATACATCACCTCAGTTGGCTCCTGCCTCTGAAACTATGAGTGCCAATAAATAGATATTGGAACACACAAAACAGACTAAAGAGGATGTCCTGCCCCAAGCTGAGAGTTTTGGGTTGTTAATAATGATTTCCTTGCAGTAGAAACTTCATGGTCATTAGCTATTCAACACAGCAGAGCAGCCTGCATTTCAAAGCCTTCAGCATTACTAATATTCAGGACCTAAAGTTTCCAGAACACAGGAACTTTCCACTGAGCATTGAGAAAAACAACAGAGGAAGACAACTAAAAGAAGCTGTGAGGTGAAATGACAATGGCTGTGAGAGTAACTCATCACCATCAGAAAAACTGGCATGCATCCTTGCAGGCACCTATAGAAAGTGACTGGCAGCTGTGTTAAAGGTCACAAAATCTCTCTCAGTACATTGAGCGCGATACCGCATAAGCAGAAAAACACAAAACAAAAGCAAACCCAACAATTATGTGCATACACACACACACACACAACTGGAAAAGAAAAAGGCCGAAGTCTCGCTGAATGCTCTAGTAATTGGGAAGTATACAATACCCCTGGGTGACCACATTTTTCTGAAAATCTATTACTGGAAATCCTGTCTGCTAAACTTAACAATCTGACATGGAATTCCTCACACATATCACTGCAGGCAGACAAATGTATGAGTCCCTTTGAGGTCTTCATAACACTGTCAACAGATATCCCTGTATTAACCTCCCTCTCGCGCTGCTATTTTTGTTTGTCTCCTTAGTTTGTAGACTCTAAGGGTATAATTTATTTTAATTAATTGTTTTCGTGTCAAATGGGTACAGACTGAACAAGAAAGACCATTAGGCTTCAGCATATCAAACAGCATTGTAAAGATGCTATTCATTTTGTAGGTATGCTATGAGAATTTTAGCATTTTAATTTAAGATATCAATACACTGAACATATTTATAAAGATAAGCAACTTAAATAACAATAAAATGTATTATATAATATTGTGATAGAGATCTTAAGATAACAGCCACGGTATACAGCATTATCAAAGGAGAAAGAATCCAGAGACAGAGTAAATATTATAGCACATTTATCATTTATATAACTTGTAAGGTTAGGACCCTTATCTTTTTCACAGATGTTCCACTTGAGTAGTATAAGGATAAATCCATTACATTGTACCTTTGTCTTCAGTTATGCATTGTGCCATATTTCACTCACCACAGGCAAAGGTATAAACAGAATTATGTTACGACCGTCTTTTCCACATTAGGTTTCATCTTCGTTATTATATGTACTGCAGCACTTGCAATAAATTGCTTAATAGATGTTTAGCTGAATTTGTATCTATACGTTATCCATACAGATAGTTCAGAAAGTTTTGTTTCAATGTAACTGGGAAGTAATATCACTGGAGAGAAGGAAATTAAGCTGAAATAAAAATATTGCGAGTGGAGAATTGGGACTAAAACCTCGAGATGATTGCATAGAACCATTGTGAAGTTCCTTTATTATTTTATAATTAGAAGGAAAGCACAGACTTGGAAGTTAAGATGGAGGGAAAAAACGCTGCCACAGCTGTCTCAGAAGACCAATACCAATGAGAATATTTTCTGCTGTGCCCTCTGCCTCCTGCTGCTCCAGGCAACTGCTGTGCCTTCTTTCCTTCTGTATTATCAGCTGTGTTTTCCACACTGCACACAGGAGAGTTTGGGAAACACAGTGTGACTAACAGTCACGGAGGCAGTGAGGTAGGCAAGGGAGTTAGAGGAATTTATAACTCTCTTGCTCTCTCAAGCTTACGCATGGGAGTCCCTAATATAGGCTAATAGGTTGTTTTGGTTTGATACGTAAGCTATTATTTTCCTCCCTATTTATATACACAACAGGATTTTCTGTGTCATGGAGTGGAAATTATATCTTCAATGCCTGTTACTGCTTGAAAGGCCAGTGCATTTATTTTTCCTTGTAACACTACCATCTATTAACGTGACATCTTCCACCTGCATCCCAATGATACTTTCACAATTAAATGAACAAAATTGCACAACATTTTTGTAAAATATTCATAACTCTAATTTTGCAAACACATGCTACAATTGGTCAAGTTCAGCTTGAACCCTAAACCATTTTTGCCTCCTCTGAGCACCGACCAAAAATTGAGATGGCTATCTCTTGGGAAATACCTCTTACAGCAGAATTTATTTTCGTCCTTAATTTGTGTCTAATGTCACTATAGATCCTGAGTCTTGTTTTCATTCACAGAAGCCAAAGTGCATCATTTCACACTGACAAAAAAGACTTCTCCAGTGGTTTTTGCCTCTCTTGTCCTGCATTCTCTCAATGAGCAGTGTAACTCTAAGGAATACATTATCACTGCAGCAGGCCACTCCAAATGATTCAGAGACCCTTTATATCACAGCCGAAAACAGATGAAGAAGAATTGGGTCCTCCATTACCCAGTTCAGCTGAAATCAGACAAACCAAGTGAGAATGAGAGTGATTTTGCATCTTAATTTTTAATAATTCTTTAATCCATCTGAAATGGGGGAGTGAGAGCAAACAAAACAGAATCCCTACACAATTTCTCTCCTTTCTGCCTCATTCATATTCCGATTTCTCCCTAAATTCTGTATTCCTCTAATTTTAGAAGCTATTTGTTGAATATATTAATACTTTGCTGTACTTTGAAGTACTAGGAACTCACACAGTATTTTTTTTCTTCTTCTACTCATTTTACTAATAAAATCTTCTGTGAAGGTACCCTGTTACTATTGCATTGAAAGTCACAGGCACATAGGAACAGACAAACTTGAATTAGGGTTCCCTTGTATTCTTTACAAATTTTCTCCTTTTCTATTTTACCTCCTTCTTCTTATAATCTAACTTTTCTGTGCCATTTCTCCCTACTATAAGTTCTTTCACTTCAGCAGATTTCTTCATCACATCTTGTCTTACCATGGACTAGTTTCTGTATTTTCCTTGTGGAGATGTGTGTATATACCCAAAGCTCCCTCAGAACCTTGAAATGTTTTCTGTTTTAAAAGCAGTCTTATCTTAATTCATAAAGAAAAAGACTAACTTTAGTTCAAAGCTGCTGTATGACAAAAAGTCCCACTTCTGAATCTATGAACCAGAATGCACAGAAACCTCTGCAGGGTTTTTTTTTTTTTTAAACAAACAAACAAACAAAAAAACACAACAAAACAACAACAACAACAAAAACAGCAATTAAAAAACAAAAGCGGCAATGAAATACAAATGCAAAGAGGGAAGTTGAACAGCAAAATTAAGGCAAACGTGATCTATTTCAATCTTCAGAACCTGAAAAATCTGTGCAGACTGAGACTGCATCTTACACGCAATTACATGTAATCTTAAGAGCTGAAACTGAGAGGACTAGTTTACTGCTAGCTCCAGCAAACACTAGCAGCCTGATTGTATTTTCAGGACACTGGTGGGCAGCAGCAGATGGTGGTCATTTCCCTGGCAGGCCATATCTAGGATAATCACCAGACACTGTTCCAAGGTTTATGATATTATAAACCTCTCTTTCATTTCTCATTCACTGCATGTGGAAAATACAGCCCTTTCAACTCCCTTCTTATTGATTTTACACTAGTATAACACCTTTGCCTTCAATGATTTTGAAATGATTCAATGGTGAAGTAAAACAAGAAAATAGACCTTAGAAAGTCAATAAAAAAAAAATAAAAAAAATCTTAATGCTGTTCTTATTTTATGCATTTGAAAATGAGGTATAGTTTTATGTTGATTAATGAAATAAAATGCAATAATTACTAGCAGAATCTTCTGCATTGTGTCCTGGCAGAATTTAATACTGTAGCTTTTTAAAAATTGCTAATGGTTAAGATGATTCTGAAATACACTCGCCTGTGAGCTAACTACACCTACAAGACTAGTAATACTTGAAATGGGCCAGCCACAATCCAGAATGCCTGTTTTGAATTGGACTAGATGAAACTTTTTGGTTTAGCCTGATCTGGGTTGATTGCAGTACAACAAATGACGAAGACAAAACTCAGGCCTCTGGGAGTTTACAGAATAGATGATAATGCAAATTAGAGCACATGGGTCAAGATCAGGCATAGATCTCCTGCTTCAGTGGAACACTTGTTCACAGTGTTTTACAGCAAGGGGAAAGAAAATAGTTGCTGATGTGTCTCTATAACAATGAAGACGCTCGCTCTAATAATAAACTTAATTCAATGTGGTCAAATTAGCTAAGTCTGAACTTTTAACACATTTCAGAGATTCAATCTCTAAGCATTGAGATTTACCCAATCAGTCCAGAAAGACCTTGAAAAAATTCAGCATTGGGCCGACTGAAGTTCAACAGGGAAAAGCAGAAAGTTCTGCACCTAGGACAGAATAACCTTGTGTGTCTGAACAGGCTGGAAGCCAACCTGAAGAGTATCAGCCATAATGTAAAAGGTCTGGTAGTTACTGTGGATGCCTAGCTGAAAATGAGCTAACAGTGTGCTCTCAGAGCAACAAGGCAAACTGCATACATGGTAGGAGGAGAATAGCCAGTAGATCAAGATAAATTATTATACTCTTCTACCTCAGCACTGTTGAGGCTCACCTGAAATACTGTGACCAGTTTTTGGACTCTCCAGTTTAAGAGAGACATTGAGAATTTGGAGATCTGGCAGAAGACTACCAAGACAATAATGACCTTAAAACACATTACTTGTGAGGAGAAACCAAGGGAGCTGGATTTGTTTAGTTCAGGGAGTAGTTGGCTATGCAGCCTACAGCTACTTGGAGGGCACTTACAAACTTAACGGGCCAGCTCTTCTTACTATATGAATAGGTGGATACTATAATATCCTGGAGGAAAGCATTCCTCATCAGGAAGTTAGGGCAGGGCTGGAAGGGGTTACTCATACAGTCAGTGAAAACTCAATCCTTGGAGGTTCTCCAGACTCCAGCAGACGGCTCTGGCTTACTTTGAGAGGAGCATTTCAGTAGGCAACCTTCTTTTCAATGAACATTTCTATCATTTTTTTCTATAATTTCTTCATTTTCTGTGCATTACTTTGATGATGAACCAGTCTCTTAAGAAAGGGCTCTTAGGCCTTTCCTTGAAGTTGAAAATGTAGTAGGTGACACACTGTTATAGATTTTTTTCTGGAAACAAACACTGGCAACAGTGCTACAAAACAAAGTATATAAAACGTGGAATTGTGTTTGTAAATATTTACCCATCGTGAATTCATTTCTTCTCTTGGTTTTCAAATCAGGTATTAGCAGGCCAGGGCCAACTAGAATTCACTGAAACAAAGAACAAAGGGAAAGAGAGGTGCTTAGAGCTTCCACCATCTATAGCTCTAGTGTGTTTGGTGCTTAAAATAGAAAAGCATAAGAGTGCTTATTCTGTCTCTTATATTGAACAGGTTGGAAAACTTTGATCTCACACGCAGCTGATTGCAGAAAAGTCATACATGATGGGATGAAAATGAGTTATGCCTGTTTTACAGAGTAGGAAAGATATAGGGATAATACAGACAAGGGACAAGGGGAAGATTTTAAGATAAAATAATTAGGAAAAAAAAAAGCTTCTTAGAGTAATTCAGTTTTTTTTGGTGGTGGTGGTGGTTTTTTTGTTTTTTTTTTTTTTTTTGCATCAGGTTAGTAAACAAACAGAAAGGGCTAACATACTTCATCTAGACCAACTGGCTTGCAAAGTATGTGATATATTACAGTGGAGATAATGTATGCTGTGAATGCATTACTGTATCATTTCTAATTTTGTTTCAGATACAGAAAAATTCACAGAAGTATGTGGATTATTACTAGGGGGTAGTGAAGTAGTGAAGAGTTCATTGTTTTGTAGAAGCTATTAGAAAAATATATATATATATATTTCCCTAACTCCTATTGAAGGCTCTCTGAGACCTTCTTATAGAGTCCTGTCACAGTGACCTTCCGTGGTGATATCCTTCAGAACTTGCCAGAATTGCTCCTAGGCAAGCTCAGAAACAAGAAGAAAATGGGAATTGACAGAAGATACTCTTCCAAGAATATATAGCCCCAGTAAAGCTCCCATCCTTTACTGTCCCTGAGTAATAACAGACTTGTCCTGAAGCATTCACTTGGCTTCAGAATTGCTGTAAGAAAATGAAAATAAGGTCTGTAAGATACTAATATTTCTTGAAATAGGAAGGGGAATCATTCCTGCCCTTTGATTAATCCCTCATGCACTGCTCTAGTCCATTAGAGACATAAAGGTGCCTTTAACAGGCCTCTGAGCAAAGTGCTTTATGCAACATATTCCCTATCCTTGACACAGACATAGAGAGTATCTTAAATGGTGTCTACGACTAACGCAAATTATTCAGAAACAGAGGAATGCCTCCAGGGAGCTCTTTCTGCCAAGAGAAATTAGAGCAGCTCGTGGTTATTCTGACTTATGGCGGAAGCCAAGCCATGCTGAGGGCTGTGGGGTCAGAGGGATGCAGGCTGTGACCTCTGCTCTCCCCTCTGCTCAGATGGGCGGAATGGAGGAACCAAGGCATGAACACGTCCAGGTCCGTCCACATGTACCAATGAGGATGTCCCATCGGCTTCAGTGGCCACTCTGTGTCCAACTCTGGGTGGAGTTTAGCCCCTACTGAAATGGTGAAGGTGGTATTAATGAGGTAATAAATCTTCAGAAAATGGTTGTACTAATCTCTTGTGAAGGTGAAACTGTGGAATGTATGGTTCTGTCACATCACACACGGTTTTGGTGTGATTCACACCTCATTGTGTCTCAGTAAAAGTTACTGAGAATTGTTAGTTGTTTCACATAAAAACCAGAGAGCTGCAATGCAAATCAGAGAATATTACATGTGTAGCTCTACTTAGACCGGACCAAACAATTTAAAGGGGACTGATGTTTTAAACATGCTTTTTTTTCTGAGTCCAACTGATACAGGTAGCAGCCTGTACTGACTAATGGCATTACTAGACTACTACTGGTACTAAGATACAATATATTAACTAACTTTTTACAAAAGGCTTTCAAACATGGATGGTATAACCACCTTAGTGGACTGCGCCTCATACCATTATAAAGTTCATGCATTGTAGGGCATGATCTTATGACCATCTGTTGCTTTATTATTGTTTTCTCATAAGTGTTGGAAACGATAACTTTAGTATGAAACATCAACCCATCTGCTCAAATACAACAAAAACTGCAATGAATCGATAGGGGTGTGGCTGTAGAAAAAAAAAAGTGAGGAGAGACAAAACAGAAAAGATGACTGGTTATGGAAAAATAGAGTCAAGAACATTAACTGATAATCAGAAATCTTGGGAAAGGGGGGAAGGGCAGAACAAAATAAAGGAAGAAGAGAAAGAAGATTTTACAGTAGTACTTTTAGTAGAGTACTATCAAAGATTACCTTGCTAACATCATCAGTTCCTCATGATTACCAACACAAGCACTAACTCTTGTTATGAGTTATAGACCAGGCATGTTTTGTTTCAGAATAGACTATCTGTTGGCATTATTCCAGTATATCATTTGTGTCTTTACAATAAGCATGTTAAACTGGAATATTTGAGCAACAATATTATTTTCCTTCAATTACCCACCAAAAATTCCACCAATATCATATTTCTCACAAGGGTATTTGCCTCAGGGAAGTATTTTATACCAATATGCTCAAAATAGAATTATAAACAGTAAATTTTTAAACTAGTAGGTATCTGCTCATCTCTGACATCCACAATTTTCTTGAATTTAGGATATATTTATTTCGGCTGTACAGTATGGTTACACAGGAGATCTTTCAGAAATAATTTTACTATTGAAACTGGAAGCCAATGTCAGGAACTGTGTAAGTGTTACTGTTTATGCAACTGAAATGCCTGTTGAATAAATGGCCCTCTGCAGTGCTGTTATATTTGTCTATTTCTGTATGCCAACTATGATATTTTCTAAAGTATATACCATCGTAGTATCTAATCACTGACAGTCAGACACTCCACTTAGGTATGGTTCCAGCAGTGCATAGGAGCCATAAAGAAAACTTAATGAGCTTCCTGGGGATTGCCTATAATAGAGAAACGTGCATGTGGCATATAGCTGCTTGGCGCTAATTCTGAAAGAAAAAAAAAAAGAAGGTGTAAAATCTAATACAGGGAATTCTTGCACCAACAGGAGGAAACTATCAACTGCTGAATTTATAGCAAACCTTTTTAAAGTGCTAACCTGGAGATAATGAAAAGATCTGAGACTTCAGAAAATTTCTGCATTTAAATTATATCTTTCATAAGAAGTATGGCTAACAAAATCCTTCCCACAGATTTATGACTTGCGTCTTTTCATCCTCCATCCCTCTCTACAGTACCTTCAATTCTTTCCTATGCGTTCCAATATCCTTCTTTGTCACTTTTGCAATATTAAGTCCTTCCTCCACATCCTCTAAACTCCCCACACTGCTCTCCTATCTCCCCCAAATCCTATTAAGAAAGAAGAAACAGCTATAACTGATTCTGGGTCCCAAATCTTTTCAGTAAGTCACCTAGCTCCTCAACAAAACAGGTAAACTGAAGCTACCCTCTCCCCCCTCCTTTTTTTTCCCCTAATTCTTATCACTGACATAATATACATCTTCAAGACAGTCACTGATCTGAAAATTGTAGGTAGTTCAAAGCTCTGAGATCTCTAGTTTTCTGTCAAAACCAAACTGCTTAACAAGTCAGAAAATTACTTGGAGTGAACAGAAAGTTGTTTGCAGAACAAATAAAAAACAGATGACCAGGAGAAATAAGACCAATTAAAAGTAGGAAGCCAAGAAATCTGGTTATAGGAATAACTTTGAAACATAGATGGAGGCCCTTCCTAAAGACAAAATATGCTCTATCATTCCTTGATTGGTTACTCAGGTTCTTATCATTCACCTCTTTTGCAGGTATCTTCCTTCCAAAAGCTCTGTATTATGCCACTCTCTGTAAGCATGACAGCCTCTGTAAAGGTGCAAAGAGACAGCATATCAAGGGAGAACCACTGGCGAGGCTGAAAGCCTTGCTAGCTCAGTTAAGGTGGGACTGGGTTTCACAACCAGATCACAAGGAGGGTGTATTAGGACACAGCAACCACCAGCAGTGAGCCACAGCATGCCAGGTACTACAACAGCAAAATAGATGGCTAAAAGCATGCAACATCTTGATGGCCAGTGAGCAGCCAGAGGTAGAGCAAATAGAGAAGCCAAGTACCCTGTCCCAAAGCAGCTGTTTCCTGCTACACTCAGATTAGCTGAACGTCTTTCTCTTGTTCCTACAGTTTGCTGCACCTGCAGACTTATGCAGATTGTTGGTTTTTCATCTTTTAGTGCTGCCGTACCTGGGTACCATCCCTTTTTAGACAGATATCTTCTATTTCTTCCCTCCTGTTTTCATTGCCTTACCTTCAACAGACTGCACCGAACTCTATTGCCAGTCTTACGAAGGGTGACATTTGAGTTCAGTGTTTTTAACACAGATACATTTTACTTAAGGCTGTTTCCATCCTCTCTTTGGTGTGGATATCTCTTTCAAAGAAGCATCTCAAACAGCTTAGGACACCTGCAGGTTGGATTGTAACATTAACCACCCCACCTAATTAACAGAGACCAGTGCTGTTACAGCAGCAACCCTGTAGATTGACCTGTCTTGCACAGAAGGAGAATAAATTAACATGCACTGGATACATCTGAAACGGGGGCACCCCACAATTTCTAGGTCTGCGTGCCTGCTGGGCTCCCTCCAGCCTGTGCACTGTGGGTCAAGATACGGCTGCACACTAACTTCGTATTCCTTGATTTCCACATGAAGGAAATCCGGGTGTGTATACAAGGAAACTGCAGCATGTTCAATAAATCTCAACTGAACTCCTATTAGAAGCTTCAAAATAGCTAGTTGGAGATATACAATCATTCCTACAGAATCATTTAAGGCCTCCCTATACTTTTCTTTTTTAAATAAATTTAGTATTCATTTTCATTTTATAAGCAAGAATTTGCTTTTTCTCTTTACTTTATCATCTTTCCTCTCTACCGCTGAATGCAATAAGCAAAACAAAAATACATGAACAAGAGAGACTTCATAATAATTTCTTTAAAGCCTAAATGTTTTAAGATCAGACAGGGAAAGGTATGTATATTTCATGAAGTTTGCAAACGTCATATTAGATACTCTCTGATCAAAATATGTTGTGCTTTGTGCTGAGAACATTTGGGGTGGAACACTTGCTATTATTTCAAATGTACACTTGATCTTTCCTACTTAAACTTAGATCTAAAGTTATCTGGTTCTCCAGTCCCACAGGCTTTCTTATTCCAGTGATGAATGGCATTAGCTACCTTAAATCGGCTTACCAACCACCCAAGAATTATAACCCCAAATAGCGGTTCTCCACCTGAGTTCTGTTTTGATCAATTGATGGAAAAAGCTTTGAGATTTGGGACCACTTGGTCACTTGCCAACACTTTCCTGCTAACTAAAGCAAGGAGAAAAAACAAATAATCCTAAAAAAGTAACTTGAGATAGAGGCTATCATTTGAAGAAAAACAAGTAAAATGTACCCTGCAAATTCAGATAGACACAAATAAATACTTAATATTTTTATGAGCTCAGAAATATTTGTGAAACTGCTGTAGGTTAGAGTAATCAATAACAATTAGAATAAGTTTCTGCTGTTCCAGTAAAATATAATCATATCATTCTCAGCTCCACAGTCAAAACAAAACAAAATCATTTTTTTTTTCATTCCAAATAAGGAGCTGTAAAATAAGAAACATGTAATAACTCCACAAAGTGACAGTAAGATTTATTTATTGTGGCTCACATTAGCTGCAGCTACTAAAAATCTTAAGGAAGTGCAGAGAAATCGCAAATCATCATTTGACATTGTTAAGATACAATCTGGGGGTGGGCTGTCCCCCTGTTGTAGTAGATAATTTATTTGGCTTTTGTTCTTGATATTTTTTTATCATCAAATCAAATTTAATTTTTGAATCATATCTGTACACAAAAAACATTTAGCTAAAGTCTCTCCTACATTTTAAAGCCATCCCTTTTCTCTCATTTAACAAATATCTGGCAATCAACATCATTCTTATCTTTATGATAAGAAAAAGAAGACATGAAAGAGCAGGACTGTACACGGTGTTTTTCAAATTTGAATCTAAAAGCAACTAACAATGGTCAAGAAACTGGAAAGGCTGCAGAAATGCTGGTTTTTAAAGGTAGACAATAGTAGAGTTTAGAGTAGACAGATTAAGCAAAAAGATGACAGATAACCAAATGATTTCATTCATTTTTTTATACGAGCATTCCCACTGGGGACAATGGGATAAGTCATAGCAGAAAATCTATGTATGAAAATGTTGCAATCTTATTAAAGATTATCATGGGAAGTGTTACCATTTTCACACAGATACATGTGTGAGGAATGCAAGCAAAAATCTGAACCTAATCATTGCTAATAGAAATTCTGGAGATGCATTTCCCCAGTTCATTTCTTGACCTTCATTTACCCGCAAAAGCATTCCAGCTATGCATAATAATTTAGCTGGTTATGGTAGACTTTAGTGATACACTTCAGCTCCTTTCACCACCAAATATTAAAGAGTTACAAGACTAAAGGACAGGCATAATTACCTTATTTCTTCCTTGCATAGATTATTTCTGGATTCTCAGCACCTCTATACTTATGACTCACTCCACAAGTCAATCACCTGAAGGAACAAACCAAGACATGCCAAGCAGAAATTGTGCACAGGCAAGGGAACAGGCACATTGCATCTGATGCCCTTTACGGGTATTGAGCCTGGGAAAAGCACAGAACCTCATGATGCTTCTTATCTGAAATAAGTGACATTACCAGTTTGTCCAAGAGCAAACCTTTATGTTGTGTCTACTAGGACCATGCCCCATTCAGATTACATGGCTTTCAGTGAGGTATGGTAAGGAGTATTTTTGAACACTGTATTAGGATCATATGATAACCCAATCTTAAAGATATACATGCAGAGGTAGTTAAGGTTTCGGCCACTGTGTTATTAAGCTGCTATCCAATACATGCACAATTATTCAAATCAGATACACCTATCAAAGTTGCTCTAGTCTGATTTATTCTCATGTAGTAGGCTGCTCAGACAAGAACTTTCCAACATGCATCGATACTTAAAATTGTATTAAATCACCCATATTCATAATTCCTTTCAGCTTTCAGGAAGGAGTTCTTTCAAAACACTAACTAGATACACAGTTTATTGGGATTGTCCTCTCTTTGTACACACTAGAGGTACTAAGGTCAGATTCATTAGCTGGACTTTGTATTCTTGTGACATTGAGGTAGCCTGTCCTCTCTTATACGTCCAAGCACTGTGGAGAGGAAGCTGACAATGGGGTTCATCTCTCTGTCTCATTTTCTACCACATTCTCACTCACTGCTCCTGCATTAATGGTCTTGTTTAATTCAACTAGATTTTTATGCATATGTTTCATTGTTGTTATGTATTACACTATGATGAGGTAGCAAATCTTTTTTTTTTTTCTCTCTCTTTAGGGGATCTATTGAATGGATATCCTTCAGGGGAAAAAAGCAGGTCAGCTATTTCAGTAGGCGGCTTCTCCAGATGTAATTCCTCTATGAATTATATACACAGATATAAACTCACAGACTTTCTTAACTGCACTGGCATTTATAAAAGACAAGGCAGCAAACTGAAGAAGCTAATTTTCTATAGCAACAATACTACAACATGAGTTGTAGCTATGTTGTACAGATTTCATTTAACTCCTGAAAAAAGGTTTCATTTGGTTTCAGTTGGTTATTTGGTTATTCTGCTTTTGTAAGTCTTGTCATATATACTGTATTTAAAGAATTCTTTTCAGAGAATGGCAGAAAGAATAATTGTCATAATGGTATAATTATGAACAGAGAAATTGTTATATACGACATGAACTACAAGAAGGGTCTCATTGTTCTAAATTAATGAAGGTATCCTGTAACACAGGAAATGGTAAAAATAGGATCTCAAATACATTAAACATATGCATTAGCAATCCTTTAATGGATAAAATAAATTTATTTCATTTGCCAGAGTGCAAATATAGTGCAGGATATCTTTATAGACAGGAAAAAGAAATCTATAAAATTTGCTACTAGTTTAAATAGCCATTTTGCCAAACAGAGTAGAGACAAGGAACTATAATTATGCCATCTGTGCATCTTTTTCAGTATCAAACTGTAATGCCCACTGATGACAATCAATAGTTTGTCAACTTAGCTGTTTATCTTGGCTAAAGAGATAACACTCTAGTCCTCTAAATGTAATCAGAAAGTTTTCATCAGACAGTGATGTATAAGGAGTAATTCCAGAGGATATTATGTCCTGTGGGTACACTTCTCCCTCACAGTTTCTCCAACAGTTCATTTTCAGTCTGAGATTATTTGCTACTACTTTATACCAGCTATATTGCAATTTCGAGTTGAAATGTCTGTTGAAGCAACAGAAGGGTAGAATTGCAGACTTTTCTACTGCTCCAGCTACCTCCTACCCATATATCCAGCTATCAAGAGCAATGAAAAAGCATAACACAATTTACAATTTTTGACTCTTTCCAAAGCTAGCAATTCTTTGACCTATGTGTGAAAAGGTCTGCCACAAAATGAAGACCAAATCTGGAGAGGAGACACTAGAACTCAAGGGAGCTGCAAATTCTCAATTTGCTATTATCCTCAGTTAGATTGAATGGTGAACGCAAGCTTAACTAAAATGTGTCTTTCTTGATTTAAGGCAATATTCTTAAACATAAATGCTATTGTCATCTGTGAGTGCTATCTCCAACTATAAGGGATAGGACAAGAGCAGAGTGGACAGCATTAGAAAAGAGTTGAAGGTGGGAAGTGGAGGAGGAAGGGAATTAAGCAAGCAACCTTGTATATAATATTTGCTTTGAAGGTAAACACATTTCTTAAAGAGTACCACACTGTCCATTAACTGGAGGTCAGAGAAACAGTAGGCCAGATTTAGGACTATTTTTGTGAGATGGTGGCTAGAACATCCCTATGACATTCCTTTTTACTTTGACTGTGATTAGTAAAGCTTCTTTTATTTGTTTCTGTCAGTTTGTGTTAAGTCATTGCAGAAGAAAAAGCAAACAATCTGCTTTATTTGCTTCATAAATATAATTATAAACTTGCCAGAACCAGGTTAGCCACAAATTAACATGACAGCTACATTCACTTTCACATGGATTATTTATGAAGAAACTTCCACAGTATATAGCTACTGATAGGACCAGGTGTTGCTGCAGAAGCCAATAAAGTTGCTATAGTGACAGGCCACAAGAGTGGTCTAAAAGATATGATAAATGATGAACATCTTGTAAGTTGCAAGCCAGCAAAGTTTGGCATTTAAGAAATATTGGTTACATCTGCAAATATATCTTCTCATATGGGAAAAGATGGGTATAGTGTATCAGGGTCTGCATTAAGCTAATATGTCCCTCTGCTCTCTTATTCCCATAAACACTGCATAGCTCTCAATGTCCACGTGGTAACTGAATTACTCCCTTCCTCCTTGAAGATACAGATAGTATCTCTTCCCTTCCTCTAAGCATTAGACTTAACAAACGTCCACAAGATGATCCTTCTCTGTATCTTCGGAGTTTGCAATATATGCTATTTGTGGTAGATTTTAAATATTTAAAATTCATTCACCTTTTTAGATCTCTGAGCAGCCATGGAAACTGGCAGCAGATTTTCCAAATAAATAATACAACATAAACTTATTTTATCCATCAGTTAGCACTTCCAGACTAAACAAAACAAAACAAAAAATCCCAACCCCCCATAACTATACAAAAGAAGAGGACCTGAAAGTTTTGTTAAAGCTGTGAGTAAAAGCTATATAGATTTGTTGTTACAATGCCAGAACTTTCTGCATGGATGTTTTATCCATTGGTATTTACACACAACGTAAGGTGCAGGAGTCATAAGGCTAAGGAATGAGAAGAAAAATAAAATACAAAATTCCTGCACTTTTGCAATAGCATAATATTGAAAGAACTGGGTACTATTCAGATGGTGGCAGTGACAAATTGATACTAGCTTTTGGATCAACACACACAAAGCTACAGCCCTAGTACGGAAAGCATGAAGTCTTGGTAAACTAGTCAAACAATAAACTAATACTAGGACAGACTCATTTTCTAAACAATGTTAGCTGCAACAGGGTTACTTGAAGAGTCCATTACAGTTCTGAGATGTGTAATATACTTAAGGCTCAATTTATTATTTTAAAGTGCCTTTTGCATTTCTGCTGTAAGTCAGTTGTGTTGCTTCCCCACTCTCTTTTTCCTTTTTATATCTTGTGGTAGAAATACTAAACTTAAGTAGAAATGGTTACAATTTTCTTGCTTCTACATATATGCTCTCTTTCCAAGGCTAGAAACTTCTCTGACATTCATTATACTGAACTAGAAGAGGAAAATGAACAAGCACCAAGCATTGCAAATTTTAGAAATTACTTTTCTTAATAAAAATGTAGTCTGTTACTTCAGCACATGGTGTGGCCTTGCTATGAGAAAGGAAGCCATCACCAAAATGATTGCATTTTAATGACTGAAAAAGCAGCATACATGAGTTTGCTGCAGGCTGCTAAAAGTAAACCCTTCAAAATGGTGAGTTGTATCTTCTGTAGTATGCATGCTTATACAACAAGCATCAAATACAGCTCCTAAGTCGTCATGTGTGCTATCTGACCGACTGGCAAGGGAAGAAAAGCATAACTGTACTCAACCTCAACTCCACAAGAACAGTTTCATTCCACCAGTCATCCTTCCAGCGTTGAAAGCTGTGTTGTATTAAAAGAATTGCCTCATAAGCAGAGGGAGGAGGAAAAACTCCCACTGGCTGAACAGTGAGCTAGAAAAAGATTGGGGTTGTGCTCCCCATAATGCTGCATGTTATACAATTACACTTTTAATGATTGCTTCACTGCAGCCTAATCGTGTGCCTGGCAGCATGAAATGGATGGAGTGATGGACACTACTCTCTTTTTTGGAGCTGTCTTTACCAGGTGACTTTCTTCTAGCTCTACCATCATCACAACAGCTACAACTTGCCATCACCTGCTTGTTCCCCACCTCCTCAGTGCTCAGAGCAAGAATGCTTACCTCAGTCTCTGATGATGTTCTTTTCCAGCAAACTCCTTTGCAAAGCCCTTTAGCTTTGAACAGGGCATGGTGATCTTTATCTTTAAACAGAGTAAACCTTTCCATTTATTTCTTGCTGCATGGTTGCTCTTGTACCTTTTATCTCCATGTTGGTTTGTCCTCTGTGTGATGGTATCCGTCACCTGGCTATACAATTCACTGTCATCTATGCGAAACTGCCATCTCCCAGAGTAGTATCATATTGTGCTGTTAATAAAAGACAAATAAAAGACAAATCAAGAGAAATCTCAATATTACATCTTTGCTGACATATCTCTTGTGAAAGAGAAGTTTACTAAGTGGTGTGGGCTACTGACTGATGTCATCCTGCTGTATGTCAGTCTTACCCAGATCTTAATTTTTACTTATAAATTAGCCATTAAAACTCAACAGAGAAGAAATACAGGGATATCCCCACCGTGACCACTGACCATACTTTGGGATGTGCTGTGATGTACTATATTGTATGGCACAGCCAAAGGACCCACTATGTTTTGAAGGCTCATTAAATAATTAAAAATGGTCTGCTTTCTATCTCAGTATCCCTCTTCCAGAAACTGGAATATTCATGTTCTCTACTTTCCTCTCTAAATTCTGTTAATTTTATATGAAGTCTCACATAAAGCACTCAATGATCACATGAAGAAAAAACTGCAAATTCTCCTTTTTTTTATTTCTATCAATATGAAAAAAAAAAAAAGCAAAATAGTCTGTTAACTGAAACAACTGATAGTGCTACAGTTTATGAAGGCTCAAAAAGTCTTATAAACCCCAGAAACTTGTGGCCTTGTAGTGTACTTTGCAAAGTCAAAGGTTTGAATTCAAATAAGCCAAGCAAAAAATCATTAAGACCTAAGAAATCTCCCAGACTTCAATGGAATCTGTCTTGAAAGATCCAGCATGTAGAAGTCTTATGTGGCTTGAGTATTCAAGGAATATTTAGTTCCAGACAAAAACAGACATTAAAAATATTTATCATCATAAAGAAAAGGAAATGGATTGTTAATGCTATATGAAAATGTTATTTACAGAGGCAAAACAAAACTGCACTTATAGGCAGAAAGCCAATTTATTTATTTATTTTTTACTTTCTTTGTGTATTACCCGTTTTCAGCTTTGCAAAAGTTAATATTTTCCAACCACATGTATTTTAAGTAGGCTTACTCTGTTTTTTTTATTTGTTTGTTTTTGTTTTAAAAAAGGCCTTTCTTCAGTCAAAACACTGTATTTTTAATTCCTTATAAGATTTTCAATCAAAACACTTTTTATAGTTCCTCATAATGATCTTCTGGCTGGTAGAAATGTAGAGGAAGTAGAGACTGGGTAACAGCAAAAGGTTAATTAATAACAAACAAAAGAATTACAGCTTAATTTGAATATTATTCTTACTGAAATTGTAAAGTAATTTCATGAAAATATTTCATAAACATTTTCACAATTATGCTTCAACATTTCTACTCATTTTTCATCTTGAAACCAAAATCAATTTATCTGATTGTATTATCTGTCCCTTTTTCTGGTAACTGAGCAGGATACAGTGAGTAGCATTTGTTTCTATATACTTGCTATGAAGTACATGAACGCTATACTAGATCATCTGTGATACAGCGTCACCTGCTCTCCAGATATGAAAAGGTGTTTCCACTAAAATATCTACTCTGCCAATAGGGAATGCGGATAGCGGCCTCAATGTTTCAGCATACACTTCATGTTTTGAATTGGAAAGTGCACCATTCATAGTCTGAGAACTTCTCAGAGCAATGAAATGTTGAATTCGGTTTCTAAATACTTAAGATGTGTTCTTTTTTCTCCGAAGTTATTTTGGTTGTGTGTTATTTAAATATCTAGTTCCTGACATCTTTCCCTTGTTTTACATAAGAAATTCAACACAAGAAAGGCTTTAGTCACAATTCCTTTCCAATTTAAAAAGAGAATGGCATTTAAAAAAATAAACTAGCACTCACCTCTAAATGAATTTTAGACTCACACTTTTCTTTATAAAGATGATAAAATATTCCCCTACTTCAGAAATACTCAGAGATTTTATTTCAATATTTAACACCAATAAAGGTGGAATGAAATGTTTTGTTCTTCCTGGTACTGAATAATTTAGCTTTTTATTGATCTTTTCAAGCTTATTTTCAATATTTGATTTTAAAATACAGCTACTGAAATTACTTCTGTAGCTTCATAAGACAAGAAATAGTCATAGATTAATTTAGAAAGAGTACAAATATAAACTATAGTGTTCAGATAATTTTTGTTTTTTCTTTGCCAGACTCCTCCAATAATCTTACTACGTTTCTTCTAGCTTGTGATAAAATTTTAATATGGAAGTTTGAAGAAATAAAAGAAGGAAAACAGACTATATATAATTTCTATTCATTTCAGATTCAGAAAAACATCCATTGTAAAATCATAGTTCTTTTACGGTATCACCACATCATAATTCAACTTTTTTATCATTCTTTCGTGTGCCCTGTATGGCAGAATTATAACACTGTATATTGAATAGAACAGACTGAAGACTTGCAAAGGTACTTGCTACTATGTCAAATGACTTCTCTCACATGCAGAAACGTCCCCAAACCAGCTTATTTTACAGTGCCCATGCAAAGCACATACATTAGAATTTAAAAAGGAATGCAGAAAAAAGCCCACAAACAAATGTTTATTTCTAGATTTCTTTAAGTCTGAGAGTAATTCTATCATTTAGCATTTCAACCGTAAATAGTGTTGTAGTATACAGAAAATTGTTATTGTAATGGTGTTCTGCTTCCAGAACAAGAAAGTAGATGTAGTAGATTGATTAATCATTGTAAAACATTCACTGAATTCTGCAATTAGAGCTTTATCATTGAACAATGACATTCACACAAATATTCTTATAAATCTTTATTTTCAGGTAGAGTAGCATTACCCACCTTGCATACTGCATTCTTTACAAACCAGGAGCTAAAAATGCAAAATTAAGTACATAGTCCACAAGGTAATAACTGTGGAATATTACAGATGATCATTCATAGGGGCAGAGCCTAAATGTTTTGTTGCGGCTACAGTAAATGTATATGCATGGCCTCCATATGCCACCCTTTCTCCTGATCTGTGAGCTAGGTGCCTGAAAAAAGAAAAAAAAAGAGCCTCTTTCTGAGTGCAGAAAAGCAAAGACATAACAAATACTTAAGGAGGTTTGTCCTATTTATGTGTAGATGATTTGTACATGAACTGGACAAATAAAGAAGCCGGTTGCAGACTTCTTTATGACTGTCACCTCATGTTCAGTTCCAAGAAAGGGGAAAGTTTGCAGACACAGGCTGAATTTGAAGGAGCATTAGTTTTGGATTCATATGAATTTTGAACTGATTCTTTAAAGAGATCTTTCAAGTGCTTTTCTCCTTGGATCTTGGATAAAGTTTAAAAATATATATTGTGATAATTCCAAGACCTCCATATCTTTGGAACTACAGCAACTGATTCATGATCACACTTCTTCAGAAACAAACAAAAAAATCACTGCACATGCTATTTTTTTTAAAAGCACAACAACACTTCAGTGAAGAAACATGATAATTATTCAAATTAATTTTATAGAGTAAGGAAAAAAAAGTTATTTAAAAAAAAGATTGCCAATCAGAATGTGAAGATCAAGGAAAAAACACCCCTAGGAAAGCAAAAACATTTTGACAAACAGCAGGAAAATACCGAAGCATTTCCACACTATTATTTGAAATACTTTCTGTATTGTCAAAGATCAGCTTACAACAAAGAGGCTCAAAAGTGACTCTTACAGAATATCTGGCTAGAAAAACTGAAGCAAGCTTGGACTATTTAAAGAAAATTGGAAAAAAAAAAAAAAACCCAAAACAGAAGTTTCAAAAGTGAATAGAAGCCCGATGACAAGTACAATGAAAATCTACTAAAATGAGATCTCTGTAGTAATTATAAAAAATAATTCAAGCAAACTCAAATGAGTTCTCACATAGTTTCTTTCAGAACACAAAATCAGATCGTTAGAATATACTAGTTCAGGTTACTCTTATTCATTACTATCATACTAATCCTTTGGATCCAGAAGCGTTACAAGTATTTGACCCTCTAGCCAAGAGGAGACCCTCTAGCTTCAGTTATGGAAATCATAAAATTGCTTATGTGTTATTCCATATACAGTATTTGTTAAGTTGTTGGGAGTCTGTTGATGCCTATTTATACGGTTCATAACAGGTTACTACTGTAGTTCAATAAGTATAGAAATTATACAAGAGTGGTCAGAATAAATCTCTAGATGGCTTGTTCTTTATGAACAGTATTTTAGTACAATAGACATGAAGGACTCTATAAGGAGGCATCGTTTCACAAGTAGGAGCTTGAGACGAGTAGGAGCATGAGCAGTACTCAGGGAAACACATTGCTCCTGATACAAGTCAAACTTTATCAGTGTATGTGAGTACATGCAAGGCAAGTATCTTTTCCATACACAACCCTGAGTGAGGAAGAGACACCCAGAAATACAACTGGATCAGGAGGTTGGAATGTAGCGGAGGCAGCTATAAATGATGCATCTGCGCTTAAGCACATTTAGGTATGGGTTTGCAGAAAGGTAAAAATTTGTTAACAATTGAAGGAAAGAAAAATGAAAAAAAATCTGAGCAATGAAAAAGTTGTTTTATACTTATTAAATACAACTTCCCAGCCACAACTGCAAAAAGTTCCTAACTTCTTCCACGGTATTATTTATCCAGACTTAATAAACAAAACACACAGGCACACTTTTTCAGACTGCAACCAACCATGAGAAAAGACCTGAATTTGAAAAACTAAAGTAGACTTTTTCCAAACTTGTGTGGATAGTTTTGAGCCTTATTATACAAGTGTAGATCCAATATGCTAATCTAGTTTATAAGTGAATGTGACATTTTAGGCTCTTGATTTTTGAGATTCATGCCTGTGCTTACTTACTCATTAGATTGTGAGCAGTTTTGTTGCATTAGATATAAATTGAGCTTAGTTTCCTGACTTCTGTGGAATCTGGCGAGTTGATATCAATCATCAAAAGCCATGGACTTTAATGAAAATTTGCCTAATACACAAAGGTAAACAATAAGTGCTTGCAGTTTATGGGTTTTAGTTTTCCCTAAACGCAGGACACAACTTTCAAAAGTAGCTGTTCAAACTATAAAACCTCATTTATTATCATTTTTGTCAGTGACCTTTGTGTCAGTGTATGACTTCAGAAATTTAATGACCAATGTTTGACAAGGTCCTACTTAGAGAAATCAAGATCCCAAAATTCAGAAAAGAGGATGATAGTTAACTGCAGATCCCAGGCTATCTTGAGACATGAGTTAATTGACTGATTACTTAGGGTGGTAAACACCTGTCTGAGTAATTGCACATAGTGTAGCAATAAGTATAACCCTATTCTATAGAATAGATTCATGTGTGGAGCCTTCTTGGGTATTATCTTATACAATATACTTTGGTTAATAAATTTACACATTTACCTGAAGCTTGACAAGCTATTGCTGTATTTTAATTTATGGCAATCATGGCTAAAGGTGATCTGAACAAATAGTTGAGAATTGGAGCAGTAATTGGTGGAACCAAAGAAGTATGGAATGATTAGGGATAAATAAAATAAAGTCATTTTCTGGTAGAGGGTGTCAAAGTTTCTTAAGGAGAATTTTAAATTAATTGAAATTACTTTGTGAAAAACGCAGTATGGATAGATGGATTAATGATCCACTAACGTATAATTTATAATCATAATAAAGTTTACTATTTGAAGCTATGTAAAATAATACTGTATTTGATACATCATCATGAAGATTTAAGACCAAACTATTTCAGAAAACTGTTCTTATCAGCAGGAGCACTAAGCTTCTTTGTTACCTTTTAAAGTAATAGCCTTCAGGACTTACAGTTCTGTCTCTTCCCTGCAGGGGGAAACAAATACATACTTCTGCCTTTCCTACAAACACCTATTCAATTATAATCTATGAATAATGCATAAAGCATACTATCCTTAGGGTGTAACCCCATTTTTATGGTCTTTTCCTTTTGGAAATAGCATCTGAAGAGGTCACATCTTCACTTCTCCACTTCTAAAGCTTCACCAACACAGCAGCCCCTGCAGATCTCTATGTGAAGCTAACATGTCATTCGCGTGAGTCGCACAGATCTTGGTACCCACATTCTCTGCATTTGCTAAGTGACTGAGATTACAGTGCCAGAACGGGGATTGAAAAACATACTGGACACAAAATTTCTCTCATGAAGGTACAGATAAGAAGTTGCTAAGCCTAAGAAAAATAAATCCCAGTAAGCCCTCATCCCAATGAACCATCTGCATTCTCCAAGTAAAATTGCCAAGGTTTTCTGGGGCCTGGGCAACAGCTAGGGAAGCAGTGCATGGAGGGCTGGCCCGCCCACAAAATCTTTTTTTTTTTTCCCGTCCTCCAAATGCACTTTATTGTGATGCTCATTTAATGCCCAGCCTTGAATGCTCCTGAATCTTCCTGGATGTGGTAGTAGTATTACTACTGGTGTGGTAGACCAGTATTATAGAGGGATCGCAATAATAGCCCACTTTGTTAGGTGAAGAAGCAAATGGAGGTACCCATCAACACATATAATAGAAGATCTTCATTTGAATCCCTCTCTCAAAGGGGAGAAAATCCCACCATCAGCAGTTTTGTTGGGCTAATATTGACTCCCAACACAACCTTCAGAAGAAAAACAAGTGTTCCCACTCATCAAGGATAGCAGCAGCAATGCTAAATGAATAAGTGAATGGATAAATGAAAGATTTTGCAACAGGACAGTTGCCAAATTTCACTCATTTTTCATATAGAAGTGGAAAATATAAGTTAAGCAATATTCTGCGTAACTTCAAAAAACAGGATGTGGGATTTGAGAATGCATTACAAGTAGTATAATTTTCTATGGGACAAGGGGCAATCCCATCTGAGATACAGCTGTCATGATCTGACCCTTGGGCAGGATCACATTTCCATTGTCCTTGGTGATACAGTCTACACAGTGTTCAAGTGTATATTTTACAGTAGCAATTACTACTTTGATTATCTAATAAGAATGCTTCCTGTAGTCTTCAAAGAAAGTAAAGCAATTGAAAGTGTTTAATTCAATGAACTGGATTTAACCTGATTTCATCCTAGTGACATTGGTTGCAGATGATTAAGTACTCTGGGAAAAAATTAAACATGATTTGCATATGAAAAGGAAATTTAAGATGCTTCCAAAATTCAGAAACTGGATTTGATTCATAGAATTTTTGAGGCAAGAGACTATCTAATCTGACCTGTCATATGACTAATACAAGACGTGATCTGTATACAGATGCTTGCTCTGATTTAACAAGCTTGTATTCAGACATGCCTTTAGAAATGTAATCTTTAACTATGCTGAATTCATAAGTCTGAAAAGAATTTATCTTGAATTTCCAAACAGAATGTTATTTCTAGGAGATTCTGGCATTACTGTTTCTCATCTTGAACAGAAATCCTGCAATATCAATTTCTGGTAATTTTGTCTGCTTTTCTGTCACAGGCTACAGATGTATCAGTTGTAAAGACAAAAAAATAAAAATAAAAATAAAAATAAAAAATTGCAGATTCTTTCAAATGTTTCCAGACATCATAATTCCTGCAAATTCATACTGCATCTGACAGTGAAACTACCTTCTAAAATGAAACTCCACTACTTGAGTACTACTAGAACAATTTAGTTCATAATGTATTTACAGATCTCATTCAGGCCCCTCAGTCTGACAATGCCACATCTTGATGTCCAATGTTAAATGATAATAACTTCACATTATTTAGCTTTCTACTACTGCACAATGTAAGAGTTTGCAGGCTGCTTCCTTGAACAAATGGCTTTTTTCAAATCTGATATAATTTCATTGTCATCATTTTTAGACATTAGCCTTACATTCTCCAGGAGTGAGATGCCTAACCACCAGAAAAAGAAGACAGACTTGAATCAATACTAATAGGACAAAGATTTTTGTTTGCAACTGCATCTGGTTTTGCCTTGTCATTGCGACAAGACTCATCACTTTTCTCCTACCACCTTCATTCACTTGTACTTTTTCCTCTAAACTGGTAGTTTTTGCTTGCTAGTGCACATTTTTGTTCCCCCTCAGGAGAACAGCAACAGAAAGGCAAACCAAAATCCTGTAAAGTATCACTGCTCTTGCTTCTATTGTGATAGGTTACTGCCCAATTGAAAACAAAGTAACAACTATCTCTCTTCCAATATTTCATCTTTCAGATGTTTAAAAAGGAATGTATTTCAGACCTTAGAAATTTTCTGGATACAGCTGGTAGCGCTGCCATGCAACATTCCACTACCAGAGATATAGCACTATTTCAGCTGCTTTGAAGCCAATCAATGGATATGCCCACCAGCACAGTTTCCCTAGGGACAGTATTTTCAGTAATAAGCAGGAATATTGGTGTGATGCTGTGTCCCTCTTTTTCTGGGCCTCTATTGCAGAGAACACAATCAAGAAAAAATGTACAGGTCTGTGATGTCCTTAAGTTCCAGCAATTCCTATTTGCCAATAAGCAGCACTAGGGCAATAAGCTTTAATTTCCTATAAATCACGAAGCAAATCAGACTGGTCAATGGCCAATTTTACAACAAGAGGAGCGTGACAGTAGCTAAAAGCTAGCCGGCTCCATCATAGTATGTTGCACTGTGCTAAACCCGTGCTAAACTGTGCTAAATCAGAAGACCTGGTGTGCAGTTATAAAAGTGAACCAAACGTTTTAAAATTTCCACTAAGACATAATACATAAGAAAAAAAAAATATATAGAAAAGAAACTGAAAGACCCCCAAGCTATATTAGAAGACTAAATGCAACTGATACATTTTAATAGTTTTAAATTATATTTACAGTGCTTCTGACTTTTAGACCATATTTGTTTTAGGAGTTTAGGAGTAAAAATTAATTCTAATTCACTGTGGGAAGTCTTGCTGGAAGATGAGTGGGGTGAGAAACAACTGACTTATTACAGAGCTTGAAAGAGGGGAAAATGAAGAAAAGC
This sequence comes from Anseranas semipalmata, assembly GCA_013399115.1. Taxonomy (NCBI): domain Eukaryota; kingdom Metazoa; phylum Chordata; class Aves; order Anseriformes; family Anseranatidae; genus Anseranas; species Anseranas semipalmata. The sequence goes on from VXAA01005176.1 coordinate 503,105, forward strand.
TTGGCATGATTAAACACAATTCAAATCAATTTGAAGTTATTTCTTCCTAATATAAAGCTAAATCAATGGAATCTTGAACTAAATTTATAAAAGCAGCCATACAGGAAGTCGCATAGTTTTAACCAAATAAACTCTAAAATTATTGTCAACAAAAACAATGCAGCTCACGCGAAATCAAGTGATAAGTTAGTATGCTGATGAATAGCGATATTTAGTGCTGTATAGAGACTTATTTGATCAGTTTGCATTCAGTCTGTTCTATTTTCAGATATGTGGTAGAGGACCTAAATGCTAGCCGTTCTTTGAAGCAAATTTGCAAAACTCATTGACATTGATAAGGACAGCAGTAGACCTTTGCTATTGACTACTTCTGCCTATCCATGTCCACAGGCAGGCTCCCAGTAACCTAATGCAAACCTAGTTTCTGAGAATAACTGGCTAAATAATGGATGAACAGTGACACACACACGGTGTTTATCCACAGTGAAACCTCTGAAATTTCATCTGTAACTGAACTAGGCTGTTACACTCTAATTGCATTAGGAGTGACTATTGCTTATTGGGTTGAATTCTTACAAAGGTTGTCAATCCAGTCTTCAGTCTCCTGTTCTACAGTTTGGGATTTCATCATATATCAAGGCTTGCAATTTCCAGGAAATCAACATAGATGATGGAATGGTGCTGTATTGTCTTCTCATTACGATATTTCCATCCCAGATGGCTTGGCAGTAACACTTCTCCAGGTCCTGCTGTCAGATAGGAGCTTCATTTAAATTACTTCTATTCCAGGCTCCTGGACACCTTCCTGACCTTCTTTCCTACACATAATGTCTTCTCCAGACTTTTGTTCTCACTATACTTCACCCCACTGAAGCATAATGGGGACAGCTGTCTTCACCATTAATGAGACAGGATGAACAGATGCGGGTGAAAGAGCCACTTGCTGTATGACTAGTAGTCTAAGTTCAGAACAGAGACACAGAAATTACAGTATGCTCCAATATGTGGTAGATGCTCACAGCAGTTACTGCTCATGCCCTTAGGTCTTTGTGAGTAAATCTACATTAGAGTGCACCATGCCAATTGTTCTCATTGCTGAGCATGAATTTCTTGGTGCTTTAATTAATTCACCCACAGCATGAGCACCACTGTGTTTGATGCACACTCATTCTTGAAGAGCTTGGGCAGATAATTATTATCATGAAACAAAGACTAATGGACTAATAGAAACAGTGGACTAGAAAAATGCAGGAAAACAAAGGTAGAATTTTAGTGAGACTGGTAAATTTAACTTGAACTCTTTCTGGCAGAAGCTATCATCACAAAAAAGGGTGTGTGTGTGTGTTTATATATAAAACTATCTTCATTTCCCTGAATCTCCCAAAGGCTTTGTGGGTTGAAAAATGTCTCTTTTTAGTTTTAAGTTTCACCTGGAGTTGTATTTAAAAAATGCCTAGTCATATTTTTATTTGTTGGCTTAACAACACTTGGGGCAGAAGGAAAAAGAAAAATCATAGTTTTCATTTGCCTTTGTTCTTGAAAAACTAGTTTATGTACTCTATGCAGGAAGATGAAAATGAAAAAAAAAAGGAAAAATTAAATCAGCAATAAAATATGTAGGCACTTCTCTGACTTGCCCAATAAATGTGTTATTCCAGATAAATGGGAAATGTGTACAGTCTGTTAGAATACTTCTTAAACATGATTTTTTCCCCCATCTCTGAAGTCTTTTATAGCAGGACATAGCCTTCAAGCTAGTGCTTCTGACATATCTGCAAGCCTTTAGCTTCTCTGAATTTCAGGCTTTCCAGAAGTCAGGCCACAGGAATGCAAGTTTTCTTGTGATATTTGTTTTCATACTTTATGAATCTGACCACACTTGTAATTCATGCAACTCATATGTTTTGGTGTGCACTTTTCTAGTAGAAAGAGAAGGTTCACACTGGTTTTGAAAAAATAAAAATAACAAACAAAATCAAAAACAAACAAACAAAAAAAACAGATAAAAAACAGAAGTCCATTCCTACACTTAGCAGAAAAGTTGTTGGTTCAAGCCAAATAGAGATTCATATATGTTCAGTTAAAGATTTTGGTCAAGTCTTTAATGCAGAACAAAACTACTCATAAAAAGCTGGAAAAGTCAAAATAAACCTGAATTGGATAAATATTACACAGACCATTATCAAGAAACACAACCATAAGATGATATGATGAAATGTTAACTCAGTGTTATTTCAGTAAAATCTCTGTATTTAGACTCAACAGCAGAAAGCTGTGAAAAAAAAAAAAAAGACACCTTTGATCTCGGATTCAGATTAAACACTTGCATGCTGTACATCTTAAACAAGTAAGTAATAACTATCAGGATATTCAAAGGTATCATCTACTTATTCTATGACTACCTGAGGTTTTCCACTTTGTACAGAAAAATATTTACTGATGTATGACAAGCTGATTGCAGGCCAGCTACTGGGACCTCATCTGGAATGTGCTAATTGGAAGGGAATGTGTATACAAGTGTCCCAAAACCCAGATGATTGCCTTGATCATCAGGCTATGTAATTAGGGCTCTATTTCTGGGTTTTCATGATAATTTGGAACTTACTGGTGCAGTATTCTCTCCAATAAAGAACAAAAATAAATGTAGAAAACTCAATATTGTATTATATGAGGAATTCTTGTTTTCCAGCCAATACTTTCTACGTTTACTTTGCTGTTGCTAGCAAAATCTTTACTTCCCTTGAAAAATACTCTAGCTTCACTTTTAAGGAATTAGGGTAACATTTTCAAACTCAGCAATACCCTATAGAACTCCAGAAATTCATTGGAGACTGAGAGAGAGAGAGAGAGAGAGAGAAGGCATAAACAAACCAAAGCTATCATGAGGTTTTTAAGGCACATCTCAGAGAACAAATCCATACAAAAGGGAATAAACAAACCTTTCAGTCTGGTAGGTCCTTCAAAAGGTTTGCCACCTCTGATTCACACTGACAAACTCATATGGGTCTCTTTCCTGTGTTCAGTGCTACAGCAAAATCCCAAATAAATTTCTAATTTAAGGAACAGCTAGTGTCAGCTGCCAATCAACACAAGTTCTGCTGTACTATCTATCGAATTTATTCTCTAATAGAGCCCCAGCTGTAGTTTTCCTGCTCGCTTTATTTTGGATTTTTCTGATGCTGTTGCAGCTTGGTTTTACTCACTTCTTTACAATCCTCTATAAAGCTGTTGCAGTCTGTTCACATACTGCAAAGTACACATGCAATACCATGGGTTCTGTTGGTGTTCCAGAGCTATTTGTTATTGTCATCATTTCAACACACTGTGCTGTTACTGCAGGCTGCCAAGTATTGTTTTTCATGTGCATAAATTTTATGCCTAAAGACACCTACCATTGTTATTTAATAAAATGACTAAAGTAATAATACCTTACATTTATATAAATCCCCTTTCATCCAAGAGTCTAAAAATACTTTATGAACTTTTGTTTTTCAACTTGAATATAATGATATAGATAATTCTACTTGCCACTGAAAAACAACTACTTTTAGCATGCAACATATCTGCTACACCATTTTGAACATGTCTGTATGACTATGTCTGTTAGAGAAAACAGCATCACAATCATCCAAGTGCAGAAGCACAGCAGGGTGACATTAGGAGGTAACAACATGGACCAATTTGCTGCTCATATGGTCACTTTTACCTAGAAAATAGGGCCACAGGTCTGCTGAACCACAAAAGTAGACTTAAAGGTAAGTCAGAAGCACTGCTTATAGAAATGGATGAAAAGAACTCAATAATTAAATACAGCAGTGTCTAAGGTGCTTAGGTGCATTTTTAGTCATGATTATATCAAAAAAGCCCAAATGCTTGAACAAGAAAAAATTCCAAGGTCTGTGGAAGAAGCAGGTGAGTTGCTTAGCAAAAAAAGGAAACAAACCATTTTCCTTGTCTCTCTAGCTCCCATCTAAAAGAAAACCCTGACACTGTGAGAACTTGTCCTCTATTCACTTCCATGGTCAAACTAACCTAATGATTTACGGTAAGTGTGCTGGTTCCTACTTTCACATAACCAGGCTTATCCCTTACACATACTTTGATTTAGACATTGAAACTCCATGACAACCCAGGTATCACTATTTCTCAAAAAGTGCTGTAGTCAAGACTGGAAAAGGAAGGGAGAAGAGAAGGGGTCATGTTATTTCCACAAAAGATATTGAAACATTATGCAGCAAAGCCTAGCTTGTCCATGCTCCTCATCATCTACAGTTACAATATGAGCTATTTCTTGGGAGCATCTGCAGAGTTCAAAGCAAGGGCTCTAATTGCTATCCACACAGTGCCACTGTACCCTTGAAGATGAAATAGGTGAGCAGCAGGACTTTGTAAGCTTAATTGTAAAATTAACTTGTGCTGCTTTCTACCCAAAGTCCTTCTATACCTAACAAATAGGAAAAATATATATATTTTTCTAAGTATGTGTCCAACAAAAACCCTCAGAGTTCTATATATACATCAAGGACATCACATGACACTAAGTTTGTCTGAATCTGTTTTTGTTGGAAAATAGTTATAGTATTGGCCCTGTTCTTATCTCTTGAAGACAGTAGACCAAATTCTTCCCTGTTACACAAGTCCAATCTCACATTGATTTCAATGGGTTTCAGTGGAATAACTAAAAACAGAATTTGGCCCCTAATCTCTGGCTTTATCATATAACTAGTAAGTGCTTGGCTGAGATTAGATTTAAAGATAGCCTGGGGGATAATTCAAGGACTTGAGAACCTTTACCGACACCAAAGTCTTCTGCCTTTGGGGAAAACACAAAACAAAACAAAGTGCATTTATAGCACTATATTCCTTGAAGAAGGGAAACTTAACTAAAATGCTAAATGGTGTTTCTTACCCTCCTTCAATAAGGAAAATAAGAAAGAATATTTATGTTCTAGAAAATAATTCAGCTTTTCCTTTTCTAATGTTTTATTTTAAAAATTATACGCAATTATGCTTGATTATCTCAATGAAATGAATATTTTCTGTGTTTTTTTTTTTTAATAATTAGAAAGAGCAAGTACTTTCATATGCATTTATCTATAAAGATTTTCTTTTGATTTCACGTTGGTCACCTAAATACATGGGCCTAGTTTCTGTTTCGGGTGACTGTGCTACAAGTTAATCAGTCAATGGGATAAGTGATGAGACTTTTTGGAAGCTTGAGTTGAGTGTTAAAACACAAGGCAGACTCTTACAGCCCAGTGATCTTCAACATTTGCAGTGACAGTAAGTTTAAATGCTTTCTGATGATTGAGGAGGTGGCTTATTTATTAGCTTCTCTTCCACTCACCCGTTGTCTTTGTTGAACTGGACTCAAATTTTCGAGTTAGCAAGACACAATCCCCAAAACCGGAAGTCACCATGTAGAAATGACTTGATTGAATTCCACAGCAATGGTGCTGCTTGCTGCTGACTTTGTGGAAACAAGCACACCACTCTTAATACCTGGAGGAAAAAAAAAAAAAAAAAACAACACACAAACACATAAAAGAAAGTCAAACAGTTCTTCACTGAATTCTTTAGTCATACACAACTACCTGGTTTATATTACTAAATACTACAATGCCAGAAAAATACCTGTGATTTCTATTTAACCTCGATGCAAAGAATAAGAAAGATCACAGCTACACTTCCAGATTTTAGAAAGATTATCTGCTGCAACTGCTACACTGAAATACTTATTAATGGAGTAAAACAACAAGGCCTTGACCAAACAACCTAGAACTCCCAATGTAAAGGTAACTGGGAAATTAAATGCAGATGATTATTTTACAATCATTTTTATAATAAAATTATATTTGAAGGCCAAAAAGAATAGAGAAGACACTGAAAGGACAGGGTCAGTGAATTAAAATAAGTGTGAAGAGTAACAGAGTAACTTTTGCAAGCTTTTGGGTAGCAGTCTTTAGCCTAACTTATACCCCTGGAAAAAAGAAAATCTACCCCAGATTCAGGTGGCAGTGGAAATGTATTTTATAAGCAATGTTGTTGGAAGCTTTAATCTTGCAGAAGCCACAACCCTGCTCATCTAACTGCTGTCCAGAGAAGGAAAGGACCAGGGCCACAGGACCAACCTGCCAGCTGAAGGCCTCTTGCTCCCCCCATCTAATTTACCTCAGGCTATACAACAGGCCTGATACACATTTAATTAGCAAACAGCTGTGGCTGTTAGAGATGCTATGGCCTAACTTGTTTGTTACTGCCCCTCTGCCAGAGGTTATCATCTTCTCAGGAGGACATTTCAAAGCTGCTTTATAATTGAGCAATTTAGTTTAAGTCTATCATCACTAGCAGCACAAGGTAGGCCCGCAGACTCTTCATTCAGGGTAATGCCCTGACTGCAGTGGAAACAGCAGCACCCAGAGCAGTAACAACAAGACACTGGTAGAGTTTTCATGCACCATAAACACTGCTGATGCAAAAGTAACTCCGCAACCTACAGCTTCAGTAGTCTCTGCTGCCATCTCTAAGTTATGCTATCGTAAGCTGAAAATGAAGACATACAATGCCCACCACTCTCCCTGTCACTTCCCCCTTCTCTTGACCCTTCCCTTCTTTTCTTCTCCAAGCTGAGATCTACATGGTTAAAATCAGCAATCAAAAATATCACGTAGGTGGGGAACATTTCTGTATCACTCTTAACTTCATCAGAAACCTCCTAGAAATGCAACAAAGATGCCATCTATCCTATGCTAGGTCTTGATTCGATTTATTTTCTCTCCTGTGATTTAGAATGTTTTTTTTTTTTTCTTTACTAACTGGTTGAAAAGCATAATAAATCTACTCATTTTAAAATTGTGTCGTGCAGACTCTGAAAGCTATTCCTAAAAACAATTTCCACGAAAATAAAACCATTCCAGCTTATCCCTGTATGCAACATCAGACTTGCTGCACAATTACAGGGAACTATACTCTGCCAACACTGTTAAATTGAGGACCTCTCTTTTTCTGGCTCTGCTACTGTTGGACAGCTTAGGCTCCCACTGCTTTGCCTCCATCTGTGCTAACAACAGAATCCTTTTTGATTAAAATGTTGCTGAGTTACATTGTGAAAGCTCACTTGAACTGTGCACTTGCCTCACTTTGAAATGTTTCCCCCCAATTGGGTGCAAGATACAAGCATTTGATAGCTACACCTCTAGCCTGAGGTATTTCAATGAGAGGGAATGAACTAGGTCTTTTAATTAACAAACAGTTTTTCAAGGAAGAGGAAACTTGAGTTCTGAGAAGCTCAAACTCTTCTCTATTGTGTATGTATGTGTATGTGTTTTTGTTGTTGTTTTTCTTTTAGTAAGGTGATAGCCAACAGGTCTAAAAGAATGCCTGCAAGAAGTGCAAGTGGGAAATATCCACACATGGGGTAAGAAGGTAGAACTTTCTGATAAATAAATAAATAAAATAAATAGTCTCACTAAAGATCTACTTAAATGAGACACAGAGGGAACAATAATTAAGTAGAAATTGAGGTCCTGAACATTGAAATGACTATATTTCATGAAGAAATCTCAGATACTTTGGTCTCCGCCCAAAACTTACTTGAAAGAAAGAGTGAAGAAAAGAAAGAGAGAGGAGAGAAAGAGAAGAAAAGAAAAATAGGTAAGAAATCTATAACATAAGTCAAAAGTTCTTGTTTTCCTGTGTTCTCAGTGAGACTGACCATTGCATGGTCATTTGATTTTCTATTGAAAATATGCAATTTGCAAAGCCACATTTAGCTATATTTTACAGCAGGTAAAAAAAAACATACCTTTTATCATAGCACAGACTATAAAGTCTGTTTCCCAATTAAAGGAGGAAGAATAAAAATGTAACATATTGAAGTAGGGATTAATAAGGAAATTACCAGAGGAAATTAAGACAAATTAGTAATTAATTAGACTGTAATTAGGAGATAATTAAGTAAATTAAGGAATTTAGGATGTATATTATATGTTCTAGCTAAAACAATAGTTCTAGTTCAACATCTAATGTTGTTAAACACTTTTGTAATTCTCAGTGCCACATTTCAGTTTTTGGAGTATTGAAGTTTGTATTTTCAGGTGGGCCTTAAGTCTAAAAAATATCTGTGTTAGGAAACAGTGGAATCAAAGGAAAAGTTTAATTGTTTCTTGGGAACTGTTCAAAGTGTTGGGAACTATGCACTTCTTGCATTGAAACAAAACTGAGTTTGAGTCCTGGCTCAAAGTCCCTTTAGTAAGTGGAACAATAATTTGATGTTTTTATCAACCTTGCTGAAAGCAGAAAATACTAATGCATGAGATGGAGACAAACAAAAAAACATTAGGATTCCTGACATTTTCAAAGATCGGGACATACACACACTTGGTTTGTATTTTGGGGACTCAGATTAGTTCTTACTTTATCTAACCTCCTTCTACCCGTACTTTCAGGAAGGGTTACTTAGCAGGTTGACAAGAAGTGTGTTAGGTAGGTTTCAAAGGTATTGCAAAAACAGAATTACTTTTCTCTCTCTCACTAATGCCCAAACATTTACTAATAAAAGAAGCAAGATGCTGTTTGTTTTCACTAGTCTCCAGAGTTTCAGTGCCACTCAGATCTAACATTTACTTCATATATGCATTATTTAGCACTGTACAGTTCAATCCAGGTACAGCTAGAACAGGCATTACATACAGTTCAGAGCTTGTGTGTCTAAGTTAATCACTCTTACATCAAGTTCTTACCCTTTCAGAAAATATAATCCTCTGTCCATAGAGGGGGGGAAAAGTCTGTTTGTTATAACTGCATGACACTGTACTTCAACTATTACAAAGCAACCCATTTTCCAACACGCTTAACAGAAGTAAATTTAGGATTCAAATTATCGGGCTTAAATTAGCCTCTCTGCCTATTATTCCCATCTGATATGAATTCTTCTTAGAATGAAGCTACAGAGCTAAAGTCTGATTAAAAATGAAAAACGAGCATACACTACTTTCTCTATGATAAAATACCTTTCTCTTCAAAGAGTTTAAACTTGCAATTATGTTTGAAGACTGATGTCAGATAACTGCTGAGCCTCTGTTCAGGCAGTGAGAAATATCTTTATATTCAATATGTATTGCATGGGTCTGTAGGCCAGCAGCATGAAAACGTCTCTGCTGCTGATAAAGTAGTTTATAGTTTCTTGGCGCAATCCTTAGAAAGGAGTCCCCAGCAGTTTTCATGAAGAAATGGATGCAAACGTTTTCCATTTGCACTATAATTTTGTTTCCTCACTTTCATCAGAACTCTGAAGTAGATCAGAATATATATGATACGTAAATATAAATAATCTTTTGTTTACATGGCATTAATTAGCTAGCTGGAAAATGCACTTGTCAAATAAATCTATATAGGAGCCATGGGAGTCAGCCACTAGAACATGATCATCCTCTAAATGAATATAACTACATAGCAATAAATAGCAGCCGTATGCAGTAAAGTAGAATAGGAGGAGTAGAATAATATGTTCAATTGTAAATCACTGTGCATGGAAATTTAGGCAGGCGTAATACAATTACCCAAATGGAGGTCAAATGCAATTTCACAGGGTGAATAGCAGACTATGACCATGTATCTGTTTAATTTTTTTTTAATTTCAGAATGATCCAGCCATTATTTAACATTTGGAAATATCTTTCATTTTTCATATGCTATTCTGATGAACGCTATTAATTAATTTAGTAGACAATTGCAATTTGCATAATTTTCATGAGGAACGCTTTACTTAGTGTTTGGAGTTTTTCATTCTGATCCCCACACTTCAACTGAAAATGAAAGGACTCAAAGAGAACAGAGAATATTAATCATAACACTTAGCTGAGATCACCTCAGAACACTACCTATCATCATTCATATATATATATATATCTGAAATAGATACGTTTGCTGGAGAGAAACAGTACTATAAAATATAAGTAACAGCAATATGACATTATATTTATTTTTCTAATTAAAAATATATCTACGAGGAAAAAATCAGAGATCTGATTTGCCTATAAGTCTTCCATCATACATAAGAAAAAAAAAAAAAACACAAATTAAAAAGTCCAGGTTTTAGCTTTCAATTCCATACCAATGATCTCAGCAGGAGTTCTGCTTTGACATCAGTCTCAAGTTGTGGTCTCACAAAAACAAAGATCTCGCTCTTTAAGACCTCCTTCATGCTTCATAACTATTACTTACTACCTGTATGCTTCATTTTAATTTACTGATATTCAGAGTTTTATTTTTCTTCCTTCCCTTAACGATCTCGATTCTGTAGTACACACAAGTACGAAAAAAAGCTAGCAAGGAGGCCAGGCTTTTTGAAAACATGAAATTTCACCACCATGTTGATTCAGAGCCAGAAGAACTCCAGTCAGAGGTACTGGGCTCAGTTTTACCTCTCAGACGCTGCAAACAAATCAACATTCAAGAAAACATTTTTATTGCTTCACTGGCCACATTCTGTGTGAGCTTTCAAAACAAACTTAAAAAAAAAAAACTATTTTTGGTGATCAGACTAGTTAACCTTTCTTTTAGAGGCCTTACATTCACACCTGAATCATGGCACCCAAAGGGCACGCTCAACACAAGTAGTTATAACTTGCAAAACATTATGCTTATCACAGAAAATGACACATGGTTCACTACTTTAAAAACCTTTAGTACTATCCCCATAAATACAGTACTTCATTAACAAGACGCTGGGTTGGATCAATGCTAGCTCTTCCTGACAGTTCTGCTACATACCTGTCTCATTTTGTTAGCTTAATGAACTTGTTCCTATCTCGATCCCACAAGTACAGTGTGTTGTCTGCTTTAAAAAATAAAATAAAATAATAAAAAAAGATTCAGCTGACACAGATTTTTGAGTCACTCATCTAGGCAATACTGAATGACTTTTTTTGGCCAGGGATCAGCAATGAGCAGCAGTATGAAGCAACTTTTTTCTGCTGCAATGCTCTTCCCTTGTGAGAACTGGAAACATTTTTAAAATACCTCTCAGTTTCATTAGTTTAAAAAGTTCTTTGAAAAAGATTCACTACACTTAGCTCTACCGTGGGTAGATACATGTATGCTGTACCTTAGAAAAACAACTAGGACAGGCAGATAATATACAGATGGGTCTGGTCACATTGTTTTATGAGCCATATATGCAATGCCATCCTAAAGTTAAAGTTTTTTTTTTTTTTTTCTTTCTGAGTGCAGACTGACAACATCATCAGAGTCACAAGTCAACAAACAAGAGGTGAACTTGGCAGCACCAACACTGAAAACATAGGATAAAATTTATGTTTACTGAACACAGCCCCATTGTTCGAAGAATTGAGCATGTTGGCCCCAGTCCAGTAAAGCACTTAGAGGACCGCTGGGACTCCTGGTGTGCCAACAGCTAAGCCCAGGTCTCAGGGCTTTGCTGAAATGGTGTCTGAGAACTGAGCATCTCACAACCCGGACCCTGTGCCAGATTACTGTACGAGGGGCTTGGCCGTTGTGCTTGCTGGTAATGGATCAGTATTTGCTGATAGCAGTAACAGTGGTGATCTACCCAGAAGAACCTGTAGTGTTCCAGGAAAATATCAAGGAAATCCTTCACTGGAGTTAATGAAAGTTCTACTGTTAGTTTCGATACAGATGCTGTTTCAGTTGGTTTCCCATTTTTTGTATTTTTTTTCCTTTTTTATTTAAAGGATTTTGCAAATTATATTGGTTAATAATTGCATAGCAGGGCTTTGGCCACTGAAGGAGGAAATGTTTGACACTGAGGCACATATACCATCTCTGAAACCTCACTAACAGCTGCCTTTTGTCTTGTTGATTTTGTTGGTACATGTAGTCTTGCACTACATTAGTGAGAAGAAGAAAAAGTTTGAATATTGAGCTGGTCATACTACTAACTTTTTTTTTTTTTTTTAAGAGGTTTGCTTATTAGATCCTGGGAGAAATTTTTGATGCTGATTGTGATGTGGTCAGAGTAAAGCAAGCACATGGATGCATTGCTTGCTTAATGTGTTGATTAATAACAATCTATCTCCAGATTTGAATATGCTGAAAGATCTCACAAATTTTTAATCTCTTGAATACAATTTGGAGCTTTGCCTTTAAAAACATACACACTTTTGAGCCCTGATTAATATTTTGAAGAATGCTTACTAATGATGAAAGTGATAATAAATTTATCTACAAGTTTAGCAAGATGTGCTTAGGCTTATGTGATATAGTAGAATGACTTGATAACCTCAGGAGCAGAGGCCCCATATTATTTATCCTGAATTTTCTAAAGCCCTGAGGGAAAATTCATGATACACAGACAAGACAAATCCACCCAGGACTTTTTTTTTTCCCCCCACTCACATTTTATGGTTTATTATTTTTTTTTTTTTTAATTTAGAGCATTCATCAAATCTTTGACATTTAGTACTAGGCTTTTCTACAAGACAAACAGGTAGAACTCCCAAGCTAAAAATGCTGTGAAATAGCAGCACACTTTCTCATCTTGATCCTGATAACTTGCTAGTACTCAGCCACAAGAGAGATGCAAAGGGGTGGTAACCTGAAAGTAAAGAATGATGGGAAACAGCAGATTTCCTAACTGCATTAAAACAGCAAACATGATTGGTTTCTTAATTTCAGATAATGTTTCCCTAGGAAAGGCAATTCCTCTAGTATATGTTTAAGGATATAATTCTACCAAAAATCACTTTCTGTGTATGGGCAATGTTTTCCTGCTTTATGATCCCCTTCTGTGATTTTGTTCTGTTGTAGCCAAACATATAAATCAAGGTTTTATTCTGAAAGCCTGCTATTTTTGCAGCAATTTGCTTCCCTCCTACATATCAGTCTGCTTCTTTATCACGAAATCATTGTTAATTTTCCTTCCACTTCTGCTTTTCCAAGGGTCTCCTCTAATTCCACTATTTTGAAATAGATGAGATCACCCCCCCCCATTTTTATGCTAATGATTTAAAAACTAACTTTTCAGTCCTAATGTAGCTCTATTCATTTATATTTCAGCTTGCCCCATTAAGATCTTTATGTAGATATTAGCCATCATATATGGGTAACAAAAGAAATAATAAATCATTTTTGGGTATCAAAACACAGCTGGTTTACACTGACTCTGCTTATGCAAGCTTGTTATAATACCATTAGAGGATCTGAAACCTGTTCTCTACTTCAATAATTTCTCTTCATCCACATCTCTAAAGGCATAAGTAACCATGAAGTTTAAAGTTTTCTGACTTTTTTTCTTGGCTTCTGTAAGTGTAACTTTCAAATGGAACCAGTATGTGGAGCCAATACGTATTTTTGATAGAAGACAGAATGACTTTCCATTTTTTCCTCTCAGCCCAACATCCTCCTCCAGTCATGCTCCTAGCTTCCCCACACACACACCTCTCTCTGCATATATGAATGAGAATTAGGAGACAGCCCTGAAAATGATTTCTAGAAGAAATTCCTGTCTATCAGATTCAATATTTAAGAAAAAAACAAACAAACAAAACAACAACAACAAAAACCACACTTCCATCCTTTAAATGTAATGATACTATATGGAAATTCTTCCTTTTATCATTTTTTGGTAAGGCCGACTATTTCCATATAATTTGCAAAATTCCCCTCACCTTCCTAACACACAGTGTATAAAATCATATCTTTCTGTCTCCATGAGACAGTTTATTGCCAGATGCTCCATGAAGTCCACAGCCATATCTCTAAATGGCTTGTATATAAAAATGAATTAAGTTTTAATTCCTTCATCTGGTGACACTTCCTACTGCAAGGCATAGTGATTTTTTATTTCACTTTTTAAATCTTGGGCTAATAACAAACTGCAAATAGAAATTATTTGTGAAAGTACAGTTGGGCAGTGGTTGTGCAAAACATCTGTTGCAGAGGTGGGAATGAGAAGAGCACAGAAAGAGAGAGCTTATTCAATGCAGCTGAGAAAAGCAACGGAGAACTTTGACCTGGTTGGTTTCCATTTCTTTGTCAGTCCCTGCTGATACTACTGGCATAAGAATGAGCCATTGACTTCCCTGCAGACAGAAGGGGGAAAGCTAATCACCACACAACTTTTTTATCCATAAGAAACAAAATGAGGGAGAAATACAGGGGGAGTGGAAGCCAATGATATATACTGCATCACCCTTCCTTTCTCTGCTTCCTATAGACTTCCACCATTGAATCAGTCACAGGTAGGCTACTACTGTGAAGAGACATGGTTTCCTCCCTTGATCCAGAGTCTGAGCTGTATATAGTCTTAATTTAGTCATTTCAATAAAAAAAAAAAAAAAAAAAGCATGGTGTATGGTAAACTGTAACTTTAATTTCCTCCTATAAGAAATGCAAAAGCTTATTAAAAAATTCTTATTCTGCTCCAGAGCCCTGAAACTAAATCATTGATTTCATAATGTTAAAATTTTAATTAAAACTAAACTCTTGCAAAACAAATTAGAAATACATAAATATTGTTTGTTAAGAATACCAAAGGATTGTTCTGACAAGGTACAATGTCAGTTCCCCTGTCTCTGTGGATGCAGTGCAGTACAAAAATGTGTTTTGAGGTTTCCTCAGTCCTAGCTTCAGCTCCTGATCAAAGGAGCTTGTCAAACAAATGTCACAAAATTGTCACCACATTAAATGTGAACATTTTTTTTTTTAATTGGATAAGGTTATTACCATTAGAAACTACTAAATGTCCCAGAATACACTGGAGAATGCATTTCAACAAAAAAGTCCTGCTACCCTGCCTACTGTGTTTAGTGGGTTCCCTGTGGCTGGCTTTTGTGGTGAAGATAACACCCTGCAGGGTATTGCGGTATACACCATGGCACATCAGCCTCCTCTACAGTAAATACCAGGAGAGTATGCCACAGGAATCATGAAAACACTTTTTCCTTCACAGTCCATTTGTCAAGTTTCCAGTCTTACCTATGTAAAAAAATATATATATATATTTATATTATATATAATATAAATAAATATATATTTATAAATGTATATTATACATATTTTTTAAGTGTAAGAATATTTTCACTGGCATGTGTATTTCACAACACTTTGCACACAGAGGGATTTCAGGTTTTTGATCTACTTGCAGAATTACATGGGAAAACATTAGAAAAGTTGTAAAGATTGACTTACAAATTAATAGAAAGCTTGCACAGCACTCATGATTTGGTGAAAACTGGCACTGCAAACTGTTACATACCTGCAGTAGCTTTACGCGGCTGAGAAGCATGAATGATCTTAGTGAACCTCTTTCCAATAGGAAAAATCAAGCACAAGCTCATACAATTTCTTCAGAGACAGCAGCGATTAGCAAAAGCTGGGCATGCTAAGAAACCCTTGCAGGTTTGAACCTATTTGTCTTAGTTTGCTTTGTTGTTAAAATATGGATACGTAGAAAACATATTTTGAAGATCTAGCTGTAAACTCACAGTATAAAATAGTTGCGAACAAAATATATATCCGAATGATACCAACAGAAAGTCAGACAAAGAAATCTTCAACAGCTCCTATTATTAGAAGACCCTGTGTTTTTCGTTGCTTAAACTTTTTCTCATTTCTATAGGTAGGGCTCATACCACTCAGGCCCCAGTATTTACTTGGGAGAATTTACCTCATGCTGATTATATTTAAAATATTTTAGAATGTTTTGGCAAAAAAAAAAAAAGTAAAAAAAAATCAAATTAGTTCCAAGACTAAATTAGGGTGTGAAACTGTTTTAAACATACAAACAATTTAATAGCCAGTTCCTTCAAAAGCTTTAGCATCTCCAGTTCTGCAGCAAAGACTTGAAACTCATTTGGGATTCTCTATTGCTACAAGGGCTCATCTTCTGCTGGATACAGGAAAAAGCAAATGCTAAAGCCATACTAAGACTTTGATCATACTTTGCATATGCTCAGCATTTTGGCAGATGAATTCTCTAAAGAGCCCATCTGCACTGACCTGCTCCAAACCAGGACTGCACGGACTGTGTGGTATTTTCTCTGTCAGTGCTGCAGCTAGATGCCACTGTGGCACAGAGCAATGTAGCTGAAAGCAGAGCTCCTCTCCTTCCCTGCTCGCTGCCTGCCAGGCACACAGGAGGAAGATGGAAGCAACCAGAGTTACAGACAGACAGGGCCAGGAGCTGGACAGAAGGTTTCATGCATGGGAAGGCTAGGATCCAGATTCAAGAGGAGGCTAAGTATGCAGGGAAGGAGTGAGAGAAGGAATTAGGATCAAGAGAATACTGAAGAAATAAGCTAGGACTGTGGGGAAAGGCTTGGCAAATAAAATGAGCAGCAGCTGAGGATTGGCACAAGAAACTGTGATTTCATATTGCAAGACAGGAGAAAACAGGTCTATAATTGTTTCTCTAGAGCTTGGAATAGAAACTAAGAAATTTGGTGTTAAAAACTTGTCTCCTGGCAATTCACTACCTTAATGACAGAGAGAGATACCCTGTAGATCTCAATGTTGATTAGATACACTCATTCTCCTGAATATTTGAATTATCAAAAACCGAGTAAAGGCTGGGAGTTTGAAAAGAAAAGACAAGCCAAATCTAAGGATACTGGTTGTTCCCATAGCATGGCTGGTAAAAGTTAATTCCTTCACTTGCTTTGCCTATCTGCTACAAAAAAATCTGTTATAATATTGAGCTGTGTAATGTTTTACGTGACTGACGTAAATGAACAATAAAACTCTTGAACCCAATGTGGTGAAGCTTGGAGAAGCTTATTCCAGTTAGAAATCTAGACCCACAAGACACATACCACCACCACCAGAAACCATACAAGACAACTTCTGGGAAATAGAGAGTTGTATCATGAACAGAGCTGAAGAGAATCTGAAAAGCTTTCTTTACACTATGCAAAACAATGTTAGCCTGTGACAAACGTGCCCCTGAAGAGAAATTAAACATCTTGTTTTAGAGCTGCTGTCATAGTCTGAACTTCTTGGAATTACTATTTGATTGAAGGAGAGAGCTTTCACTTTTTTGTAAGCCACTCAACAATAGTACTCTTCCATTTCTCCTTGACAGCTGTATTTTTTTAATGACACTTATTTACTTAATAGGAGTTAAAAGTTTTGGTCCTTATTAACTCAGATCCATAAAAACTACAAAAATACCACAATATAAATTTCCAGAAACTGAAGCGATAGATTCTGATGATTTCTGTTGAATTTAAATCTCCAACATTGCTCTGAAAATCTAGGAGATCCATTTTGTGAATACTCCCAGCACAAGTAATTTTACAGAAGGCACCACAGAAGTGATCAACAACTCCCCCAGCACTAGTAGGGACTTTATCTGAAGGAAAATAAAATACTGCCCTATACTTACCTATAATAAACAAAAAATATACACACACAAAAGGAAAAGTCACAGCCAACCCTTCCTCTGCCTCCCTCCCCCTCCAGGTTAAAATACCCTCTCCTCTTCCTGCTGTCTCACAGCATCCAGTGGCTTGCCTCATGCATTGCAAGAAAAGCAGCGGCCCCAGAGCTGGGCCAGACACACGCACTGACATGCAGTTTTTTGACCTTCAGCAGGAGCCACTGGGGATGCTGCTTGACCATGAGGACAATGCCTCTGCCCCTCACCAGCAGCTCCAGCCTCCCTTGCTCCCGTTTCCAGCTCATGTGTTCCCATTTAGCACCTCACCATCGTGGAAGTAGGGGGGTGTTGACCCCTTGAAATTTATGTTCGGGGGAAGAAAAAAAACAAGAGAGAGAGAAAAAATAATCCCATACGTAGATACTAAAGACAGAGCACCACACCCTTGAGATACAGGAGAACCCAATTCACTTTCCTGCTGCAGCTCGGGCAACACAGAGATGATGCATTTCCCATATCCCGGACAAACCCAGGAAAACTTGCTGATCAACACTTTGCTCTCTGACCTGGTGGTACAATCCCTCAGAAATAAGGTTGACTAGCAGGAGTTTTCTGACGAAAAACACAGTTAAAAAAAAAGCTTCAGTGGAAAGAACTGTATTTGATTTTTCAGGTTTGCTCCCAGCATTTTTTGCTATAGAACATGTTATGCCACCCACATTAGCCAGCCTCACAGTTATTAATGCATTGCAGAGACCTTGAAATCTCAATCTGATATACGGCTGCTTCAGTCTGTGCCTCTTCCTACCCCATTATAAACTTGACCTTAATTAACCCTCTTAGTGAAATGGAGTTTGTTGACTCTCAAGGACAGTCTCATTGAAAAACAATGTTGCAATGTCACTCAAAAGCTAAAGTAAGGCTGCTTTATAAAGGGATTTGTACTAATAACTCTTGAATATTAATAGCTTCTTATGCTATGTGGCTTATATAAACTTATATAGATAAGCGAGGACTGAGTTCTG
This sequence comes from Anseranas semipalmata, assembly GCA_013399115.1. Classification (NCBI taxonomy): domain Eukaryota; kingdom Metazoa; phylum Chordata; class Aves; order Anseriformes; family Anseranatidae; genus Anseranas; species Anseranas semipalmata. The sequence goes on from VXAA01005176.1 coordinate 521,489, forward strand.
TCTTTCCCAGACTTTAAAAAAGGAAAAAAAAAAAAATCCCTCTATATTTCCTTTAGCAAAATTTTTTCTCTTTGGCAATCACTACATCAATTTTGCGAAAAAAATATACTTACATGCAGATTTAAATTCAAATATGGCAGATTTAAATTCAACAGCTGTAAATCAAGACACTGTCTGTTAAACTAGGATATCCAGTTAACACACTAATTTCCAATGTGGCTTCCTAATGAAAATGTTTGTTTCCCCCACGCCACCACACATGCACTTTTGTTTTATAGGCAACAAATATATTGGATAGGTCGTTAGGCAATATAACTTAATTAAAAACTCATCAGCGGAAGAGTTGGGGGTAGCAAAGATAACATCTGCCCTGCATCATTTGAAGATCTTGGAACATGCTCAGGTCTGATAGTGAGAGGGCTCTGTACTAGCATCATCTATCCATGTGCTACAAATATGACATAAGATAACAACTGACATTTTAAAATTTGCTTTAGAGGGAATATATGCTTTCTTATAAAAATAAACAAGACCACTCAATTCACTAAATGGCTTTGTTTGTGCAGAGTTTAAAGGTATAGGCTTCAGAACTGATAGTCACATTTTCCCCTTACACAACTCTGTGCCAGTCTTCACTTTCAAGAGCTATATTGAGCCATAATTATTTCTCAGACTATTTAGGGCCTGAACAAAGATTATGAGTTAGTTTAACAATGAAAATATTCATACAGAGCATATAGGTAGCTGAAGTTATTAAAAAAAAAAAAAAAAGGGCATTTTCTTAATGGTATTTGAACATTAATGGGTTTTTGCCCGTAAGTTACAAACGAATTATTTTATGGATGTACAGTACCTTTATTACCTTGTCACAAAATACATTTTATCCTGCATAACAGTATGCTTATATAGCACTAACACAAAACAAGGGAATTTAAGACATTTACATACCAGGGAACCAAAAGTAAAAGCTATTATTTACCAGTAGGTTAGCATGCAAGCATTCATCATTATTTGGCATTGTATCTGAAATTTGCAGAACCTTGAATTTTCACCCCAGTCTAGAGTATTTCTCATTCAATTTATTTTTGTACTACTGTGTTGATACATTTAAGTAAAAAGACCAAAATAATTACTGCGTCCACTGAAAAGTATGTGCTATTATGCAAAGACTGCAACCTCAGTGGGTGACAAGGGATCTAAGCAGACGACTCAGTGGGCACTGCTTTGTATCTGAAGTGTCTAACGTTTCACCCAAGCCCAATGCAGTGGGAAGCCGGTCAACACTCCACATTAAGTGGGAGCTCAAAGCCCATGACCTGAGCATCTCCAGCCCTACTTCCAGTGTTCCTGCGCTACCAACCTGATGGACTGGTGGATGTGGTTCATGAACATCCAAACCTCTCAACTGCCCTCTTGCAGAAGCTCCTTTCCCTTATGGAGACATCACCAGGAAAGAAAAATTCCTGTCATGGTTTTTCACAAGATTCAGTGCAGCAGCAAGAGCTTTTTGCTCTGCAATGTACTCAGGGACAACCAACAACTGTCAGGCCCCTTTTCCTTCACCTTTATTAATCTGTCAGTGGAGCGTTCACTCGTCAAAAATTACAATTGAAGGTTTCTCTGATATGCCTGCTAATATAAACTAGTTTCCTTGAAAAATATTATAAAGACATTGTCTAATGTAGTAACATCAGCAGTTATGAACAAAGACAGAACTTTAAAACATGCCAAATGCTGAAGTCAGTTCATAGTCATTTGTCTACCTCTCACTGTAAAATTATTAATTCTTTATCCAAGAGATGCAGCAAAAAAAAAAAAAAAGCCACCCTCCATGTTAGCACAAAATTTGAATTATTTCTCTCATACCAACGTTGCATGCTATGACCACAACACACAATACGCAATTAGAGAAAGCTTTCTTTTTTATCTCCCTTGAAGATCTTCCAGGTTTTATAGGTGTTCACTGTAGCCTGGCAAAAATATTTAGGATAAAGTAATAATTTTGCCTACAGTGTATGAAATTATCAGCTGTCAGAATAAGACTTTAGAAAGTTTCTTTTGAATTAAACAATTTAATTAAAATTAATTAATTTTAATAACAAATTAATCATACCAACAAATGACCTTGGCTGTTCTTCAGACCAGTCATTTTTAGTGCAAAATATTTTGCAGACCTGTCATATGTATGGGAGAGGATGGTTTCAAGGCTTGCTTTATCTTATTTAGTATGCCTTTAAAAACAAACAAATAATACAAGTCAAAAAATCCCCCAATATCAAATCAACTCATTATTATAAGGATTCAGCATGGCCTGCATTCAAAATGTAGCATGTACTATTTGTTCTCTTCTGTTTCCTTCATTAGGCTTCATCTCGAGACATGATCTACTGACCACTACTTCCCTGTTGTATATAGTTATATGTCAGTAAAGGCCAAATTAAACTACAGCTGTGTGTGATGAAGTTGGGAACTATGAATCTGAGTAGTTTATGTATCCAACTCCAGATTTATCATCTTTACAGTCTTTATTCGCCATTCTCGCATGCACAGAGCATATTTTCTCTTTCTCCTGTGACAAATAACCTTTAGAATCTAGGACTCAATTTTTCAAATATGTCAAAGTGTTTAGCAATGCTTAAGAAGGTAACATTTTTCCATGTGGAATGGGAAACGTTTTGATTGATGACATTGTTCTGGAATATTTAACCAAACCAGGAAAGACTAACACACTGGTAGAAGTGATCTGCTGGTTAGTTTTTGTTTTTCCTTTCCTGTAACATCATACAAATCGTGCACGCTAATTCTATTTACTTTCTCAGATAGCCTAATGTAAATATATTCATGAAAATATTTACCTTTTCTGTTTACTTTGTATAAATCTTAAAGGAAACAGCTGTTTTAAAACAAAAAATGTGGAAATATACTATGAAAGTAGACAAGCAGCAGAGTGCTGCTTTTCCATATTTGCTGTTCTAAAGTGGAAGAACTCAACATTTTTCCTCAAGTAATAACGACATGACTTCTTTTAAGCCACCTCTATTAATTTCCAAGTGTTTGCAGATTAGAAAACATCTATATTCAGTTTTGTAATTTGCAAAACTGTATCTAATCTATCAGGCAATAAACATACATTTAGCTACATCCAAAAGCGATACATTCCCCTTTTCCAAAAACTCTAAATATATAGAGGTCGTCAGGCTGAAAAAAATGCTTTAAAAATGAGAAGTCCATGATATGTTTTAATTTTTTACAGGGAAAAAAAAATGACACCATGAAAATTAACCAGATATAAGCACATAACTTGCTGAAGTTATAAGAATTTCAGCTGGTATTTCCTGAATGATATCTGACCATTAAAGTTTTGTTTGTTTTGTCAAAATATGATAAACTAAATATTTTACACAGGGACAGTACATTTATTATCCCACATGTGGTGAAGAATCTCTCTTGAATAAGGACAGCCAGGGAAACTAATGGGGCAAATATTAACTCTTTGATGGCATTAAAAGGCAGAACTTCTGTGGGAAAGAGTCTGTTCTTCTGAAGCCACCTGATAAGGAAACAGAAACTGAAAGTGACTTTTGTCAAAAGATTTTGACACCCTTCCACTTGCCATCTCAAGCCCCATGTTGAAAAACGTACATTGCAATCTGAAAATTAGGACCTACAGTATGTATCCTATATACATATACAGGAATGTTTAGACACACACACAAACATATAATTCTAAAGAAACCTAAATTTTTGTCTTTAGGCAAGCCTTCCCTATGATTCCAATGCCTACTTTATTTTTAAGTGTTGTAGATAGAGATACTAAGAAGGGGAAGAATAAATTTCATGTTTTCAGACCCACTACTGTAATCAAGTCAGACAATGCATGCATTTAAGACAAAATCTAATAATGGATTAATTAAGGACTGCATTATTAATAAGGATTTTCTTCTTGTTAAATACCACACTTCAATCTGTGATACATGGCCAACTAGTGACTAATTTATATTGATCGAAACATTTATGTGATATATACTGTTAATTACATTTCACCTTCACCACTTCAAAATATTCTGAAACAACTGTCAAGGATGCAGCACCAAACTGTAATTGGTGGCTGTGAAATGTGTAGCTTTAATAAGGACTGGGTGAAAAATGTGCTTGTGATTATATTAAGACATTATTTTAAAATCAGTCAGAGGCAGCTCCAACATTTAAAAACAGATGTGCATGTATCCTTATTTGGGAGAAAAAAAATCTTATGAAACATTTAACATACTGACAGGGAACAGTGAAATGTTTGGTTGGTGTGTCTACCTTGTTTACTCACGCAAGTATAAAAAGTAACTTCTTTTTTTTTTAAATGCTGCAACTAAAACCGGTTATCACTAAAATATTAACCACTTTGATCCACTTCAGCTGAAACCAAGAAGTTTTTAGTGTCTAAGAAGTTAGTTCCATTTGGGTTTGGCTTGTATGAGGTTAGGTAAAATATATACAATTATTTTTACATTTCTGCAATTCCCAGGTTTTATCCAGTGCTACACATACATACGTTTTCCTCAAAGAGCTTAAAATCCAGACAGCTGTCTGCTTATTTTGCACCCCATCATCCTAATTACAGATGCACATTACTAGCAGAATTTGTTTGCAGATACCAATCCTTCTTAGTGTATCATGAAAAACACACAATCACTAATACCCACTATGAGTATAATAAGGAATCAAACTGGGAAACATTTATTAACTTGCCCCAATTTTCATGCTGTAAATCCTCTGTTCTCATTAGTTTCTAGAAGTTCACATTTGCACTTGCTAGGTAACGGAACAGTGATAATGACTTTTGGATAGGTGATCCCTCGGACTCCCGTTCCTGTAAAACAACCATACAGAAGCAAAATGTGAAGAACGAATAACATCCAAGACCTCCAGGTAGAGAGGACAGAGAGGGGACATAAATATATATATACACACATATAGACACAAACAAAATTATATAAATTTTATATTTATATAAATTTATATAAAGGGGACCTTTATTCATTCCCAACAGTTTGTGGCATTTGAAGGCTTCTGTATCATTAGTCATAACACTGTGTACTTCCTCTCTTTAGCTTTCTATACAGCTTTTTTTTTTTTTTCTGTCCAGCTCCATTCTCACTTGTAAAGTCTGAATTTACAATTGTTTTAGCATAGCTTTTCAGGGTTTTAAATTAAGAATGAGGTTTGCTTTGGCTCATTGTGAAGTCAGTTTATACTTTCAGGCTGGTAATGAACGAAACTTTGACAAAGCATAAGAAACACCTTAAATTTGCTTTGCATTCTGTATAAATTTTTTCACTGGGAATTCATTCTGTAACATTACCTAGTCTCTATTCATAATTACAAAAATAAAAGCTCTGGTAAGGATGAAAACAAACAGCCCCCTTCCCCAGCTAATTATCTTTGACCTTTGCTTGCTGTGCAGTTTGCAGCATAAAAGTGATGGAAGTAGAAGGAGTCATCTCAGATAATGGGCATCACTTGACAGAGAAAATACTTCAGAAGATGCAAGTGATAGCAAAAGAAAGCAGTGTTTTCTATTGCATTGCCTGTATCAAGTATTGTTTGGTCACCTCTGAATCAGTTTTAAGCTTGGACCAATTACTGGCATATTTTTGTATTATCACCTTGTTACCATCCCTATGAAACAGATTGGGCCTTCAGCTTCCTCCAACTGCTTCATTTGGAAAACTAATGCTGTTTCAAATCATATGTGCAGAGCTTTCTTAAGACTGTGGAAGAAAAGTGTACATCTTCATTTTAGGATTGACATATGACTTACAAGGCTTAAAACAAAAATTGCCTCAGGAGTTCCTCCAGTTCAACTCATCAACAGGGTGAATCCTTTGCCTTGCTAATATGATACGGGACATATGTAACAGTCCCAGGCACATTTATAATAATCTCGCTCTCTTCCCTTTTTTTATTTTCTTTCCCTCAAAAAAACCAGCCCTGAGACAGAGGTTCTCTATGTCTTGAAAACTTCTCTTCTTATCCGTCTTGTTTGAAGACCTGCATTATTATAAGTATTATAATTTCACAGAATTGTGCTTTGTTGGGGTAGAAACAGTTTTCCACAGAGAATTAATAACAGAAACAGGAAATTTGATTTCCTACTCAAAATATGTCACTAAGTTAGTACACAAGAAACAAATATTACCCACACGAGTCTCATTTTCAGGCTGGATGTTTGATAAGTCGGAGTGTCAGACTAATTATCAATCCACCCAGCTCGTGACAGTCAGGGAACAATGGGAGAAACTGTGTCCTCGTGCTCTGCCAGTCGCATTTCAAGAGGTGACAGCCCTGCCTTTTCTGAGGGAGACAGCCCACTTGACATAAGGCTCCACGAGCACCATAAATCCAAGTTGCAGATGAAATAGTAAATAACATATACGTACAGAAGTTATAGCACACCTTCCTCAGATCTGATTTGCATTAACAAAGTAATTTTAGGCACACCTGAATAATACTGACAGTACTTACTGGGATTTCAGAGAATACTGGAGGAGACTGGTCGTCATCTCTTTTCTTTTGGTAAAAGGATTCCAGAGTTTAACAAATCAGATTACCAGGAACTTGACAGAACCATTTTTTGGTCAGAATTCTCACCGAGAGCCATTTAGACAAATCTGAAAGAAACAGATTTTATAGTAAACCCCTGATGTTCTTTTGTATTAGTTCTAGGGCAGTGGGCAATCCATCTCCAGAATTTTAACTTTTATAAAAATATTACATCAAGCTCCCCAATTACTTAAGATTATTAATTATTATACCTCATAACACTGATCTAATCTCCATCCATAAATCCATTTCTGATGAAACATTCTGCCCTTGCACTTATTCTTTGCTAATGTAATTAAGTATAACGTGTTCCCTATTTAAAAGAATACATATGTTCCTTGAATGTTACAGAAGAAAAACGTTGCCTTTTATATCTTTGAGTTCCTGAGTGTTGTATGGGGACAGTATTCATAATCATGCAGCATGAAGAGTCAAGAACACCATGAAATGTTTAGTCTTCTGGTAAAAAGACAAAGAAAAGTTATTGATATAATTGGGAACACAATCAATATAAAGCACAAAAAGGCAACTATGACAGTATAGGCGTGTGATCAAATTTCATTCTATACTAAAATTTGTATCACCTGTACATCTCATACCAAAAGATATTGATTTGCTTACATTAAGAGTATAAGAATATTAATTGTTTCTAATTACAATTTCCCAATTCATGAGCACAAGAGAACATAGCTCTGTGTACACTGGTTATACAAAGCCCTTTCCTTGAATGCATATTTATTTAGTGTTTGCCACATAAATTATTCTAATCAGAGAATGTTGTTTCAACACAGTGTGCTGAACATTCCATCTTTCTGAAAGTAAAATGCCATTGCTGCTCCTAATTAAGCTATTTTCCTTTTAAGTTTTCCAGAGGATGATGTGAAGGGTGGCAATATTGATGAAGATTAATTGGATTGAAACTAACTGTGATACAGCTGTAGATAAGGTTATTCTGCTAGTTAGCAAAAGAAAATTACAGCCATTTAAAAGCTAAGTACTTACAGGCTTGGTTTGCCTAGTGTTCAGACGGTATACAATAGAAAAAATCCACGAGCTACAGGAAATGGAGATATGTCAGATACATTGGCAGTCTTTCATTTGATTTAAGAACACAGTGAAAATGCAACGACAATTCATAAATAAATAAAATATATATATTCTGTTAGAGGATTATTTGGTTTTGTCTGGGAACTTGATAGACCTGTTTACCTAGCATAATTAAAAAAAAAAAATGTCAAGGGAGCAGAGTTTTGGCACTCTATCTACACTGCTATAAAGGTACCAAACAACTACAACAGTTTTGGAAAGATGTTTTTTCAGAGAAGATAAATAGACACTTTCTCTCCTACTTGAGGTCAATGATATCAGGCAGACTTCTTAATCTACCCAAAAGTCTAGACTTGTCAATATCCAGTTGATAGCATGACTTCTAAATTGTTAGGAAAAGCAAAAATCACAGCCCAAAAGATGCTACCTTTAAGGGTAAATAATTTGAAACCTATCATGTAAATTGAGATTCCAGATGTTGATTAGTCCTTTCTTAAAAGACAAATAAAAGTCTACTCACACTTCACTTCCTAGACAGTTGGTTACACAATTATTGGTCAACAGCAATTATAACACAATATTAAAACTTTTCCTAAAAGCTGGCTAACAGGTTCTTCAGATTATTTTCTTGACACTGGGCAAAGTATCCACAGTTACAGTTTTTACAAGAGCTTTTACAAGAGCTCTCTTTTTAAAAGAAAAACAACCACAGTAGACATCTTTTTAAGTTATAAGGAAATAGTTTTCAAAGTGTATTACATCTTCCTCTGAAGTCATATATATATATATATATATATAAATATATTTTTACATAGACAAATACACACACACATGAAACACCTGACAACTTGAAGTATTTGTGTTTCATAGTTACTTTACTGAGCAACTCATTTTCCTGAGCATAGCATCAAATTATATCTACAATACAGTGCAGTTACCTGGAGGGAAAACATTTTCCTCAGATAAATATTTCCGCAAAAGTTAGTGTTTTATAAAACCATTTTACATTTACAATGCAGAAACAAAAGTACAAGACAGGTCTGCTAGTAGCACCTTTACCACCTAGATATGAATTATAGCACACATTTCTTCCATTACCTAAGTCAGATGGTCTTGAACACGGCGTATAAGTTAGTATTGCAACTTCATTAGTCTCCTCTTTCTCCAGCAGTCAAACAGCATGACTAGTTAAATAAATTTAGTTTCACATTTGTAACAGTTCTACAGAGCTATGGCATTAGTGTTTATTTCCTTCATATGCACAAGTGTAGAACATATTCAATCAAGATATTTGAATCTCTATATACTTGTATACACATATCATGTTTATATTCATTTCATACTTAGTTCAGGTATTATTAAAACCAATAAAATCATATGTCCTATATACTTTCTTATAAGTAGCAAGATTACCATGACTATAAATCCTAATATACTGCATATATTTGCAGTTCATAATGCAGAGATGATATATTATTTACTGCCCAGAAATAAAAATATCTTGTGCAGTCACATTTGAATGCAAACATACAGTATAATCTATAAATCTGTAACACCTGCTGATATTTGTAAATATATTGCTTTCTTAATAAGTAAGATGAGAAGATGTATACCTCCCGCTTTTCAGATTCTTCATTCAGCTGCAAAATGTCTCTTTTCTGTTATTCTTTTCATTTTCCAATTATTATTACAGTTGTCATCACTATCAGCCACCCTTAACAAACCACACCCAGTAACCCACAGATCTGGATCCCTTCTTAATGCAGTATCCATAGCAGCATCAAGGTTTACCACACAACCATCTCAAATCTATCAGGACTTGTTAAGAAGAAACTGTATGATAAGAAAATATCTATATTGCATAAGGCAGAGCTGAAACTAAAAAGCTCAGCAAAACACAGCACTCGGCACTAGGCTCCAGCAAGCAAAACAGCTGGATATGAAAACATGAAATGGCTTGACCCAAAGTCAGCTCTGATTGTCCAGTAAATCTTAAAACCCACAGCTTGTTGTTGTGCCTTCTCAGTCCAACATGCTTCTATAGAAAACAGCCTTAGTATTGCTACAGTTTGCTCCTTAGCACTCAAGGAGGAGTTATGAGCCCAAATTGCCAAATAGCTCTCAGGACCAGTTAAGTTCTCATGGAATCCTAGTTCCTGTGAAATGTGATACATGTACAGTAGAAAATATCAATATGGAGATGCCTCAAACAAACGCTATCTGAGCTGAGCTAGCACTGAACTCCACAGCTTTTCCTGAACTATTTACACCAACTAGCTAAGTTTTGATTTGGAATATTGCAGCCACACGTTACCATGCACAGCTGATGAGCATACAAAATTGCTTATGATAGTAAATTACAGAGATTTTTGATTTTAACATACATAAGTAAGGGAGACCCTTACTTAATAAGTAAGCTAAACCCTGTGGGAGGATGTTCGATGACTTTTCTAGTAAATAAGAATATTTCATGAATATTCATGAATATTTCATTTCATTAAGTGGAATACAGAAATACACAAGAAGCTGTTTAGCACAACAGCTCTGTTAAACTGGTGAGCACTACCACATCTTTCAAACAAACAAAATCTTCCTCACTCTCATAAAACCCCAAAACAGAAAACAAATGGCAGACACCCATCCATCCAGATCTCCTAGATATGTGGATTTACTTTTCACACACTATTGAAAGCTGTGCAAGAAAATAAAATGTTGATTTAGTATGTTTGCAAGTCAAAGGAAAAGTTTGTCTTGTTTTCCTCTCTGCATAATTATCTTTTTTCATGTGTTCTAGAAATAGTATTGGAAACCACCTGTATACTTTAAGTCTCTGTAATGACTTGGCTTTTCATGAACTGTTATGGCTTGGAGAGATACACCACCATCAATTCTGGGGAGCTGAAATCTTTCCTATTCCAGGCCATGTTGAAAACAAGTTATAATTACTAGCATCCATTAAAGAGAACCAGAAAATGCAGAAATTTAACTATACTGCAGATGAAATAATCCTACGTATTTTATAATTGTCCTAGCCCATATTTGTGGCTGAATAACAAAGCTGACTTAATTTCTAATGTCATCCATGTCACTATGCTCTTTGACTTTTACGTACAAATGAATTACATTATCTTTGACATCAAAGATAGGCATGTCTTGGTACAGTGTTCACAGTGGCAATTTGTTTCAAATACAACAGGTACGTAGTACTCTGACAAAGAGGAAATTGTGAGTTGTAGTCTGGCTGCTTGTTTGAAATACATTTTCCCTGGGGCACTATGTCCCTCTCTCTCGTGTAGACAGAAAACATCACACCATGGGACGCACTAGCCACAGTGCGTCTTGAAAGCTGTATTTAGATTGCTACTTATCCTTGTTCTCTGCATGTTGCAAATTCTTTGGCTCAAGTACAACTCTCATGAGATGCTGCAATGTCATTACAAATGTTTGCTTATTAAATGAAAGACTGAGTTTAAATCAAGATTGTTTTTATTAAAAAATGGATATGTCAAAGCCCCAAATTTCCATTACTAATCAATTTCAACAATACACTCTCCATCAACTCCACAGGACATTTGCTGGAAAACAGAAATGTGTGTATCTTTATTTTCCTGGGAAACTCAGTTATCTACTCACGAATTAGCAATATTAAAGTGCTTCTATTGTTATTACTAGGAAAAGGTATGCACAAAAGCCTTGCTATCTGCTTCTCTTTCTATTGCTACTTTATGTTGCACAGCTCTGTTTGATAGAAGAGGTCTAGGCCAGTAAGGCCGAGCAAGGCAAGAATACAGCCTGCCAAGGCATTGCTCAGCATGCAGCCAGGCAGCTCTCATTAGTATTGCAGGAATCATGCACTAAAAATGCCTCCAGCTCAACTTTGGTAATTTACCTCTACTGATGCGATTTAGATGACTATCGGTACTGACTCAACTTTTTTCCATGTACACAACGTAACTCTAAAAAACAAAAAATATGTAAATCCTAAGATTTAACTTTATGCAGCAATTCTGCACTAAGCTATACTATGTCCCAGAAGGTTTTGCCACTAGATCATTATTTACTAATGGGCTGTAGGGTAGCAATAGAACATAACCTCCAAAGGCACCAGGATGAATATTTAATCCAGAGTTTCTGCCCGTTAATATTTTATTAAAGCCAGGCTATTTTCACCATCCTGAAAATACTAAATTCCATTAATGATAATTGTGAATCTCAGTGGATTCGGATTTTAGCAGCTTCTGGATATTACAATGAAATAACTCCTATGCTGTTCATTAACACCAAAGATGGTGCTCTTTGCAGTTTCAGCCCCCAATATTTATTTGTTAATAATTTTCTTTTAGCCCAATCGGTATAGTATAGGAAGTGGGTTCAGAACTCACATTAATAATAATATTGTAAAAACATTTCCTTTTCTCAAATATGAAAAGCTACAGTTAGGCTCCATTTCCCTTGTAGTGCAAGAAATATCATGCAGGGCCTCTCTCTTTTGTGCATTGAGCCAACTCTTGCAACTGATAGCTCTTCACTCATCCAGGTAACATTAATTGGATATCACCGCCTGCTTTTTTCTGGCCCTGTGCAAAACAATATACACGATGATGGTGCCAGCAACAAAGCAATGGTCACTAAATTAGATTTTCTAGATCAAGCCCAGTAGAAAAAGCTTTTCCTGTGCTTTTCTATGACTAGAAGACTAATCTCCAATGACTTTATTGAATGTCTTTCACAGATATTCGATTATCTAAGACAATAAAACAAAGCAAGGCAGTTTATTGCCTTGGGAACAGCAAATTTCCTTCTCCCTTCATTACAGAGGTACTGGAAACAGAAATCTGATTCTTGCAAGTCCTGTAGGACTTGGAGGGAAAGAAAATAAGATAAGCAAATGTTCAGCATCACTACACATAGAAAATATATATACATAGTCTTTCTCCTTCCTTGAGCCATTAAGTTGCAGAAGAAATTGCACTAAAAAGAGATTTCCCCTATTCTTTTTAAAAGCACTTCTATGTTGTTTAGGCAGCTTTTTAGCAATTGTAGTGGAATAAACAAGATATGCCTAGCAAGAGATGTAAACCTAGTTACATGGGCTACTCAAGAACTCGAAAGCTTTCTAAAGGGATAGTTCCAGCATCTAGAAAACAAAGGATTTAATATCGTGGTCTTTTATTTCATTTTAATTCATTGCAAGAACAGCTTCATTGACACTTTCATTCAGATAGAGATGTCAACTGCAGAGACATTGAAGCATTTGATGAGCAAGTATTTATCATGTCTGGTAGCTTTTGAACTAAAAATGTGTCTATGTTAAAAAAAAAAAAAAAAAGGAAAAGGTTCAGTATCCATTAACGTTCATGCTTACCTGTCAGTACGAATATTATTAACGTACTTAAAATCAAACACATTTTGTTTTGAAGACAATCTTCAAAACTATAACAAGTACAGAAGTTACATAATTGACATACACATTCATTAACACTCTTTCAACAGCAGATTTTACCGTATTATGCTTTCTACCTAAGGGAAACAGAATATATTTTTTACTTTCATTTCCTATGAGAACATTATTATTCAATATGCACATTATATGAAATATGTGTATTACATACTAACATATTTTGGATATTTTGTATCTACATATAGGTATTTATTTCTTATATGCAAAATGATCCACATGTACTATTTACTTTTAACCTTGTACTGCATGGAGCATTTATGTACAAGAGTGATCCTATTCTGAAGACATAAGTCATCAGTCATCACTCTAATGTTTCATATGTTTGCAGTGTTTTGGATAAATTTCATTGCTACATATGTTTATTTTTTGTTTGTACTTCTAAGTGCTGCATGATAGTATAACAGGAGTTTAGGGCTTGATCGTATGCCCACTTGAGTAAACAAAAGCTTCAGCTTTACCCATTTACCTAACCAAAGCAGGAAAGCCCAGCTAGATTTTCCTTCAGAGGGCAAACTGCCCTTCCCTCCCTGCAACTTCAGTTTCTTACTGTATTTCAGCACATGATGACTGGATGCTTTACTTGAGAAACCTTTCACTTCAACAATACCTTTCATGAAAATATTTTCACTTTTTAATTAAAAGACTCCTATATTTCCTTGAAAAAAATATTTCATTTAAAATGAGAAAAATCCGTTTTCTTCATTTTTTACTTTACATTTTTGTTCTTCAGTCTGACAAAAGCTCACTCTTTCTATACTTAATTCCTTCAACTTTTGTCCAATGTTAGTAAAGGAAGATTTCGTAGAGTAAATAAAAGATCCCTTCCTGGTCACACAGATAGAAAGAAACGAGTAATGGAGTTATTTACTTTCTTTCCTAAGAACCTCATTGAGGTAATGGGAGAGGAGGGGGAAATGGCAAATATTCTGCATGATTTCAGAATTCAAAATGTTTTGAAAGTAGTGAATATGCTTAGGAGAGTGTCGGCAAGTCAGATTGAAAGGCGTAGGTAGAAAACTGATACAAGGAAATACACAGGGATTTTTATGTACTTTCATCACAAATCTTGCAATATTCAGCACAAAACAATCTTAAAACAGCAGTTCTGATGTAACAGCTGATCAGTTTAATAGATGCTAAGCATTTTGCCCTATTGCGATGCGCAACATGCACACCTAGCAAAGGCCTTTTATTCCATGTGAGAACTGTATTTCTGAGCATGAAAAGGACTCATACAAAATCCTTAGACAGGTTAAATGTGACAGTCTACTAATTATTTAAAGTATGAGTTACTAAGGGTTACATTACACTAAGAGTTACTGTCACAGTGCATGTGTGAGCAAAAACATACACAGAGCATTTGACTGATGATATACGGCAAAGCTCTCACTTATACTCATGAAGTAGGCAGTTGATAATGGCAAAAATGATCATTAATTAAAACACAGAACTGAAAGATGCTTATCTAGAATGCCATTAGCTACCAAGTGTGTGGGGGTTGAAGCTGAAGGATATACATATGAAGGACTAATGGCCTATGGCTGGCTTCTGCTGATCCTGTCATTGATAAGGATTTTGCTTCTGAAAGATAAGGAAGTGGCAGAAGAGATAATTCACTTGATGGGGCACTTTTCAATTTTCCTTCTCACTAGAACTACAGCAGAATTTAAATATGGAACGAACAAAACGTATTACAGATATATTTAAATGTTTCCATATAAGAGATTTTTTCCTTAAATACTCAGCGTAATACGTGTGTCATTACTTCCATAAATGAACATGCCTTACACAGTATATTACATTTAGGTATTCATGTTGCTTTGCATACTCCGAGTTGGAATGTTATAGGTCTGGGAGGAAAAGTAGTCCTCCACTGAACACAGTGCAAGGTTATCAACGATTTTATTAAGATAGGGATTTTGAGTTTTATATGTACATAAATCTTTTCATGTGCATGTATATGTTTATGCATGCATATAAATGCATATGCTGCTTAGCAAATTTTAAGTATAGTCTAACTTTAATATATGCATTATTATACACTTATTATTGCCTTATGTTAAAGCACACACACCTGGAACAGTTTTAAAATATTCAAAATAATTTTGACATATATTCATATCACCATCACCTCTGCTTATTTTCATTTACTTTTAATTGTTATTATAGGGCTATTATAGAAAACTTTAATAAGTAGTTATCCAAAGATTATAATAACGGGCAGAATAGTCCATAGCTGAGAGAGCCATGAAAACACTTATTTAAAGAGACAGTTATAAGAAAAAAAGACCAAAAACACACACCATCATTTCTATGTGCTTGCATCCATTCAAAGACTCTGAAGAACTTGTGATAAAAGTGAATAACATTAACTTGACTTTTAGGCAGAATGCAAGCTGCTTGATGAATCCAAGTATGACATGATTATTCAATTACGTGTGTACAGTTTGTACACACATCAAAAACTTTTAGGTCCATAGGTCCATCCAATATCCAAATTTTAAACATTTTTTGCATATTTTTGTTTAAAAAGAAGATAGTGTCATTTGAGAAGTCTGTGTTTCCCTCAGAAATGTATATTCCCTTTTTTATAATTAATTTATTTATATATGAAAGGAAAAGGTGCAAGATAATGGAGATATAAGCACACTTTTGTGATGACTTTTATAATCCACACACACCACCCGTGAACAAGTGTTAATTTCCAACTTACATAGCTACATAGGTAGCAAAATAGGCAAATAAAGAATTTGTTCTACCATGCTGTAACATCCCTCTTAGTCCTTTGCATGATTGCTGTTACATTAACATACCCCTCAAGCCTACTATGACATGTGAGAAGTATAAGGCAGGTCCACACACTAATGACTTACTCTTAATTTCTTTAGGGAAGTGTCTTTATCTAAATAATATGAGTTTTTGGAGGGAAAAAAGTGTCCATCATATTTGGAAAAAATAGTTACCCATGTTTTAGGTGTAATTTAAAAAGCAGAGGACTAGTTCTATAACAATTTATGAACTTTTTTATTTCAGATTTTTATAAATATTTTAATTAAACTAATCATACAGACTTTTAGAGGCAACTTTAGCCACACCTTTCAAATGGAAGAATTGTAAATGTATACATATGTAAAGGAGATAAAGGAAAGAATAGTCATCCAGAATTTAAAAAGCTAAAATTTAAAATCTAACCACAACAACAATTCTTTTCAGAATATTATAACCATATAGAAACATCATTTTTATTTAAAAAACAAGACCAAAGTGGATTATGTGACTGATAGTACTCTTGCCGAAAGTACTCTTTTCTAAGATTGGAAAAATACAAATCCTACCAAAAAAAAAAAAAGTGCAAATAAAGACCAAAAAACACTAAGTAGTATTGTGTTAAAATCTCTGAATTGTTGTAAGAATGAGAGGATGGAACCAAACTTTTCTCTGACTATTCAAATGTTATGCAAAAGCAAAGAATAAAACAGCAGCATTGGAGATAAATGTATTTAACAAGTACACGTAACAAGTAAAACAAATGTTTTAAACAAGTACAATACAAAATACTAAACTGACACTGCATGTGTGTGTGTGTGTGTAGATATGTATTTTTTTTTTTTTTCCTCCCTCTCCAGAAAGCACATTTCTTCAAACTGCAAATAAGAATCCTTGGGATTTTTCCCCTCATAGATCTCAAGGGAGTTAGCACTTTGGTCTCCGCTCCCCAGAGTGGCACAGAGCGCTTGTTACACCCAGTCATCAGTACAGAGGTGCTTGCTGGGACAGAGCATTACTTCTTTTCCGTCCCCTGTAAGTGTATGCAGACATCTGCTTGTATATGTAGTTATTACACAAATAATAAATACTGACTTCCATACGATCAGTGGATCTACAAACAATCACCTTCTGAAAGGTCATGGAACACCAGCTAAAAACTAACTAGTTTTTTAAGGAAATTATCAATAGAAATACTACTAGCTATAGACAACGTTCCTGGGCAACTCCAGGAAAGACTGCTTAACATTCGCGGAAGCACAGATGTGTGCACACCTCCCAGTCAGTCACTAAGACATGTCCATCCCCTGCTGACAGCTGCTGATACCTTACCAGAAGTATGGGAGACAGTCACTAAAGTAGCTAATGCCAGAGAAAAAACATGAAATGAACAGCGAGGCCAATAAAAACAGAGAATTAGCATCAAAACCACCTGAAACATTATTCTCTCTTTTTTAAAAAAAAAAAAAAACTTTTTTTTGGTTAAAAAAAAAAAAAAACTTTTTTTTGGTTAAAAAAAAAAAAAAACAACTTTATTTTGGTTAAAAAAAAAAAAATAATCCCACACAGGCAGAGGCTTCATTGAACCACCCCAGTAACTGAGAATCTTCTATGTTTGCCTCCATTTTAAATATCAAACCTTAGAAGTTTAAACAAGCCAGTCCATCCCATCTTCATAATAGAAACTCACTTCAAGTACAGAGAAGTCTTTCTGTCAAGAAAAAAGGAATATCTTGACCTGGGACTGTGACACTGCAATAAAAATAATTCAAGAACCAACATGCAAAAATTTTACCACTCTCTTATATTCAATTCTGTGTGAACAGCCAGTGATGTCAATGGTAGGATTACACAACTGTAACAGCAAAAAGCAAAATAAGATAACAGGTATTTTTCTTTAGATGTATACATGCTGTTGTGCAATTTAATCCATTGCATGCACTGCAATGCCCTCAATATGAGGCCTTTTCTGTGTTTACACAAATTTTAACAGAGCTCAGCCTGTGGCTCTGATCTGGAGATCAAAGATCTGCAAGTGCAAAGCATGTGATCACACTTGCTTTTACATTTAGTTGCCTGTGAGGGACAAGGGACATAACTTAAATTCAAGACAACAGAGGAAGAGCAGGATCCAAGCAGCAAAATATGACCGACAATGAGTGAAATTTCTTTATATTGCCCATTTTACTAGGGTCGAGGGTTCAACCACCCATCCCACCTGGCCCAAACATCCTATTGCAGCTAACAGGGAGAAGCAGCTGCACAGTTGCTGCTTCACAGCCCTGACTACAAACATACATCCCAAACCATAATGTAGCCAAAAGGATGCTGAAAAATTTGCCAGTTCTGCTAGGGAGTGCATTGTTTGTCCCCCTCTGGTGCTTTCTGAGATTGAAATATATTCTTGTTATGGACACATTGATGTCTACGAACAGGTGCTTCAGCAAACAAACACTGAAGATGTTTGAAGATGTTCTGTTTTAAACTAATAGAGAAATAAAAAGCATGCAATCAATTTCTTTCCTATTTATTCAAGCATTATGGAACTATAATACTTTACTAGGCTGTTCTGAGCACAAGAAAATTTCTTGGATTCATGCTGGCAGTAAGTGGCCCTTTGAGGATTCGGGTGTTTTCCCCCCCAGACACTTTTCTTACTCTTCTGGTTGATCTAAATCTTATCAATTTCTCCCTCTTGAAGTATAAAGCAGTTCAGCTCTCAGATGGCTTGCGGTTTTTGAGATTGAAGTGGAGGGAGAATGACAGTCTGTCTGTCTCAAAACCTATTTCTGAATTCATTCATGAACCCTCATTAAAGATGTAAGAGAATTATGAAGGCAGAGAAATAATGTAATAGAAGTCTTCTCCGAAGTGGTCTCACTATCTTACCACACTCGGATATCTGATATCCATTGTGACACACTTTCTTCCGCATTGATGAATTTTAATTTTTGTTGCTCAAGGGTAACACTTCAGGAACAGTATGAATGGTCATTATATCACATACATATTAGAGTCTGCCTCTCTTTAAACTAGATGCCTGAATTAATAAGGTCCTTTGCCTGTACTGTGCTGCCATACTGGCAAATACTTTCTGACTGGGTAAAACTAAAGTGCAAAAAAGTGCTTTCCCAGCTGTCTTGTGAAGTCAAGATCAGAGAACAGCATGCGGGCTTTTGATATCACATCAGGACGCACATTCTCCAGAGCTCTCCATTTTGCCAATGGAGACCACGTTGCTTGAAAGCCTCTGACTTTGAGAGGGGGCAGGAAAACTCCCACACATCCCCCTCACTGCACCCCCACCCCCAAACATCACATAACTCTTCTGTCATTTGCAACAGAGTACTAAATAATATGTTATTTTTGCCAAATAAAGTATGGATTAAGCCTGGTCAAGTCCAACTCTTCCTGCTTTATATTCCTATAAAAACATTTCAAATGATGCTTCTGAATTCATAACTACAACTAGTAATGTTTTAACCCCTACAACTTCATCCACCCTCTGTCCTGAAGGTAAGATTTACTCAACACTGAAGATGAGCAAGGCAAGTTTGACCCGATTTGTTCATGCTGGCTTCAAAAGATAAAGTGTAACAACGCTTACCCTTTGCTGAAGACACTAAAAATGACATCTACGAAAACAACATGCATCACACACTGACTTAAAGTGACCCAGGTTTTTATTTCCTTTATTGCAGAGTAATAATTTCGTCATCTCCTTAAAAAATTAAAGTATAAAAGACAATAAGAACTAAACTCTAGGAGGTTAAGAGGGAAAACATAA
The DNA here is from genome assembly GCA_013399115.1 of Anseranas semipalmata. Taxonomy (NCBI): domain Eukaryota; kingdom Metazoa; phylum Chordata; class Aves; order Anseriformes; family Anseranatidae; genus Anseranas; species Anseranas semipalmata. The sequence continues at coordinate 541,147 of VXAA01005176.1, forward strand.
CAGGATTTCTTCACAATAAACTAGCTTATAATATGATTATATCTTTTTTTTTTTTAATCAAATACACAGATTTTTATTCATTGTGTTAGCCACTACACAATGAATTTCTACTCAGATGTCAGGCAGTTATTTCCCCACCAACACCATATCACCATTATTATTCAGTTACAATAACAAATCAAAACACATTATTGTGCCACAGAGCTGAATATTCTGTCCTAGCACTACCCCAACAGTGGAACTCGAGCTTCGGTGCAAAATACTTAAAGAAAAATGTATGTCCACTTCATTATGCTGCAGCAATTTCTTCATGAGTTGTCACGAGCAAAACCACCAGTTCATGTCACAGAGGTACTCAAAAGACTAATTTGCTTGGGTAAAATCTTGCTGTACAGTTTTCTGAACCACCTGTTCTGAATATAGCTTGTGTATTCCAGCACAGCAATGTTTGCCACATAGAAATACATTAACAGCGCAGAAGCTGCCAGTAATTTTGCTTTCTAAGTGATCAGTCAATACTGCCTGATAAGATCACATCAGCAACAAAGGCAGCCTTTCAATATTAACCAATTGTATATCCTATCTTTTCCCAGGTGACTGGCTGTGATGCCAGGTGAAAAGGTGATGGAGAGTTCAGAAACGCAAGATAAATGATAGATGACTGCAAATTACATTAGCAAACAAAAATCCAAGGATAGCTACTATTTAGAGCAAGATACTAGTGGGTCAGAACTTTCTCCTATCTTGACGTAACAAGGGACCCACTGGGAATGAGAAGACCTAGATTTTAAGTTCTTCCTGAACACAGACAAAAACTCCACCTATCCCACACCCAGCTGGTCTGCCAGACTGACATCTGCCAGACTGATTTCTGGTCTTTGCCTGAAGTTACCGCTAGGCTCTGGCCATCTCACTTCCACAAACACAGTAATGCATGTCTGCCCAGGCAATACTTCTCCAGACCTACATCTGGTCCATCAGGGTGTGAACTCAGGTTCATTTCTTCAATTAGAAGAATTCTATCACCCCTGCAGTCAAGCCATGACTGATTTTTGGAAGACAGGATGTGTGAAGAAAACAAACAAACAAAAAAGTTGTATAGNGCACCCAGAGTAAAAAATTTACTCAGACATGCAATGAAAGCCCAATTAGCTGCACCTACCTGTACTAAAGAAACATCTGACAAACTTCTATTAGCTAAAGTTATTGTGGTGGACAAGCTGCTTCTTCCTACACAGGAACAAAGATTCAATTGTCGGCGCTTATAAATTGATCCCATCCTCACTGCTTGAGCTGGGAAGCATAGGACATATGGATTTTCAGCATGCACAATAAGAAATCTTTTGATCTTGGATAGACTACATAAAATCTAAACCCATTCCATCAAAAAATATAAATTAGTTAACTGAAGCATTATGTTCAGAATGTCCAAAATTTTAAGTAAGGGAATTTGCCCAGCTTTCTTCTTCAACAAAAACAGAGCCTGGGTGGAATCTCAGCCAACACCACAGGTGTCTAGGTCCTTAAGAGCACATGAAGGAAAATGTCCCAGTCACCAGCTGCCAGGCCTATACCAGGCCTGGTTACATATATTAAAATATAGTATACTAATACCTATATATAATACCTATATATAGTATAATAATACCTATATTAAAACAAAGGTTTTAATATATAGACTTCATTATCTCATGCTGCTTCTTTTACTCTGGTAAGATTTTGGCTCTCTTAAGAAACATCACTGCCAGGTTCCTGCGTCTGTCACATTGAAAAAATAAACAAAATATAACCCTGTCTTAGACTTTGCTCCAGACAACCAAGGTAGGTGAGGCTGTACGGGTATTTTCGTGGAGTACATTAACCATTAAAGAATCAGACAGTAGTAGCAGATGGGTTTGCCAGTTTGTCCCACACTAGGCCATTTACTCCATCTATCTATCAAGTCGGTCTTGCAGTCTGACAAGGTCAAGCAGTCATCAACAGGATCTTGTGCCCAAATTGCAACACATCTTCCAGGTAGGCGGTACCAAACATAATATGAGCAAGATATATTGCCCTTCAGTGATAAGAAAGCAACACTTACATATTGACCAGTACAGTACCCCCAAGTGATCAGCTGAGCATATCAGATTTTGGTGAAAGGGAATGCCTACACAATTCAGTGGTTATTGCACAGTCTTACACACCCAATATAGAGATAGCTTCACTTACACTAGCACTTATAGCCAACTTCAGTGACACCCCACATAGTTCGATTATGTGACCCTACATGAGGTCATTTGACCTTCACCATAGAAAACCAAATTCCTATGTTAATTCAGCAATACAACCATTCTGTGAACATCCATTAAAGTAACATCTGCGGACTATCTATCAAGGTGTATTTTTCTCGAGATGCAGATAACATTCTTGTAAGACATGGTATTCCAACTGAAGGTTTTTCAAGTATGGTTAAAAACACAACACTAAAATATTCTTGGTAAAATGTATGTTCTTACTTTAGGATTCCTGTATTTCTGACAGTCTCAAGAAATTTGCATTGCATACCAAACCTTTAAAAAAATACTGTACACAACACGTATTTAACTACTTCTTATTAATATTTGAACAATATCTAATTGAAGCAGTGTTATTTTGTGTGTTAAGTTTTATTCCTTTTCAGGTGACAGCAAGCAGCAACCTAAAAAAGTAAGCTATGTTTGAATAATACATTTACACTGCCGTTATTTAGTGTGTTCTTCAGCACTCTCAGAATCTGAACTGTTGGCAGCTTTCTGGAAAGTCAGCTTTGTAATACGTACCAAATACTAGAAAGATAGATATGTACTAAAATTTGAGATTGACAGACAGCTGGATTTAAAGGGAAAGTAAGTAGACTGGTGGTAGCAACTATGTGAACTTAATAGCAGAAAAGTGAGAGTCATGGGATATCTGGGATCAGATCAGGCTCTGTCAACCAGAAGATGATATTGCTCCTTTAAGGCCATCAGGGTTCCTGGTCTGCTATGGGAACAGACGATTTAAAAACAGTTCTGTCTAGTGTTAAGGGAACCCGAAGTAATTTGAGCTGGCAAAAGGAACTGTAGAATTGCATCAGTTTAAGATGACATTTGGCCTGCTCTTCCTGGCTAGTTGAGGAACAGGGCAAAGCAACGGGAACATGCAAATACTTTTTTTCTTTTCTGCAGCATTAATAAAAGAGATAACCATTGAAATCTAGGCTCCAAATAATTCATTCCATAACTTAAAATAAATTTTTAGGTTTTTACTAACGACTTTAAATACCACTTTTTAAAGTTTCCCTCGCACTGTTTGCGCACATCAACAAGTTCTTCTCAGATACCTTACTATTACTTTAATGATTATTTGCTATAAGTAAATTAAAGGACACAGTATTTTCTTTAAAAAATAGCCATCTAGTTTAATATCAATAAGTAGCATCTAGTCAGCACAGTGATGACAGTAGGTCTATTTCACATAGTGAAATAGTCATTCCCTGCCCCTTGTTCATGTTTCAGTTTCTCTGCATGTAGCATAATTTGACAAAAGTAAAAGAGAAATACTGATAGAGTGCATCTACTACTACTCTTTCTGAGTAAGGAAGGAATTTGCCAACGAAGTGACAGAACTTTCCTTAGGAAGGTACTGGAAGGTTACTGGGAAGTCTAGAGAGTAAAATTAAAGCCAACCCAAATAGAAGGGATAGCATTCACTGAGAATGACACAGAGATTAAAGATAACATCAGGTATGGCCCCAAAACCACGTAAATACTTGCTTGCATTGAAAATAGAGGATTGGATATTCCTGCTGATCAATGTAAGGTGGCCAATGGAAATATCAGAGTGAACCTATATCCTGAGATAAGAGCAAAATCCTAAAACTAAATGTGCTCAAAAGAGGGATAAGGATACAGGAGTGATGCTATTGAAAGAAGGTATATGTGTACCAAGATATGTGTACCAAGATTTTTTTGAAGTTTGGAATTTAGAGGAACTTAGTAATATTAAGATCACACACACACACAATTGTATATAAAACATATACACATATATAATTTTTTTGTTGTTTTATATATATGGTTTTATACCTTTAGAGGTACAAGATACAAGATCTACCTTTAAAGGAGGAAGAGAAAATAACAACATGGATCAAGCAAATTTAAGATCATTAGCCTGATCCCAGTTGACCAAAACTCTATCCTTAAAAACTCATTTATAAAAGATGGTTATCTAAGTTAATGGAAGCTTAGTAAACTTGCATTGAATTTTATTCAAAGTAGACTGTTCCAGACTAATGCAATAACTATTTTATAAAGAAGATGAATTGAAACTAAGTTCAAATAAATTACTGAATGTTCAATATAGCACTACAATAAAAATCGTGAGTTCAGCTGTAAAAGACAGGTTGTAATACAAGAACTGTATACTGTGTAAAGAATAAACTAAAGAAAAATAACAGTGGTTTGCACTAGACTGGAAGAATGTTGTTCAAGTAGTCCTCCAAGGACCAGTCTTGGAACTAATATTAATTAGTTAATAACTGCGTTGGAGAAAAATGGAATTGACTTGTGAAGACAGTTGATCAACAGAAATTATCAAGATAAAGTCAGATATAACAGCGAATAACTCATGGAAATGATGGGAGCAGTAAAATTGCGATGATATTCAGTCAAGGTGCAAGATCATTTTTCAATACTAAGCATTTCTAGTTTTATACTTGAATTGTTTGGAAGTGAAAAAGGAAGAGAGAGACTTGGGTTTCTTTTTCAGACTGATTGACTGAGCTATTAATTCACTGTAGCTGTGGAAGAAACAAATACAGTCTTGTGAGGTGGCAGTTGGTGTATTTCCATTTTATAAAATGTCATTGTACAAAAACCCTTGCGAATCAAAGCAGCTTAAAACTGTGACATCTACCTTGCCGATAGCACCGAGATAAAGAAAATACACCTCTTAGAAAGCAGGGAACTTAGGCGGGTACTATGCTGTCACTTTTCAATGAGTAACAAATTCATTAAAACTAAAGATAAGGCAATATATTCGTATGCCTGAAGGAAATTTCTCACAACCTGGGAACAGAAACTATGCCATGATTACAAATCACCGTAAGATTCAGCCAACAGAAGGCAAACTGACAAAGTTAACCCATGTAATTTGGCTGCTAGGATGTGCCTCAAGTTTAAATCTTCAAATGAAGAACCTCTATCTGAATAGTGACTCATCATCAGCTAACATATGTAATGGCCTTGAGCAAACTGCTGATTCAACTATTGGCCTTGCTATCTCAAGTGATTCCTTCCCATGTTACTTTTCAATTGCAGTTTTCATTGTGCAAAGCTCATGTTGCATTTATGACGATAACTTATTTATAGTTTGTACTCCTCTATGTAATCTAATTAGGTATTCCTTTGTTGTAAGCATTCTACATCTCATCAGATCTCCTTCCCAAAGCCTGTTCCAATCTATTTTCAGTGGTAATGTTGCTATCTTCTTTTGTGCAAGAAGGTTGGGACCTTTGCATTTTTACTGCACATTCCTTGGTCTGCAGGGCTATAAAATTTGTTACCTCAAAACGCTGAAAGATTAAGACCAAAAGCCAGTTAGAATACTACACCAGGGCAAATCAAAGTTATAATAATCATCACATTCAACATTTCACATTTAAGGTACAACTTTTTAATATCTCATATTATAGTACTCATTGCTCCTTTCCATTTTTCTATTTATATGACTGCTGAACGAAAATTTAAAAGTACCTGCACGGTAAAGGACACAACTTGAATGGGTCCTAGATACAGACATTCTTTCTACTTATGAATTCTGTATGAATGTTTTGAAGCCTTTCTTTCTGCTATACAATCATAGTCTCTCATTGTTCAACATCTACATCACTGGGGGCGGGGGGGGGGGAATAACACAATGTTATCATTGGGATTTGTCACTTTCTATCCTGCCATAAGTGCATTTCTCAGCAAGTTCTCAGCTTTCAGACTTTTTGCCAAATGCTACCAGACTGCAACAAAGCTTTGCCTCAGACACCATAACAAAACGGGATTCAAATTAGGAAAACTGATCCAAGCTGCAACCATGATCTTGACGTCTTAGACTCTGCACATTTGACTGGATCTTCTGTCAGAATCTAGCTGGGACAAGCCGGTATGATGACACCTGAGGTACTGAGTACCATTTTACAGAAAATCAAACAAACTTCTGTAACAGGAGCAAGAAGCACAAGCAACTTGCAAAGCCCTAACACCAGCCTTGCATGACCCCTGTATCAAGTGTTGTGTCACCCACTCTTTCCATGTCTCCTCCTTACCTAATTACAACTTTGAATGGGAAATCTCATGGCAGCCCAGAATCAGACAGCAAAAGGAACTGAGGATTTAATCACCGACCTCAAGGCAAAAAGCAGTACATTCTGCAGTATGGTTTTGGAAGCAGTTCCACCGATTCCACATCAGGGGTGAGAGGCATCAGGTCAGATTTATTTCTGGCATAAATCAGTACACTTCAAAAAAGATACACTGGGGAAGAATTTGGCCTGTTTTTAACTTTAAGTCAAAGCTGCAGAGATCTGCAAAGCTGGAGAGATCTAGAGAATTTCAATTTCCATCACCTTTACATTGTCTTTTTATTTTATGTCTGTTATTTATTTTGGTAAGTCATGATGTTAATGGCCAACCTTTAAAAACAAACAAAAGATACCACCATTCTAAACCTAAACTAACAACAAAGACAAGTACATAGAGCTGTATGTTTCTGTATTTATTTTTTTTTAAATGATGTCTCTTTCAAAAGAAGTTTGGAAAATACAGCATTGTATACAAGTTAAATCACCATCCTGATTGTAAAAGTAGTTCTTATACAATTGTATTTACACTTTTTAAGTAATTGTATTATTATTTGACACATCACACGCTTGATATGAAGATAATTTTATTAAAAAACTGAGAGAAGAAACTGACTGAAGAAGAAGGGAGGGAGGAAGAGTAGAAGAATACTTTTTATCCAGTCCTTCGGCATCAGCTTTCATGTTAAAAAATGGACATATGGAAAAAGAAGTAGTCTCACAGGCCTTTTAAGAAAGTAATAATAATTAAAACACAAAATGTTACTGACACTAACTGGAGAACTTTTGTTTGCTTGCTTCCTACTCATTAGAGATTTATAGTAAATACTCCAATACTAGAACTACTGCAAGTGAGGATGCCGCATGGCTGCTTCCAAGAACAAAGATTTTAAGCTTCAGTAAAAAGTTAGGGCATGATCTTAATCACGATTGTGTCCAAGTGAACAGATACTGTGATCAGCTTTGTGATGTGTAAGGGACTGAGACAGTGTGCAGGAAAAACATAAAACCTTTTGTGCAATTATGCCATATGACATAAGAAAACAAATTCCCATATTTTGCATGAAGAAGATGGTACTGAGGAGAAGACTTCTGCTTAAGTTATCATTGGGGCTATAACTTCACTGCCAAGACAATGTTTTTACATTTTCCTCTTCTTTCCAGCACAGCAACAGCTACTTAATCTATATCTGTAGCTGCTGGGCTGCTTTGATATCCAGACATTTGTCTGCACCCCCACAAAAGGATTTTTTTTTTTGTTGATGGCCTGACTTTAACCCTCTTCATCCCATTCCCATCAAAAACAAGCAAATGCTGCAGCTGCAGTTAAGTCAAACCAACTTTACTTTTACTTTTTGATGACAAGCAGAAAAAAAAAAAGACATACAGAATGGGGATCATCCTCCAATGCACGTTATTAAAATCAGTTACAGCATACCAAAGGAAAAAAGTGAAAAAGGCACAGACTTTTTTCCACAGTGCTCTAAGGAAGAGAGCTCCCTGGTCACAGGTCCCCTGTGACCTCCTGGAAACGTTAATGATAAAGGTGCTAACACTCAGTGAATGCCTCATAACCCTGAACATGACCTCTAGATTTAATTCAGCCGTTCTTGTCTCTTCCACTTTCTGACACAGTCTTGTTCAAGAGTTATGTTATCTTGGCTTATAATTTTGACCTCTGAAGGCTAGGGGCATGGAGTCAATCAATTCTTCATACCTCAGACCTACCTGAAGGATTCCTTTTCACCACCCCATTGCATTCACTTTCTGAAATATTCTCTTGAATATTGCAAGCATGTTTTAACCTCAAAACTGCTATGAAAAAAATGGAGTAAATTCTTAACCCCCTTCTCCGCAGAAGTAGTTATGTTCTTCTCTTATTTTGAGTGTATGGGGCAGGGGGAAGGACAACAAAAACCTCACGACACATTCAATAGTAAAATATCAGTGTGCTGGTTTATACAAAAGAAGCAATTCTTACTGTATTTTACTTCCAAACTAAGATTGTGTTCTATATTTGTTCTCACAGTTCACAGTTTACCTGAAGCCACATGTAACAGAAGAAAGGGAGGGAAAGGCTCATTATGGGCAGCACTTATTTCCACTCTATGTACAGTTAGAGGTATGAGTTAGTTTAAATATCAAAGCAGGCCATTAAATAGCTAGCCAATTAGATAATCTCCATTACAGGCAACCACTGCTATTTAATTAGCTTGTTTAAAAACACCCCCAATACACATACCCTGAGGATAAAACCTCCTGTAAAAGAAAAAGGATATTTAGCATCCACAGCTGCCAATATTCGCAGATACACGAATGTATCTCTCAGATAAAATACATAGAGGCCACTGTGAGATTTACTCTTCTTAAAGCCACAGGATTCAAAACTGCCTGAAACCTGCTTTCTTGGTTACTATGATCGAGTCGAATAGAGGAAATTTTGGCCAGATGTGTAGCAGAAGAGAGGAAATCCCTCTCACCCCTCTCCAAAACAAGATTATTAACTAGCCAGCTCTGAATAATCCATGGGGAATCCAACTTTCTTGGCACAGATGCAGCTTTCTCAGTTATTTCCTAATCCCCCTTCCTCCCAATTCATGCACCTGCCTTTCCATCTCATATTCATTCTTTTTAAAGATAGATTTTAGTTTTCCTCCTAATTGGGAAAACTGTGCAAAAGAATTCACTGACCCTTAGAAGAACCTATTAACTGTCAAGCTGAGTCTGCTGCCTTGAAACATAATTTATTTCTCATTATATCTAAACTGTTATTAAATCCAGACAAAGAAAACACCAAATGACATCATTAATTACTCTGCAATACAAAATGAAGCTTAGTAAGTTGTATGTAGAACCTGAATACTCTTGCAAATAATCCTGTCTTACCCTAGCAGACAAACAAGAACTTTTCCCAGTTGTTCAAGTTATCTATAAAATAGAATTTTGTGAAGATAGAGACATCACGCATAAAGAAACCTTCACTGCACTATAAACTTTCCACTGGAAAGAAAAACTTTCTGCCCTGTGACTTAAACACAGACTACGTGAACTAAATTTTGACCCGTATCATGCTGGTATGAGAATATATTTAGAATCTGAACTGCACTTCATAAAGCAAATAGTTGACTGAACCACACCAGTATGCATGTTTTATCAACATGGCTCGGTATATAGAATATCCCAAGTTGGAAGGGACCCACAAGGATCATCAAGTCCAACTCCTAGGTCCCTAAAAGGCAACTCAAAATCAGACCATGTGTCTGAGAGCGTTGTCCAAACGCTTCCTGAACTCTGTCAGGCTCGGTGCCGTGACCACTTCCCTAGGGAGCCTGTTCCAGTGCCCGACCACCATCTTGGTGAAGAACCTTTTCCTGATATCCAGCCTAAACCTCCCCTGTCGCAGCTCCGTGCCGTTCCCTCGGGTCCTATCGCTGGTCACGAGAGAGAAGAGATCAGCGCCTGCCCCTCTGCTCCCCTTGTGAGGAAGCTGTAGACCATGATAAGATCTCCCCTCAGTCTTCTCCAGGCTGAACAAACCAAGAGACTTCAGCCGCTCCTCATATGTCTTGCTCTCTAGGCCCTTCACCATCTTAGTAGCCCTCCTTTGGGCACTTTCCAACAGTTCCATATCTTTCTTATACTGTGGCGCCCAAAACTGCACACAGCACTCGAGGTGAGGCTGCACCAGCGCAGAGCAGAGCAGGACAATCACTTCCCTCGACAGCTAGCAATGCCGTGCTTGATGCACCCCACAATATATTATTGTTCAAACACAAAAGGCCAAAGTCCATAATCATGATGTTATAAAAATAAAAACACCAACATAAAACCTGTCTCAGCTACCAAAACAACTACCATTAATAACTCCAATATGGAAATTTCTTGAAGTTTTCAGCAGAAATTCTCCAAACTAGTTTCCAACAATGCAATTTAATGAATTTAAACAAGAGATGAGATTTAAGGAAAAAGGAAAAAAAAGTTTATCACATTGTTGCCAAACTGTAATTCACTGGCAAGCTGTCTCCCAATTTGTAGCTGATCAGCAAAACAGTTTGGTAGAACAGACACCACAATCTTTGCTCCATATAGAATGAGGGATCTTAAAAAGGGAGTTAAGGCTCAGGTATAACTTGTAGGATTCAGAAAAAAAAAACGTATATGTTAAGCATCATTTTAGATGTCAAACAGCATCCTGACTGCCTTCAGCTGCTTTTCCAAAATACATGCCTTGTGTCATCTGTCAGCCCTGCACTGATTTCTTGAATACCCTAGACCTCCTACCTGTTTAGGCAACTGAATCCCAAATGACACCAGCCTCATAATCTACCAACTATTAGGGGAACCTCTAAGATATGTGCATTTTATCCATAACATACAGGCATTTTCCAATGGATGAGAGCATCCCCAAAACCTGAACCTTCAAAGCTAAAAAATATTAAACTGAAAACACCTTGAAAGCTCTGCTCTCAGTTTTCTTTTTCAGGAAATAATATTTTTCCTCATAGCTTGCTTGAAGACCTGCAGTAAATCCACTAGGTAAATCTGGTAAGTCACTAGAAAGAACTGTTGAAACTCTGGCATAGCTTGTAAGACTTGATGAGGGAAGAGCCCCCCTGCAGAAGACTGCTCAATACAAGCATTCTGTTTTTAACTCAAGTACAATTTTTAATCAAACATGGCATATATAAGTATTATTTTAAAATGTAAATATGCTCACACCAGTTCCCCTCCATTAATGCTGATGAATTTCAACTAAGCTTGACAGAAGTCTAAGAGGATCAAGAAGAATGATATTCCTAGAAATTTCATGTCAACGGACCCTTCAACAAAAGAACAGCCCTTGTTGGAGGGGTGGTGCTCATGGAAAAACATGGACTCTGAAGCAGAAGACACATTTTTGGCTGGGCACCAGCCACAGGCACATGTCACAGCTCACGTCTCATCCACGGTTCAGAGGTGCGTGACACTGCTGGAAGTGCTGCATGTGCACCTGTGAGGGGAGTCAAGGGGGACGGCAGAGAAGAGACGAGACTCATGGTCATGGGCAAACCCACAGCATTTTGGCTGAGGAATTAGGTTTGCTGAAGTGAAAGTAGATCAAGAAGGTTCAAACCCAAAGTGAAATGTGGCTTCATTAATTCTATCGCTCTGTTTCTTTTAGCCAACGTGATCTGACTGCCATTTTGAGATGCTACCCCTCTGCAGATCAGGGGATAAATGGTGAGCTGGGACCTGCAGAGTACGAATGCAAACAACTATTTGGTCAGGGCAAGACACAGTCTCTGTGGTAGAGTTAACGAGACTTCACTGGAGCATCTGTCAGAGGGATCAAAAGTTCAGAAGAGCAATTCATCTTTCATCTCTGCCGAGCTGTCTGTGTGAGTGCTTTCACCTACCTTGCTCCAAACAGCAGGGCTTACCTTCCTGCTGATAACGGGACCCCTAGCACTTCTAGGAGCTGCTGCTCACAGCCAGGAACATCTGAGCAAGTTACTCCCCAGACATATTTTCTGCCTTTTGTTTGTTCCCAGGTATCTCCCCAACACAAAGATTCATATACTCCAGAAAAATGCAATCGACATTCTAGTTTAAGAGATGTCTGCTTATTACCACCCCTCAACTATGTCTATAGACTGAGACAAGAAAAAAAAGGGAGGGAGGAGGAAAGGAGATATTTTTGCCTCTCGCCCCCTCTCCACACACCTTATAGAAACAGAAATAAGCGATGTTATGCTACAAAAGCAAGAGCTCTTCTGTCTGTGCCTAGTGACTGCTGTTTTCCCCTCACAGCATATGGTCTTGTTTAGTTTCTTTCTCTCCTAGCAGTGAACTAATAAACAAGAGGTAGGCCTCTGTCTTTCCACCTAGGGAAAAAGAGAAACGTACTTCTAACAAAAGGTAGACACTTGTCTTGGTGCCAAGAAAAAGTGTTCATGCCCCATTAAACAGAAGGTAGATTCCTGTCTCTCTGGTTCTTTTGTTTGTTGCCTCAGATTGTTAAACAGAGCAAGGGCACTCCTGCTTCCAAGCACCTGCATTTAATTGCAGCTTATTGCATTCCCCACAGGGAGGCAGGAACAGCTGTGAGGGAACACTGTACTGATGCAAGAGCAGAAAATACTCCTTTTTTCCTGAACAGGAAATGTGCTCTTTCTTCTACAAAAAGCACACTACTCCAGAGAGAAATCATTAGAAAAACAACAAGTGCTGCTTGGTTTTCCTCCGTTTTCTTTCATTTATCTTTGTTCAAACAAGTTAATAAACCACTATTATAAAAATATTATGATCAATGCTTTAGAAAGAGTCTATTTAAAACAACTTTAAAGAAAAATAATGTTTTTGTCTGAGCAACCTACTTGTTTATTAATTGAAAGATTTTCCACAAAGCCTTGGCATGTCATCAAGATTGAAACTTAAATGAATATAAATCAATAAAATCAATGTATAAACTAAGGTTAGGAATATTTTCTGAAGAAAAAAATAAAAACTTGTCCCCATCCTGCACAGTGTTTAATCACTTAATTATGGAAGACTGTGTAATGAAACACCTTGGGAAAGCATGTACATTTTTCCCTCCATGACAGCTACATTCAGTCCCTTTTTCTTTCCAGTGTTTGTTCCATTTATTTGTCTTCTGAATAGAATACTTTAATAGCTCCCTCCATACACGGGTTATTTTTTCTTGCGTTAATGCCGGATTTTTCCTTGGTCCATTTTAGAAACTACCTAGTAAAATGAAGAATGCTAAAACACCTAAATAATCTTGCCAAGTCCAAAACCCACAGGTTGGCCAACAGATCCCAGTTCACATATGTGAGATATCCATCTGTTGATAGAACAATGAGAAAAATCTTACTGTTATAAGGACTACTTTGAGAGTTCCTCCAACTTGAGAGCAGGGGAAAAACAGAAATCCTGTGCTCTGCTTTGATGAAAATCAACATAATGCAAGGCACAGTGATGCAAGGAATTACACATGCTCATCTCACGATGAAAAGCCAGCAGGAGAGCTCTTCCTCAAACATTAAGTTCCCAGGGCTCCCTTGCCTAACTAGGTCACCTCTACCAAAATCAAATGGAAACAACAATCCTAGCTTTTGGGAACCCTAGGGCCTCCCAGCATGGTCACAACAGCTCTTTTAGGTTGCAAATGTTTTCCAAGGCCAAAGATTTAAAAGAAAAATTTGCTTTCTGTTTATCTTCTTCCACACCCAGAGGGAGCACAATAAAGAGTATAGTCATAGCATCATTCTCTGTCTAGATCTCCCAATACAATGGAAGGGAAAGAATAATTTGTTTCTTTGTGTACCACGCTACCACTTTATTGAATTAAAAAGTGGCAATCTTTCTCTCTCACNATTTAACCTACCACCTGTTTCCCCAGAATAAAAAGAATAAAAATGGAAATGTTTTCTTATGCTCTTTGAAGTACATTGGATTTAGGCAGACTTTAATACTGAGGTTTGGTTAGTTGCACGCACTGCATGCTTCCCGTTATCTGTCAACTTATTTATTATAGAGAACACTAAAAAAGTCAATAAGAAATAACCAATTTAACAGTCTTAGGGGTTGAAGCCTTTGACAGAATAGGCACAAGTGGAAGCAGCATTCTTTCCCTACCTTATTTATTTGCATCAGCCTTAAATTGGAAATACCTCTTCCCAATTCAATGGCAGCTTAGCTTTAGTAATCCTCCAAGTGTTTTGCCTCAGGTCTTACAACAACAGGGAATTTTCAGATGGGAGGAGTGGAGTTTCCACTTAGTTAGAATACACTACAGCATGTGCAGGTTAAGCAGAGAAGAATACAAACACTCTACACATGGTGGTCCAGTCACAAATGGTGGGAACTTAGATATCTCAGGAAATCCATCTCTTCCTTCTTCCCCAGCCTCCAGTCTCAACCATCAGTTCAAGGAAGAGCCGAGATGGGGGTGACTACTAGCTGGTGTCCCTTCCTTGGATCCATCCAAGATCAGAAAACTTAGGATGGCCCCAAACATAATAGAACAGTACCACATCTTTCATCTGCCGGTGAACTTCTGTGAAACCACTTCAGTTCAGGAAGAACTATTTCCTTGTCTCCACAGAGGCATGGTGGTGAGCCAGCACCCCTCCCCTGGCTAACCTTGCTGTGTGCCTGTGCATCCCAGCTCAGTTTGCTCTGCTCTCTGCCTCCTCATTCACCTTTGCTCCACAGCTGAAAAGGGTTGCCTCCAGACATTAGAAGTGCAAGCGTGATGGTCCACACCATTTTCTGAGGTGGAAAAAAAAAAAAAAAAAAAAAAATCTTCTACAGGACTAAAATGACTAGAGCCTTATGTTTCTTCCTTTCCTCACAAGAACTTCCTAAGGATTTAGTTCAGAGACACTCAACAGTATTTCAGATTCTCTGGTAAGAAGTGAACAGAGATGCTAAATATTAGATACTGGCACTTGAGGAAACTTTGAAAACCTTGGAAAGCAGCAAGAAAACAAGGCTTGAAGAGTACTGGTTAGTACTAGCAGGATATTGGCTAGTACTACCAAGTCTGAATTTCTGAATTTAGATTGGATATTTCCTTCATTTGCTGCATCGGCTTTGTACTGCCTTAGGTTAATTCATTTTATACTTAACAAAGCTTTGGCTTCTCAGTCACCTATATTGATGACAGGCCTCACACTGTGACAGAGTTGTTTTCAGTTGTTAAACAGAGGCTTACTTCACATTTGCTTCCTATATAAATGTCCAAGAGTACTTTCTCACTTGCCCTCAAAAGCTGCATTCTATGTATAAGAGGGCAAGCGCATAAATAGGGCCTGTTAACCTCAGAAGTAGGTAACACTACATATTCACACCTGTTCTTATTCTTTATTAAAGTTTCTGAAGCCTAATTCATTAACTTGTTTATAACAGCCTTGACCTAGGTAATAACTCTAAATTTATAGTAGCAAATTAGAAATTGGAGGTATTCTCACATCTAGTCTGAATGCAATTTGTCTTGAAACTTGACCAATGATCATTATTGCTGGAATTTTGAAATGGATCGTGCACATACAAATAGTTTGTTTTGGAGATTTCCCAATAGTAAAATAAAATACAGCTTTCTAATGAGAACTTTGTTTGCTATTAGGCCAACTTCTACCCTTAGCACTGTACTACAACAAATCAAAACTATATATATTTCTGTCATTCCATTTATCTGGCATCAAATATTGCTTTACTATACTCCATCAGCTAAAGAGGATTCATGCAAGTCATTCGAAAGTGAGTCCTCTAGTACAAACTAGATTAAGTCCCCACTAAAAGAAATTTAATACCTAGAAAATGATTCAATAATTGTTCTAAATGGATATGTAACAAACCATTTTTCTGAGTAGATTTATATAATAATATAATGTGATTATCTGAACATTTAATTAGCAATATGGTGCCATCATTTTCTCTGTTTACTATATCTCATCATCATCCTCAAAAGCAAGTACTAGAAGAAAATATACAATAGAACCAACAGGATTTCAGGCAAGGATTTTATCATAATTATCATAAGCAAGAATCCTTACTATCTCCAAAGTAAAATTTCAGAGTGCTGAGGGGCATATGAGTTTAAGTAACGCTATCATATAAGTATCTTATTTTGTAATTATCTACATAATGAGAACTGGATGAGAGTTCTACCAATCCCATTCATCACATTTGTACTCATAACTAAGTTGACACTGCATTTCTTCTGCTTACTTTCTGTTTGTCACATTATTTTTCATATTGACAAGCCATGTCTTGTCAGATCCTATGAATATTATGTACACACTTGTTACACACATTGACAATTTTAAATAATTATTCATAAATCATGCTTTCTGCTGTTAGTCAGCTCACCTCTTTTGTTCCCAACTTCCTCCTAGTATCCATAGCTCAGGTGTCTAAAGTCTTGAGACAATCTGAGGCTAAGAAAACGGGCATTTATTTAGCAGTCAAACAAGATCAGGATTTCTGCTAATGCATATTGGGGGCAGCAGCTCTATACCCATGGATCTTTTTTTAGTCAGAATTCATGGAATTTGTATATATATGCATGCATTATTAAAACATAACATTTAGAATTCATCCAAGATCTAATTGCCTGCACACCAAATGGAAATTTTATTACTCTCCGTAATAGAATATCTAGATAACTGTTTTTGTTTGTTCGTATGCCCACCAGTACAGAAGCTGATGTAATTCAATCTTTCAGACTCAAAGCAACCAAGATGATTAATTTACCTTGCATATTACTTTTATATACTCATTATACTAATTCTAGAAAGAAGCAACTGCTGATCAATAACAGGTATAGACTAGAAACAGCCATTTTAATCATAGATTTATTTCTGAATTGCAGAAATAATCTTTCTAAGCTGCAGGATACTGTAGCAAATGGTTTCCAAAAGCACTTCCAATACATTCCGAAACACCACAGGTCCTATACCCTGACAGAAACTCCCTCTCCAAAATATCATTAATTGTGACGTTTCTTGCTTCCTTGTTTTTTAAGAATGATGAGTTGAAACATGAAACAGATAACACAAACCTGTAATCTACATAAGAGTAGGGAAATCTACAATATTTCCAGGGCATGAAAAAAGTGAATGGCAAGTCAGGAAAACAGTAATGGATCTCCCAGCCACTATAGAGGACAAACAAAAAGTAGCATGTGCATGAACACTCCCCTCCCACTCCTGCCCCCACATTTGCACCCTTATTAAAAACATACCAGTAAAAAGAGTTTCACATTACTAGTCCACATATGCATGACACAGGATTTTTTTTTCTTATTTGATTTTTTTTTAAACGATTTTCCTGTATTTTAAGGGTTTTCTAAAGTTAATCACATTTGACTGCAAGTACCAATTCATGCATTTCTTGTGAATATGACCTGCTAAACCATTTGTATTACTGTGTCTTTGAAGAGTTTTTACCACAAAAAAAAAAAAANTGTATAGTAAATGATGTACCCAACTGAAACCCCAAGTACAAGGAGCAAGCGTATGTATACCAGGATTGTGCCAGAATATCTTGCAAGCAACACAAGAATTTTGCTTTATGCAGACAAATAGAAGTACCTGTGGTACAGTGATAAAGAAGTTGAATAACTTTAGAGATAGGCCTCTGCACTGCCTCGGAATCCCAAGCACTTTTAGTTTGTTATTCCAGCTCCTCTACAAACCTCCTGACAACCACAGTAAGTCTTGACCAACTGTGAGTGATAATCCTACACTCACTCAGACCATCCTAGATTCTCACGTGAAAAAATGTAAATCTAATTAGCAACTGAAATTAAAGATATCTCTAATGTGTTGTTTGCCAACTAAAGATTGTAAACTATTTTGCTTCTCATCCTCCCTTTCTCTTCTGTCCTCCCACCACCCCTCATCTTGTGCGTTTCTTTTCTTGGACGTCATTATCCCAGCCCTGGATTCTAATATACTGTCAAGTACCAAAGAGTGATTTAACTTCTCTTTTAGGGACTATCTGGGACTCCGGGTTTTCAGATAAGCTTCCTCATATGGAGCCGCCCACTCACAGATACTACTTCCTCTTTTGATGCCTGCAACACCAGCACCCCAGCAGGTATGTCTTATAGAAGGCATACTTTATTATGCAGACAGGGATCTGTATAATTTGCAAATATGGTACCTATCAGTAGTATTATGCCAAGTTACACAGTGATAGCAGCAAACCTGCAAAGACTAAAGAAAACCTATACACTTCTCTATTAATCTTAACATAACCCAGTTTGCACAACCCAAGACAGTTTAGCCTTTGCTCATAGATCCACACTTTTTATTGATCACATGTTCAAAGAACTTCCTTATTTCACAAGCTCATTTTCATCTTAAAGAAGATGGTGAAATATTTTTTAAAAGCTGAAGTTTTAGGCAGATTTTTGAGTGCTCACACCTATGAAAGACACCTGAAAGTCCTCAGAGAACACTAAACCTGGGGCTACCTTTCTAAATAAAACAAAACAACAAACTTAACAGGTACACATCCAGTGACCAGTAAATTCACAGAACTGTCTTTCCCTGGAGATTAGTGCTTTCACTGATATTTCACAGATACTTTAACAATAATCCCTTTATACAGGCGTGCAGATGCATTTTTTACAGATAAAGCATCTTCCAAAAGTCTCAACTCCAGGTTGTCTTTTCAGAAGCCAAAGGTTAGTATTTCAGATTTCTTCAATAAAGCTAGCCCAGGAGCTGTCTGTGAATAGCAACTATCTTCATTTAACTACCTGCTAAAAGAGGCGTATTTTAGCTGAAATAATAGTTACCACATCACATGCCTTAAATATATTCATTGGCATTTTCCCTTTGTTTCATTTTGGCTGCAGTCTTTCTGCCTTCTCTTTCATTTTATTCCCTACTCTTCCATCGGTTGGCCTTTTTATCTCCATCTAACTAATGAAGATTTCTCCATTTCAGATCATTTCAAAAGCTTCAGCTGTGACAGTTGTAGATGCTTACTTCAATCACCTTTTATTTGTATCTATTCTGGCTTAACTTTGTTGTTGGTTTAACTTCATCGTGCAAGGATACGGGACTAAACTCGTCAGGAATTTATTGCATAAAACAGGCCTCTTTTTAAAATTACATTCATCAGCTTAGAAGAATTAATGGATTAATACTGTGCTCAGATAAAACGAATTTTGAAATAGGACTGATATTGTTAAGCTGTATTTCTGCTAAATTAGTTTCCTAACAAAGTCAGGCTAGCCATAATATTTGGATTTACTATATCAGAACTACATTTAAAGCAACATTCAAGTTGCTTATGTTTATTTATTTATTGCATACCACTCGCCCTAAATGTCAGCCCATACTGGTTCTACACTTATCAGTTTAAATAAAGACATCAGCTGTATAAGTAGGGCCAGTTTTCGCAAGTTTGTGCAAAAGATCTAGCACTAAAACATGCTAACGTGCAAATTTAAGGAATATTTAGGAAGTAAATTGTGCTATCTCTGGTATGGAAGAACTACATCACTTTCAATATACAGGAAGAAGGGATGCCAAAAAAAAATCTCATATACTGAGAAAAATTTACTACTATTTTTGATTTAACAGCAAAATAAAAATGCATATTTACATCTAGAAACAGAACTAACCCATAAATACTCTCTACATATATGTAATTAAGACACCAAACTTATGCTGACTACTCACAAGAGTATTTGGTTGGTTACTCAATAGATTTCTTCTTTTCTTTACCAACTGTATTTATTATGTGAAAAAAAAAATCAGACTGAAAATACACTTTATCACACAATTTATTCTCACATTCCACATGTTTGAGCATAACATCAGAATACCTATTTATTTCACAAAGTTCCTTTGTGCTTCATGGCTTCCCTCTCTTTTTATATTTTAGTATATCAAATCTTAGTGATTGGTTACTTTGTCCTCAGTCCCACTGGGCCTGTTATCTGTAATTAAATATAAGCCTCTGTGATATTAGTAGTGCACTGATGGATTGTTGCTTACCTACCAGGCACCACTTAGAGAAATGGAGGTCCTTGAAAGCAAACAGCATCAGAGCATAAATCAGCTTGAATGAAGACAGGAGTGAATATAGATTTTGTGGTAAGAACGCTCAGGAGATTGTTCTTCGAAGACCACAGATTAGAGATTACATCCATATTGATTTATCGTCAGACATTTATTGATCATTGGCTAAATGACTGTACAGATAAACATATGTATCTTTGCACTTCTGCCACTAGACCTAACCTTACTGACTATGCAAAACTAAAAGCATAACCCTCTCAAACCTAAAACCTTGATTAAACACTGCATGAAGGTTTGTGCAGTACAAGTGATCTGAAAGAGAACACAAAAATGCACTTGCTACTCCCATGAGAATAAAGAGAAGCCCAATTAGTAATATTCCAATTTATTTTCAACCATTTAAGTAAACTTTTCTACGACTACCCCTGCAACTCTGAAATCCCTTTGCCATATTTCTTGTTATGTCAGGGAAAAAAAAAAAAAAAAAAAACCAACAACAAAACATGGATCCACAGTTACTTATAACTTTCAAATTATGGGCATTGCTAGGAAGAATTAATATCATAAGAAACAGATCGCTTGTCTGATGAGTAGGAGCTGTCAGAAAATTCCTAAAGTGATTTTCAGTTAGGCTTATCCGTTCACACTCTGTAGTATGACAAAAAAAGATCCTCTATCTCAGGGAGCTGGGGCATGTAAATCCAATGTTTCAAAGTTGCAAGCATCCAGGTTAGTGAAGCTTACCTTCAGTGTAGTCTGCCATTTACAACACATTGTTTTGATGAAATCACTATGAAGCTACATTCAGTTCTTGTACTCATTCAAGAACAAATAATATTCCAGCAAAATTAATAACAATAACGAGAACACAAGCTTGCATAAGCCAAAACGAAGCAGAGAAGAAACATGTAAAAGAAAGAACCAGTTAAATACAAAGATGAAACCAGCAATCAGTGAACTAGCAGTCTAATTTTAATGAATTTTAATGCAGTTTTGCTGTGGACATCAATAAAGGGTTTCACACACTAATAACCAGAGAAGTTCATCTGAGTTCAACCTTTGCTAATCAACACTCTTTCACATCCAGAATAGAAAATTGTACATAAATACTCAACACATCACCAATTACCCACAACCCAGATGGAAATCTCCCATTAGCCTCCTTCTCCCCAGCAGCAAAACATTTGGTGAGGAGAGAGATCAGAAGCCTCTGCAACTTTCAGGCACTCTCCCACCCCATCCCCTTCCAAAGCTAGCTGGTAGGAGTGCCTGAAGTTAATCACTCCTACTTCAGAAGAACAGGACAAACCCACTAGAAATGTTTTCTACCTTGTTCGCAAGCTCTCTCTTCCAAGGAGTTTTTCTTTCTGACATCCTGTGATAGTTTTTCCCAGATAACTGGAGAAGTCCTTCAAAACCTGTTACTGAAAGAAAATCCCCTGCACTTCTCCAAGCCATCTGGCCTCCTGATCTTTCTCTCTCCAGCTGCTGCAGCTTGTAATTAGCCCCAGCTGAACGGCTAGTTAATCACCTTCAGCAGAATCACATGAGGCATATACATCTCGTTGCAGGGCATGGACCAAAATTTAGAGATTAAAAGCAAATTTTTATTATATCTCTTTTGTTGTCTTTGTAACCCATATGAAGAAGATTGTCTTGGAAGTTTAAAGACAGAAAGAGTATATATTACTTTTTACGATACAGTAGAAGTGAAGAAAACATCTATGTTTACTGTTAATTCAAAATTCAAATGAGCATACACTAAAGCTTTTCCACTGGAAAAATAAATCACTAGCTGTGAAGATAAAATAAAGACTTATTTGCAAATAGCAAATATTGTTTTTGTAGAAAATGATGCCAGAAGGCAAAGGTTAGAATTTATTACTGGAAAGAAGACTTTAAATTAGAAAGTGTTAAGTCAAGAGAAATTGTGCTGAGCTAGAACTCTAAAAATACACCTAGTAATATTTAAGGTTAACTTAATGTATAATATGCCACTAGAATGAAAACACCTGGATTAACTATATTA
This sequence comes from Anseranas semipalmata, assembly GCA_013399115.1. Lineage (NCBI taxonomy): Eukaryota > Metazoa > Chordata > Aves > Anseriformes > Anseranatidae > Anseranas > Anseranas semipalmata. The sequence goes on from VXAA01005176.1 coordinate 563,057, forward strand.
TCAGGAACACTTTGAGAGAACTGCAGAAAATGAAATACTGAAAAATAGTGATTACTTTGGAACAGAAAAGCCTATTGCTTATATTTTATTTTATGAAAAAAAGCAAACTAATGAGACTGTATAAAACTATATTTTCATTTCATGGTTATAGCTCCAGTGAAATGTCTAAACCAAAACAAATTTTGTTCATTATTGTTCATTATTTATGTTGTTATGAGAAACCAACAACAAAGTTGGTTTATAAGTATTAATGCAAATTACTCTCACTGCATCCATATACCCATACTATTAGAACTGTGGACAATTCATAATGAATAATGCAATTTTTTTTTCATATTTACTTCACCACCAACTTGAGGCTATAACATACAGAAATTTGAGTGAAAAATGCAGAAGGAAAAGAAAGAAGAGAGACAGTCCTGAAGGAGGGAACAGAAACTTAGATGTCAGTCATTCCCTAACAATTACTGGGGTATGCTCATCCATATACCTATCCTTTCTCTTTGTAGCATTGTTTGATTTCCATTGTTCACCAGAGCACAATTTCAACATAACAGAGGCAGAAGGTACTGCTACTAGATGCATTTCAGAAATACTTGCTGAGGAATGCTTCCAGGCATTTCTATGGAAACCTCTGGGTTGCAGCAGGGGGAAAACGCCTGTGCTCGGGGGTCAGCTGCCCCTCTCTTGCCCTTGGCGTGCTCAGCCATTAATGTGGAGATCTGGTGAGCCTCCTAGTCCTCTGGAGCACAGATTTTTTTTTTATGGCACATACATATTTTGGATACCCAGAGTTGAATTTCACATTAATTACACCAGGATCACCATGAACACATTGATCTACGGTACAGGTCTATGGACCCTTGGGTGCTCCCACCAGGAAGCCAGAAGGAGCTAATTTCCTGTGATTCTCAAGCCAGGAATACCCACCTTCTGCAGAAGCAGAAAGAGTGAAACACATCTAGTGCCTTGAAAAGCAATACTCTGCCTTCGCCTAGGATAGATGAGACCTGCTTTTCTTGGTGGCTGGCACAGAGCCTTCCCTCACTGAGAGCTTCAAATACCACCATCGCTCAGAGGTATCTGAATTAATATCTCTAGACCGATGCTGTGCGTTCTCAGTACTCACTTGGGTCGACACGGCACAGCATTGTCTCAGGCATGTCTGCGTACTCCACAGTGTTACTGAGAGTCACATAACCATAACTATATTAAAAACAAAAAGCAAACAAACAAACTTATATTTTAAATATCACTAGTGAGAGCTGCAAAGAATACCATAACGCTATATGTGGCATACAGCGGCGTTTGAAGAAAATACTACTGATTGTCCCTAGTTCTGCTCCTGATTTTGTAGCTGACCTGCAGTGTGAGACAAAATGAATCATTTTTACCATTTTGTGCCTCTGTTTGCCTATCTAATAGATAACATAACCAAAATTTGCTTTTCCTTTAAAAGTACTTGCAGGTGGATGGAGGAACAGCAAAATATACACAGTGAGAGCAAAACACTTGAGAGCCAAACTGGGCACAAAAGGCAGCAGTCTGATGAACGCCTTCCTGAATAAGATCTTCGTATCTTTTTTTTTATCCTTCTAAATAACTATAATAAACATAATGTAATTCTTCTACAGAACATTACATTTGATGATACCATTTGGTACTGTAATTTCTGTGAAGATCTGAATAGAATTGTGTCAATTTTGGCTTTGACAAAATGAGGCTAATAACTACCAATCAATCAATTCTGCTCAGATTTTCCACACACACACACAAAAAAAAAAAAAAAAAAAAAACGTACTATAGACATACATTACAAATAGGTACAAATATTATCAAGTGGGTCTGTTCACTCTGAAAAGATTTTACTGTAGACCTTGTACAAGACCTTGTAACTGCAGTGTAAAAAACCCAGCTACACCTACAAATGTATTTTGTACTGGGGAAAATGTTTATAGTCTATATACTGATCTTCTCTTTTACAGTCAAGTTTATATCCTATGTGCTACCATGTGGCTAAGTAGTTTTCTCAGCGTTAATTTCTTAGTCTTCCTTCTTATTTGAATGATAACAGCTGGGAATGCTAGCACATTATAAACTGCCAATCTCTTTGGAAGCTGCAGTTACAACCATTAAGTAAACATCAGTTATTAAAATTAAGCCTTCAACATGCTGAGAAGCCTCTGTTTTTCTTTCGATTATGAGTAAATGTGTTAAAAATGAGGATGGTGTGCTCCTTTGCTGCTTATTCCTCCTGCTAATTGTAAAATGCACTGTTTACAGTAGGTCAAGATATCCAGCCATGACGATCAGCACAGTTTGTTATTACAAAGAAATACATCCAGAGGAAAGATGATTTTTGTAAAGTATCTTCCTTATGCTACTATCATTTTACATTATTTACGTTGCAATAATGTTTTATATAAATGTGTTTCTTCCAATGATGAAATGATTTGGAATTGGCATGGAGAGACAGAGAAACACCTAGACACCATTGGTGAGGGAAAAGCCATATTAATTATTCAAACTGTATCCAACACCTTTATAAAGTTAAGGATTAAAGAAATGCGCAGAGCAGGAATAAGAGCTGGATGCAGCTGAAACGTAGTGAAGAAGATACAAGGAAGAAAGCTGAATTTAGGTGGACAAGCTACAGAAGGACATAGCTAAATTAAGTGGAGGAAAATGTGAGGGGGATATGACTCTCCCTCATATCCTGGGATTAGATGAGAGTCTGACCAAAATTAAAGAAAATGTTAATAATCTGGCTATAATCAGCTGAGGGGTATTAACTGAAGGAACTGTCAGTCCCATTTGTTCAACAAAGCAATTAATCTTTGAATAACTCAAATCTACAAGCAAGTCATTAGAAAGAACAAAGTTGTGGCTTCTACCTTCTCACGACAGGAGATCAGATCCTTATCTTTATGTTACCCCATCTCATCCCTACACATGGAGAAGGCTGGGCCAAGAATCATATTAAAAGCTTAGAAAAGCTTTTAATTGGAAGCTTAATTGGAAGCTTTCATTGGAACAGGCTGCCCAGGGAAGTGGTCGAGTCACCATCCCTGGATGTATTTAAAAGACGTTTGGATGCAGAGCTTGGAGACTTGGTCTAGTGGAGGGATTGATAGTGTTAGGTCTTAGGTTGGACTAGGTGATCTTGAAGGTCTCTTCCAACCAAAAGATTCTGTGATTCTGTGAAAACAGTGTTGAGGGTAGTTTTCCTCCTGCTTCTGTGTAGTATATATATGGAAGGGCAATATTTGATGTTCAAGTTGACACATTCTTATCCTAATTAAAGCACAATCCTATTTTCTTAATTTTCTTATGTGATGTGCTGCAGAATTGCCAAGCCTTCTTTGCCTAGCATTTGTGCTTCAAAGCATTGCACAGAATAACTGAAAAATAGACAGCTGCATTGCAGGTTTGAGCTAACACAATTTGATCTACCCATTTGCTTTTCCTTCTATATTCCCTTTTTTTCTCCTTTTTTGTTTGTTTTGTTTTCTCACGCACACACACACAAAAAGTGCATCAGATGCCTCGTATATGCCTGCTACCAGCTGAAAGTTCTGTTGTGCCTCAAGAAAACCTTGTTGATCAATACCAATTCCATGTAACTTACCGTGTGTTCTTTGATCCTTCTCAACTAGTTATTAAAAAAACATGTCCTTGTGTTAGTCATCTACACACAGAATTTTGGGGTTGAATTCTGCAGTAGTGATATGGGCACAGATAGCGTGGAAAGGAAAACATGATTCCATCTGGACAAATAACACCGATTGACAGAGTTATTTTTAAAAACACTTATCACTTTGGTTTGTGTGTGTAAAATGAGATAACAGATCTTTTCATATTTCTTTTAACTGAGAAATACTCTCCAAGCCCAAAGAGACTGTTTCAACAAGTAATTCTAGACTGATGTATCTGTACTGAGATTATTCACAATAACTTACAGCTTTGTCAGCTATGCATTACAGGGTATATATAAACTAGAACCAGATGATGGACTATCAGCAAAAGTATAAATATTGTATTTATCTTGAGAGTTTTCACCAGGTCTGTTTGCTAACACATTCTGACCAGAAGCAGAAGGCGTTAAGGATGAACTAGAAGCTTTGTTCAGATTTTACTGAGTGAATGAGATTCTGGCCCTGCAAGTGGTCCACAGCAAGTGTGTGAAGCACTGCTAACACCAGCCACAGCTCTGCCCAACACACCAAACGCTGCCGGTCAGAAAGTCCTAAAGAGAGAGTACATCATTTCCATTTCATTTTAACTTTTTTCCCTACTTCCTTTAATAGGTCTTGTTTCAAATATGAAATTATTCTTAGGTGGGCAAGTGAATTTTAATTTCCCACCTAACAGCATATCTGCATCTAAAAAGAGAACAGCACGTCCTCTCATGACCTCCAAATAAAATGCAGGACATTTATTTGAATAATAATGCAACTTCAGCTTGTTACCAACCAAATCTCAGTCATCTAAAGCTTACATTTATAGAAACTTAGTATTTGTTAGGGGTATCACAGAGTACCTGGGAGCAACCCTGGAGTTAGGTGCTGCTGCTGCTAATAATAATGATGATGATGATGATAATAATAATAATAATAATAATAATAATAAATCCTTCATTTTAAGGAGCTTTTACTCCAAACAGAGTAAGAAAAGCTCCACGAATGAACTGCAGTTAAAATATTGTGAATGAGTTTCCTAAATCTTGTGCCTTCTCCTTAGTTACTGATTGCTCCTACTTTCCATTGAAAGTACTGAAAAATATGTTTATGTCTATACATTATAAATCTGTGGAACTGGAAAGCCTTCTAAAAACGAACATTTAAAGGACAGAGATTTGAGGATAACCAGAATAATTGTGTCACACTGAAGAACTAAGTGCAGAATATATCTGATATATGTTGATTCATCAGCTATTCTATGAATTACTTATAAAAGAAGTCTTCACGTTGCCGCTATGGTATTTTCTACCACACAAGCTCTGTCTGACATCCTTTTTGGAAATGCTTCTAATTTATATGAAAGAAAGTATATGAAATCATTATGCATATTGCTGTTTATTTTTAATTTTCTAAGGGTTATAAAATGCACACTGAGAACCAAACGCAAATCGTTTCCTCTTCAGTGTTGCTGAACAAGATATCAGATTCTTAATGAGGAAAAAAACAGAACATCAGTTTGTTATGCATCTTATTCATGAATACATCCAGAAAGGATGAATAGATGGCTGACTGTAATAAGGAATAGCAAATGATACACAGCACAGTAGACATTTTCATTATACTTCACTTCACTTCAGTTACCAAAACTATAGATTAGCAATGATGCTGGGAAAAGGAGCACACCTGACATTTTGGTGCTCGTTTCAGCTCATACAAATGCGCTAATTTTCAATAGACTGTTGCAAGCTTAACAGGACTTCCTGAACATCTTATATTTTCAAATTAGAGATGCAAAGAGCAAAAGTATAGGTTCTTCTCCTTTGCATTTAGTTGACAACAAAAAAAAAAAAAAAAAGGAAAAATGTCAGTGAAAGATATACGTCTCATTCAAATGAGTGAAAGATAATGAATGATAAAAGAAAAAGACAATAACAATAAACAACACATTCAGTGTGAACGACTCTCACTCATGTTTCTACTTTTTTTTTTGCCTGTAACTGTCCTAACAAAGGCCCTAGCATAGCACAGGAGGACTCTCAGCACAGTAGAAAGCCCACTGAAGTGTGGTTTTTTTTTTCATTTGTTTTTTTAACCTGTGTAGAGGTAAAACATGCTTACATATCCTGATGGATCAAGGCTCACGTTTCCTAACACAGAGAGCTATTTTTATCTCATAATTAGATAACTTCTACTATATGTTTATAAAGTATCATGACCATGACAAGATTAACACTTTTTTTAACCTTGAAAACTTATATTTATCTTTGATTCTTAGCCACAGTGATTTTTTTGATATAGAAAGGTGAGTATTCCTGAATATTAAAATAAAAGATAAATTGCTTGTGCTAAATATGCAAAATGACTCCTTAACCATGCACTTCTACACCTTCCTACCTGCCAAATATCTTTTTTCCTCCTGCCCTCACACCAAATATAATGATTGCCAAATTCACAATATGAAGCCCAGGGCTATGCAATACTTTTTTTGCTGAGCTTTGCAAAATTGGTTTGTAGTCTTTCATAGGAGACTGAAATTTGTCTAGTGCAAGAGAAAGAGAAAAATATCCAGGATCAGCATATACTTTTCCTCCTGAAGAAAGCATTTTGTACAAACCGTGTGAAGAACACTTCAAAAGGGGTAGGTTGTCTTTTTTCCACCATCATTGCTATAACCAAAGCTATAAAAGGTGTTTTATTTGAACAGGTTCTCAACGAAATACCTGTAAATGGAAATCTCATCACACACACACACACACACACACACACAAAAGTTAGAAAATTTCTTGCAATTGTACCTCTGGTCAGAACCAAAGATTTTGTTCCTACACTGTACCAAAATATAATGAAAATAAGCTGTATCAGACCTCTCGTGGAAATGGGGATTGTTCTGCACATGCAGAAACTAAAAGAAAAATAATTCTATTCAGACATCATAAAAAAACTGATTAGAATTTAATTCACTATTAAGATGTTAAAAAATATTGCATGTATTGTTCTAAATGAAGAATACTATGGAAACCTTATTCTAATAATTCTTTCAGATGAGAAATACACTTTCACCATTTTAAATATAAGGAAGCTGATCCTGCTTTATAAATAAATTAACAAAAGGTAATAAAGGATTATTATGGTTTCGTAAGTGGACAACCAATTGTTGTATCCATAGAGTGCAAAGGGGCAATGAGTTGCTTGTTTTGTGGATTGTAACATCTACAGCTCTATTACTGTTCTTACTACAGCATATAACACCTCATGCATGCAACATGCTCATTAATTATTCATACGCAATTTATAAGCAGAAAAGAAAATATAGAAATGAATGATCTTCTTGTTAGTGTGCTGTGTCCCCTTTCACAAAAATGAGATGGATCTAGGAAGCAGGAAAGAAAACAATGGGAGACTTTTGGAGTAAAGCTAATACACATAGCCAGAAACGCAACTGATAATGAGGATGATATAGTTGCCTGCAATTTTGGAGTGACTAATTAGACAGCTGTGTAGAGTAGACTTCCATGGAAGCTACAGAGAAACAGACTAAAAACCAGATTTATCTAGCTCCAATGTGAAGATGAGCTGAGATTTGCCAAAATTACTGAGCAGTGGGGTTGGTTTCTCATTAACTCTGTATTACTGCGTAACAAGGCTATGAGATAAGCAAATACAATTTGTCATCCAACTTTAAAATTATACAAACCTGTAACAGTTCATAGCTTTGTTTTCTCTTCTAGCTTCTCTCTTTTCTCTACATGTAATACCTTTGAGAACAAAACCCTGTTAATGTTCTACTGCATTTTTAATGAAGAATAATAAACTGTTAAATCATATATCTATCACTTCGCTGGATCCTTAATTTAATGAATTAGTAAACTCTTTGACAGTTGTGCTCATATTATATGAGCAGAAAGTTGCCAAAGCATGGCTGGTAAGTGAAGAAAGAACAATCTACATACTAGAATATATCAACTAACTGCCTTCTGTCTTACTAAGTAAGACTGTCTTCCTTTACTCTCTGTTTACTAAAGCAAGACTAACAATCCATGAAAGTTTCAGGAATATACAAGAATAACCCTGCAAAGGACAAAAACCAAGGCAATATCATAAGATATTGTATTAGAGATACAGCCATCAGAGATGTATTCTGAGATGATTGTCATTTTCCAGAATATACCTCTATGGATCTTGTTGTTGGCTTTTTTGTTTGTTTCATTTTTTAAATGTACATGTTTCTCATCAATAAAACAAAGGAGAACACAAACCTGAAGGTGAGATCCAGCCTCCTTCTTTCTGAACTTTTGAAAAGTCACGACCTTGACTCCATCCCTCTTTTGGATGCTATGAACCAGTTCTATTCCTATTTGCCCAACTAGAACCTTGCAACTAAGCTCATAAGAAATTCACAAAAGTTAGCTTTCATCTAAATCTTGACGAGAAGCCTGCAATCTACTTTTCAAAGCTCAGTTCTCTGATCTAAGCCACCTACAAATTGATTTAAGAAGTGCCGAGCACTACAATCAGAAAATCAAAGAGAGGTAAGCATGCTGTGGACTTCTGAAAGGCAGACAAGTCGAGAAAAAGAATAGGGGTTCCCTGCAGAGTGGAATCCACGATGGGCTAGGACCCAAAGTTAGGAGAAATCATCACTGGGGATTCATTGCATATGATGTGGTTAAATAAGATTGATACTAGAGATATATCATGCCTTGTTAACACTCTTTGGGTAAAACTCAAGGGATTTGCTAATACTGCTAACGCATCTGATTCCACTCAATGATATCAACAGGCATGTGCTTTTTTGCTAGAGAAAAGTTCTTTTTGATATTCTATAAGGTTCTCAGAGGTCACAAATAATTTTTTGAGTGCTACCCAGCAGAAGACTGCTGCTAGTGGAAGAGTCGATGAGAGCTAACTTTATTAAAACCAGATTTAATTTTGACGATAGTGAACTGCCTAAAAAATACCCTGTAAGGAAGCATGGTTATATATTTCAATATCTAACATTTAAAACCTCAAGGTCTTCATTGCAGCAGTTAGTCCAGGCTTAGGCAAAAGAGGGCATTGTAGGACTTCTCAGTGTCAGCCAAAGGGACACAACTTGCTGCTCCTTAGAGAAAGAGGCTTCCAGTTTGCACTTGCTCAAAATAAGGACAGTTCTTTGGGAAACGGGCTCTACTTTTCCATCAAAATATGTTTGTGCTTTAAAGGAGGTCAGAACTCTTCTCTCTGCCTCCTCTTCCTCATCACTGATTACAGACAAAGCCAGATGCTGCCCCAAAGACAGGGAAAGCTCTGCTGTGCAATTCAGCTTCCCATGAGGTCACTGGTCAGCACTTTGCAATCTGCCATGAAGAGGGACCTGCAAAGGTGCTCTGCAACAGAGGTGCAGCTTGGATTTGATATTCTTCAGTCTCTTGTATGGAAGTAGGAGTTTGCTCTGGTGCATTGTTGCCAGGATGTTGATTCTTGTATATTGTATCCATGTGCAAGCTACTTGGAGTTCTTCAGCACTGGCTATTGGCAGATACTCACTCATGCCTCAGCTATAATATACAGAAAGGACTATAACAACCTTGTGAGGACTGTCCTTACATCAACTTTGCTTTGCAAACTATGGCATCAATAGCCAACATGGAGGAGTAAGATGCCCTATGCATCTTTAGACACCATCAAAGGCATAAAGGCTGGTTCACAACTGAGTCCGCTGAAAGCATACCAGAGCCATGAGTGGACGTGACTAGATTATGGGTCAAACACCCATTTCATTGTGTTGGTATACTTGTTCCCATATTTAGGATTTATCTTCTTTTTTAATTTTATGTATGTAGTTGCAAGGGCTCTTGAACACTGAATAAATCTTAATCTCGTGCCTGAGTGAAGAGATAGTGCAAAAAGTGATTATACATTATATTTCTAGTTTTCCAATCTGCTTACCAGATTCTTCTTTTTTAATATGTGCAAGTAGCAAGAGTCTATTGGGTCAACTAGCTTATAATTAATTATTGATTAGATATTACAACCGTATGCGGAGATTCATTTGGAAACCAAAGTGCTTCCTTGGTACTTATGTTAGCATTTATTAAATATGTATTATTAATCTGAATTATGTTGTGTTCAAATGTAAGCCCTTAGAGCAAAGATAATGATCACAGCATTAGTATTTGTAAAACAGAATTGATTTCCCAACTTCACCAAATTAGCTGAAATATGGGATATACTTCAGGTACTGAGGAATGAATGCAACTAGAGGAAGTGGGTAGGCTTAGGTTTTCAGATGTACCCCTATACAATAAATAAACAAATTTAATTTATTCCAGTAGATAGTGTATGCACAAATAAGATCTAAAGGTCTTCAAAAAAAAAACAAAAAACAAAAAAAAACTTTAAGAAGCCTTATTCTTATATCATGGGTCACAAAATTTGTATTCCAGAAGGAGTCCTTGCAATGTATATTTTTTTTAATTTAAAAAATTTTAGTTTTTCAAATGTAACTATTTTACAGAAAACTATTAAAACTTTGGTAAAGTAAATGTTTGGGCATTTCACTATATAAATTGAAATAAATTATTTTCTTTTCCTAATGATTAAATGTAGTTATGTAGGAAAGAAACAAGATTGCTTAATTTGAGAAATATTACAGATAATATTTGTGATATTTATCTGGACGTTCTTAGATTTAGTATTTTAAAGATATCTTGAAATCGCACCATGAAGTTAGCAAATTAGCAAGAATCCTGTGTACATAAACTTCTATATACAGAGACCAAAGTATATAATACTATGGTGCTTGAATACACTTTATTTCAAGGAATGTGGTTATGTCAAGTGTCACTTTGCATCAGAGAAATGGAACTGAACATAATTTTGATAAGAACAAACAACTGTAAGCATTCTTGTATAAATGCTCTGTCATGGCCTTTTTTATGCAGCACATCATACAAGGGTTAATTTTAACATTATAACCTGCATTAGATAAAGTAAATAAATAAAAGCAAGAAACCCCAAAGCAAGAAACCCCAAACTGACCCAGTAGCATAATGGACCAATGTTAGTTACCTATATTACAGGGATAATTTCATGCATTTGATAACATATTTGGTTAAGATCCTTTTTACTGTTTGTTTATTTTTTATTGCCAAAATTATCAACTATTTGCATTTTCATATTTATTTTCATATTACTTTCACACAGCAACAAGAATTTAAAAAGAAATGTACTTATACAGTTAAAAGCTTCACAAAAATTGGTAGGGTACTGGGTGGGAGATAGAGTATTTGAAAATATCCTTCTTTCTGCCTTATTCTTCTTAAGACTTCAAAATTATGTTTAAAAGCAGAGAAGAAAGAGCATGCAGATTTGTTATTTTGTAATTATGCAGCGTGCAGTTTTTCCAACAAGATTCTTGAACATATGGAAGGGACTGAGAGTTCAAAACCAGGCCTTTGCCTCATTCTAGCACAGCTAAAATCAGTTAAGGGGTATTTCAATCTTTGTTTTGTTGTGGATTTTTTTTTTTTTTGGCCATAGACAAGAGGTATGTATTTCATTTATAACATGGCTACGAAACATGAAATGTAAAGGGAGTATTGTGACAGAGAAGAAGGTGGATATTTGTAAAGTATGTTCATTATACCTACTAACCTACTTAACACTTTGCATGAATAAAATATTGAAAACAAAATCACTTTTGGGCATGCTTGTCTCCAGAATTTAAATAAAGACAAGAGCATAATACTGTTTTGATGTTTGCTTGCACTAAGGGAAAAATGAATATTAAACTGAATGGAGCAGGTTTAAGACATGTTTGCACGTATACACATACAAAAATTACAAATAAAGAGCAGGCCAGGGACTAGGAAAACATCTTTTTGCATTACACATAACACTGTTTTTCATCCTTACTGCTCGTTTTATGTCTGTATTGTGTTTTTGTTGTTTAGCTCTCACTTTCCTACAATTACTTCTAAGCTCAGGTATCTTTACTTGTTATTTCTGCTCAAAAAGTTCATAAGAATTAATTTACAATCACACCAGTTGGAACAAATGAAGAGAAATGTCAATAAAAATTAAAGCTTAATGCAGTGTACACTAAAAAAAAATGCATTTTCATCTTTAAAGTGCAACACAGTTTATGAGAATCTTTTTTCTCCCATTTGTACCCATAAGCATCCACAGATATTAAATTAGATACAGAAGAGCTTACCTATTGTTCTGCAAACACAATACAATTTGATTTTCAGTGAACAAGGAACAGAATAAAGTGCCTGGAATATAAAAAAAGACATTATATCTAGGAGATTGAACACTGTTGGTTCACATCTTTGAAATTAAGCCAAATTATTTTACAGGTGAAAACATCCTTCACATACCTACACGTATTTCATCGCATATTACGGAAACTTCATTTCTGATCAAAGCTAATAAAATGGTATACAACAAATGATTAAACTTAATCTCCCTTATTATTGCTCAAGTGACAACCATATTTTATTTAAATAAAATTTTTTCTTCTATTTAATATATTATTGTGTGGATTTCTTTCTCATTTTTATATACCTGCAGTTTAACATGTTTCAGCAAAGAAAACTTGCACGTTTGTTTTAACAGGTTCAGTGCACGTGGAATTAACATATTTTGAAGAGCACATGCACCAGAAAAAAGCAAGATGAATTTTTATTGTGCAAAGACAGTTTGTAAGTTTTCTCACCCCTACTCGCACAACAAAAAGCATACTAATATTTCAAAGAGACTTCATATAGGTGTATGTGTGGTCTGGAAATATTTGTAGACTGTATCAACAGCTTACCCCAAGAGGTTCCCATAGCATATACTATGTCATACCATTATACATTCAGGATAAATAGGCACACACAAATGTCCTTTCTGTCTTCTTTGTCTCTAGAAGTTAATTCAGCAGACCCAGGTTGCCACTTTAGCAAGAGTCTGATCACAGGGTAACAGCAAAAGGACAAATAGAGAGAGGAGAAAACACTGAATGACAAAAGAAGCAAATGAGAAAAACAGAAAGAAAAACATGCTGTGAAATTACAGCTCAATCAAATAGTGATTTATCCTCAGGTACCCAATGAGCATATGAGCAACTATTGGGAGTAATGATGCTGGAAGTTGTGCCTTAGCTGGTGTAAAGATTCAGAACATTATTTAGGTTAATAGAGAATTTACTCCCTGGTCTTTGATAAAGGTTGGATGAAAGTCAGAATTTCCATTCTCTAGGAAATCTAAAAATCTATTTTTCATTCTTATTTAGAAAGAAAATCAATAGTTTGTGTTTTCTATTGAATAAAAATCCTTCCAAAATCCAGCTGCTGGGGGAGGGAAAGAGGGGAAAGAAAAAAAAAGAGAGAGAGAGAGAGAGAGAGAGAAGGGTTGTTGTTTAGGATGGCTAGATGCATTGCATACTTGAAGATGGCTGTACTCAACTTTGGGGAAAGGCAACCTTCCCTGCATTTGTACAGATCACAAGACACGTGTGTACTCTCTTTTTTAGTAGAAACAATAATGAGAGCTGGGGATTGCCCTGTTCAAGGCTTCCTCTGAGGCATTTTGTTCACATTAGCACACACTGACTCCCTGTTTGTTTGCATACCAACAAACCACCACCTCTGCTCTCTTCCCAAGCCCTCATTTTCCCTTTTCATCCTTTCCTTCACACACATTCCTCCTTAAAGCTATTGTGCTTAGAGGTACAGACTAGCCCATAGATATTAATTTAATGCATTGCTAAATGACTAAAATGTAATAGTCTTTTTCAATGCTTTGCTTTAAAAAAGTAGGGAAAGGAAATATTGATTTCTAATTTGATTAGGCTGTAAGATTTACAGTTTCCTTTGTTCAATTGTTAACTTAGGTCCTACCTATCTATTAAGTATTATATTCAGAGATAATGGGTGAATGCGTTGTGATATTTTTTCATTGCTGTCACCCACCATGATTATTTAAGTCCAATTTCAAAATTTATGAATGAGACCAGTGTTTGTGTCCTTACTCAGGCATTAGATCACTGCTAGCCCACGTGCAAGCTTCACAGCCTTCATATGGTGAAACTGGAGAAAAGCTGGGGCTTAAGGTTCAATCATTATGTCCTTGAATGAAGTCTTTCATCTCCTTTTGGAATTTGAATCTCATTTCCAGACCAGCCAGGCTGTTTGTAACCTCAGTATGACCCATCTATTCCAGGCTGCACTTGTGCAAGACCTGGGTCCCATAAAGCATGAATTTATGACAGCAATTTATTAATAGGTGTACGCTTAAGGCAGGGATGAATTCTAACAAGAAGAAAAAAGAAAAAAAAAAAAAGAAATGAAAGACAGTATGGAAACTGTGACCTGAAACATATAAAAAAGTAACTGAAAATTGATTTTAAGAAGATTGCCCAGAATCAGTTTCCAGTATAGAAAATTTCATTCCTCTAAGCTAGGCTTAGCAGCTTAAGTGTGTTTTACGTGGTATATAAAAATAAAAAATGTTAGCTCAAGAGCTAGCACTCTTAGAAAAAACATGCGTACTTAAAAGAGATAAGAAAAGAAGAGGTGCTACTAATAAATGTAGTATCATTTTCACTGTGCTTAAGTTTGGTTTTCTTCTGTTACAAAAAGAAAACATACTCAGAGGTATTGGCTTACAGCTGTACAATATGTTCTCAGGATGATCTGGAGAATATTTGGGCATTCAGGATGCACATTTTATGTATTGTGGAACATCAATAAAATGTACAATGAATGTATACATAATTCTGGATATAATTGTTAATTTTTAGAGATATGGTTTAGTGTGGGCCTTGTTAGAGTTAGGTCAGAGGTTGGACTAGGTGATCTTGGAGGTCTCTTCCAACCTGAACGATTCTGTGATTCTGTGTGATACATATCCGAATACAAAGTAAGTGGTACTTAGATAAGTGAACTAAACTGTACTGAATGCTAGCTGGAAATGATTTTAACTTGCAGCACAGAAGATTTAAATAAATATTAATTTAAAAAATCTAAAAATGTTGAGGCAGGGTGGTAATTTCTCTGTCATTAGAGCTCCTTAAGAACCATTAGACAAACATCTTCTGGGGAACATTACATACTCTGTGAGATTCAGTCCCATTTATTTATGTTAATACTTATAGGTGTGTATATAACATACACATTGTAATGCTACTCAGATAAAAAGTGCATGATAAACGTAAGTGATTAAACTTTAGTTCATAAGAACATCTAATTTAAAGCCTTCTAGCAGTCTTTAACACAGTTCTTCTGATATACCTTTAAGTCAAAACTTCACAAGGTCCTCAAGAAATGATTTGGATAAATAGAATTGAAAATGTGTCTTGTTCAGCTGTCTTGTTAAGCTGGTATGAGCTACTTCAGCCTTGCCTCTCCCAGAAGGTAATTTTCACATCTAATTCTAGGAAAAGAAATATGATATACAGTAACATTTATCTGAATGTAAACATCAAAGCAGAAAGCTTAACAAATATAGACAAACAAATTCATCCAGAAAAGATGCAGAACAGTGTCAGCACTTGCTAGAAAATGAGGTCTCCCAGGAGATCCAAAGGCTCCTTCCTCCTACCTGAGCTAGCACCCTAAGTGGTGCTAAGTGGAGGTATAAGGGATCAGAGCAGCTTTGTGCATCAGCTGATGAAATCTGCTACTAGCCAGGCAAAAACTATGAATGAGAATACAGCAAAAAGTTGTGGTTCCAACCCAACCAGTTTGGAGCAATATTTCAAATTCTACCAGTAATAACAAAGTGAGCTTATGAAAGGAATGCTCAGTTCATGCATCATGCTTTATCAGACCCCATTTGCTAACAGCTAAATAAAGCATTCAAATTTGGAAGTGTCCAGAAAAATCTCAAACAAAATTCATTCTATCTCAAGCTTCGAGGAGGAATGCCCCTCTCCCTCCCCCCCCCACCCC
>VXAA01005176.1:578713-600917 GCA_013399115.1 Anseranas semipalmata
AAAAGAAAAAAAAATCACATCCAGTGAGTGAATTGCCCATCATCCACGTACAATACATGGTTCACTGACTGACTTATCACTGAGAGAAAGAAATCCATTTGTAGGCTGTAAATTACTAATCTGAAACTTCCATGCTAGTAGCTTTTAATGCACTTTATTTCAGGAATGCTGACAAAAAACAGGGTGATGCATCTTCTTTTCGTGCAAAATATGTGTTACAATTTAGAAATATTGATGAAAAGTGAAAATCAATTTCTTCTGTCATACCTTCATGCAGAGATCATTTGGAAGGTGATATGCTGAAGGTCTGATCGTTCTTATATTTTCTAGCACCTATGGGAAAATCCAAGTGGATAAAAGAACAAGAACAAAAAAAAAAAAAAAAAAAAGCAGAAATTTAAAGATACATGCTTCCAGTGTCATTATATACAACTCAAGAAAAAAAATTGCCATATTCTTTCCCATTTGATGCCAGATCCATCAATCACTGAAATGAAGATACAGGCAGTTACAGGCTTCAGTGGGAGTTAGAACAAACCTCCAAATCACAGTTATCAGGGTCTTTCTTGCTACAAGATATCAGCAGGTATTAAACAGATACCACATTTTGAGGGCATTTTACTGCACACAGATAATATTAAATTACAGAGTACTGACTGAATAGTGTAAAAATTGTTTAGACACCTTGGCATGTTGAAGCAAACATATTTTATGACAAAATATTTGCAGAACATTAAAAGCATTGGGAATTTAATCCAAACAATACATAACAGCACATACAGAAGTGTATTGTGGCTAGATATATATAAAATGGATGACTGAATAAAATAAATGGTGAATTATAATCTAATATTATACAAGACATAACTTATTTTATGAAAATAGATTTTTTTCATTTCTTATTTGTTAATTGGGCCAAATTCAACAAATAGTCTATTTTCTTTGCATGTATTTTGGTTTGTTTGGTTAGTTTCAGAAAATGCAAAATATCCCATTCAATATTGAACATTTCAACTTTCAACATTAAAGTTGCAAAAAAACACCCAAATAATAGAGATGGGGTAGAAGAGGTTTAAACACGTACATGCATCATCTGCCTTTGATCATCTTCCAGCTTTTACACAGGAAGCCATCAAAAACAAAATAAACTCAACCAATTTCCCTTCCTTGTTTTTATCTATTTACTTTTCATCCCACAATCTAAAGCTATCATTCTTGTCTTCTTTAAAGTTCTATTCATGTAAGTGTAAAAAATATACTGCTTAATTCAGATGGTTTTAAATATAAATACCACAGTACATCATGTTTGCAGCTGCACTTGGCGTCCCTCTCCTTGATGATACAAATCAATCATGTGCAAAAGCACGTGACCTGGCCTTTTACAGCTTGGGGCTGAGATGCTTCAGTATTTTCCTTATAAATAGTTGGGAAAAATGCCAAAAAGGCCCTTCCCAGATTAGACTAATTCCTGGTCTCTCTAGTCATAACCAGTGAGTCCCTGCTAACAGATCTTCACTCAGCCACATATACCTTCTCAGAGGTATAATTTATTTTATATATATATATATATATATATATGTAGTTTACTTTCCCCAAGATTACGAATTTTCATTTGATATTTGTTTATCTTCAAGCAGCAGCAACCAAAGTTGGAATCCCACACTGATCCAGAGATTCCAGATACATTTCAACAAGGCACTGTTTACAGAAGAAAGAGGAAAGACCTGAAGATTTGCTCAGCATTTACTCTTATCCTCCCAAACATGAGCTGTGTGAGCTGCTATATAAGATCTCACGCTTACTAAGGTCAAAGATCAGTAGCTACAGTCTCACATTTTATGAGCTTTGATTCAGTTTGCAGACATTTCTTGGAGCTCTCTTGGTTGCTCTCCCATAAGCTTTCATGCTTTCTAATATCCAGAAGAACGTTTTTCGTGCAACTCTTAAGAGTTACATCTTTACTTTCTCTAACTAGCATCTCCCCTCCTCAGGTATAATGTTCTATATGTTTGTGAACCTCAAATCGCAAAAATGCACTTTAGAACTTCTGAACTTTTTACTTATATAAAATATCCTCTATTATTTAACAATCACATAAAGGATACCACCACTAGAACTGTGTTGCTTCCAGTTAGATTAAGAAATAGGAAAATAAATGCAAGGAACTTATTCTTTCAAATAGTTTTTTTGAAGGAACACATTTATGTCCAGGGAATATTCAATATACACCCCAGAGTCGTGGAGACAGCTTGCTTACAGCATTGTCCAACCAGACTTTTAATAAAGAATTCAGAAAAGGAAATCATGCCCAAAGAATTGGTTAGATCTTGAACCATTTAAAAAGTCTTTTTTTCTCTCTTCCTCTCTCACATTCCCTGCACATTGCTTGGGTTTGTCTGATTTATCGCCCACTTGGACAATAAAATAGGGTTATTGGTTTGAAGGGTTTTCATTATTTTATTTTGTTTTATTTTAGTATCTTCCCACACAACACTAATTAACTCCTGCATTGTCATAAAGCTGGCTGTACGTACAAAGTAGGTTACCAACATTTTAAAAAGCAGACACTGACTGCATGTGGTATTTATTTAAAATGCTAACATATAAAGTAGATGTGCGTATTTTGACAGAACACAATAATGTGCTTTGAACAAAACAAAGGATTACTCCCAGAAACCATTAAAATGGCCTGTTTATATTCTTGCTTATAACTATTTAGCTCACATATAATAAATCGGCCTCCTTTTTCCCAGTCACGGATACCAATTTGTCTTTCTTCAACTAGCTAATCTGTGCCACAAAATATCATGAGGTCCAGCCTCAAAAATCAGATCTCTCATTATGATTCTTGAAAATAGGAGCAAGTGGGCATAAAAGCTGATAAAGAAGGGAGAAAAAAGTGTTAAGAATCAAAAACACAGAGTGGAATTTGTTCACTGGGAAGAGAGAGGATTGAATTGTTAATTTGGAAGATCACAAAGCCAGAGCAAAACTCAGGTCTTAACTTTTGAAGAGTATAAAGTAGGAGGGAGATAGCAACAGCAAATATGACAAGAAAGGTATCTGTCATTCAGGAACAATAAAAATCTACAAATAAATTATAAAATTAATAAAGACAAGCTTACAACATTAGATTCTCATAAAAACTTTTTAAAATGCACAATAGCTCTGACCTTGCTTCTGTGGTTTTCAATTTGATTTTGTAC
This sequence comes from Anseranas semipalmata, assembly GCA_013399115.1. NCBI lineage: Eukaryota > Metazoa > Chordata > Aves > Anseriformes > Anseranatidae > Anseranas > Anseranas semipalmata. The sequence continues at coordinate 581,920 of VXAA01005176.1, forward strand.
GTCAAATTGACATTAAAAAAAAAAAAAAAAAGGTTAGAGCAATGTTCCCAAGCACAGAAACACGCTATCCCTAAGTGGAAGTGTTCTGAGTTTTATGATTATGTGTATATTCTTTTGATACAGCTGTGTGGAAAAATACAAATACTAGATAAAATTCATTTTCTGGTATTAAAAGACTGTGAGGAGATAGCTATAGAGTTAATTCAAAAACTTGGATAAATTGTAACTAAAAGGTAGGTCGTGGACTCCATACCTCAGACAGTTCTCCCCTGTTATGTAAATAAGTTACGTTAAAATAAAGGCATTCAGCCTGTGAACAAGGCATGCACAGCAACGCTCAGTATATGCTCTACATGATGCAAGTAGCTAATAGATTTTTCAATATCACGGGTCATGGATGAACTAAACTCCATGTCCCTTTGCTCTCTTTTTATTATTTTGAATCATATTATGCCATTGATTTTTAAAACAGAATTCCCTGCAGAACCCAACAGGGCTCTGCTTGGAAATCGATGGTACGATGCGGCTCTAAGCACTCATCTGATTCAGCAGCAGAGATGGACTGAAGAGGTTAAGAAAGGTGAAAACCGCATCAGCAGGCAGGCTGCAAATAGACCAGAAAAAGAATTATCTCCTTTCACCCGACAATTTCTGCAAGTACAAAAAGTAGAAGTAGGTTCTCTCACGGCTCTCCTCCAGCTCTGTCAGCTGGCTTGAGTAAGGACGACCAGTGGCCCACAGGCACTGGGTACAGCCCTGCAAAAGAAGGACTGGCTTCAGCACCTCCTGCCTCTGCCGCTTCACCCAGCCGACAAGAGGTGCTGTGGGCCAGCTTCTGTAAGTTGCTACGTGCTTGGGAAATACAGGCAACAACTTGACATGGTTTATTCCTCTTCTGCTCAGCACTTCTGCAGGCTTGCACAGAACTGAGATACCTACAGCCCAGAAATTTTACAGATCTTTAGATCTGTGACACTGACTGGTACAGAACCAACAGGACTAAAATCAGCTTTCAGCCACTGCAGAGAGGAAGATTGGAAATAAACAGGAATAGGTTCTCCTTCCACAATGCAGCTGACCAATCAAATAGATTGTTGGGGTGGGAACTGCAGTTGTTTTTTGTTTTTGTTTTGTTTTTTTAATATTTCATCTATTTTTTCAATGCAGGTTTGCAAACTTCAATTAAAAAAAAAACCTTGAAGAGAACGCTTACAGGAGTTATTCATTTCTAAGGAAAAGACAACCCAAATAATACAATTTTGCTGTAAGGGTCATAAATTGCAGATCAGTGACTAGACACGCATCTAGCAGAAACCAATTTTTTTAATGGCTCAAGTGGGGTAATTTATATTCTAAGAGGGCAAAAGATATACAGTATACTACCTTATTCTCAGACTAATTTTAAATATGGGCTAGCTCATTTCCCATCCTAGTAAATTGTCAAAGACTGATGATGAGAGTGCACTGTTTATTCTAGATCCACTCCACTCACATTTCTTCAACTAAATAAGCCCTGGTGCCATATGGGGAACACAACTCCAGAATCCAAAGCCTGATCACATCAGTCTTGCTCTCCCCTCTTCCATATAACTGCAGGCCAATCTGAAAAGGAAATTAATTTGTGCAGGATAAATCACTCTTAGCATTACAAATGCAAGGAAAATAAAACTAATGTACAATTCCCTACAAACAGCGGAACATTTTCATTTATTTTCTTCTTTTTTTGAGAGGGAGATAGAGAGAGAAGTGGAAGACGGCCTGGGTGAAGAGCAGAAAAAGAAAAGCACCAATGTAAACTGAAGTAAGTCTTTTCCCCTGTGCCCTTGTATGATTCTTCTCTGATAAGAACAAGTCTCTTAATTGTCTCTTCAATATTAGGTGCTTAGTAACAAAAAAGAATTTGTAATAGAATTTCTAGCAGATGAAGCATCCGCTTTTTGCGTTCAGGAAGCAACATTTTCTTTTGCCCAGCATACGTTTTAATTGCCTAAGATGCTATTTCCCTTATGAATAATTTGAATACAGCTGACTTTTTGACTAAGCAAATTTTCTTCAGAACTCAAATGATGCGTGCACTTTAAAATATGGAAAACCATGTGGCAGGGTAGCAGAAGCAAAGTGATGGAAGTATAGCATTAATTTTAATGTCATTTAAGAAATCACCGAGGTTCTTATTCCTTCAGTGACACGTGCCTCTGACCAGATGTGTAGCCTACATTTTAGTTCACAGTTGCAACGCTATTCTCCGCCAAGTTCCAGTCACATCACCCTACTTAATGTCAGCTTTCCCGTTACAGACCCTCTGTCAGTCACTCGTAACAGCTCAGCAAAAAATCCACTGCAAAGAGGAGTTTGGCTACAAAGCTCTGTCTCCATCAGTCAGTTTGTTACTGTCTTTCCCTCATACACTGCAATCCTGGGACCCTACTCTTCTGACTGAAAATATGAACAACTTATCAAAGCCACTATGTCCTGCAGTGGGAAAGCAAGCCTTAGCAGCTATAATTAAAATTATTCTCTTTTCTTTCAACCAAAACATAATAAAGCAGGAAAAAAAAAAAAAAAAAGATGAATAAATATAACTAAGCACATTCTTTTCTAGTGCAAGTGGCAGGTGTGAATTTTCAATAAATCATGCAAGAGACTGTTAGATGTCATCTGAGAGTCATAGATAACTTATAATAGCTAAAAACTAGATCACCATCTTCCATTAACAGAATCAGGCCGTACACAAATGGAAGCTTTAATGATACCACAGGGCCAAAAGAGGACTAATAAAGCAGCTTTGTTGATATCATCAGTCTATATAATTTGGAAATGCATTATCTAGTCCTGAAAACGCACACAAATATTTTGTAGAAGCCATACTAGCTGCCTAGTCTAGTAAATAAATTCAAATGCTAATTACTACTTCTTTGGAAGGTGCCTCAATAAATAAATAAGTAAAGAAAGAAAGAAAGAAAGAAAGAAAGAAAGAACTATTTGACTAAAAGGAACTTTATTTTACAGAGATTGTGTTGGGAAAATTTGTCTCCTAAGGGAAATAAACCAGCTACTTTTGTACCCTTCTAAACTACTTTAGCCAATGAGTAACCACTAAGCATAATTTAATATAATTTCAAATTATTTGCATTTTTACATGTCTGCAGTAAACTATCTGTTAGACTTCTATTTTTTAGATATTATTTTTTTAAGTCACCACAGGTATACACTCTATCTAGGCCTGTTTAACTGTAAGGCTGTGTTCAGCTAAGCTGAATCAATGAATCAGAAGAAACTAACTTCAGCATTTTCTGGTGTCTCTTCCAAACGTCTGATATGAGATTTCAGTTCACTGGACCAGGTACATACACACACTAAACTCTGGCAGATTAACATATATTCTATAATGTTGTCATCGTGTTATATATTATTCAAATTTATTTTTAAGTCTCTTCCATGTAAAATCAGCTAAACTGCTATAATTCTATATCAAATTCTATTTTATAACAGTAACTTATCATTGCTGTAGTCAATAACTGTTGTACTCTTCAGTACAAGAGATCTTGATTAATTGAATTAATTCAGAAAAAAAAAATGCATTCACATGTGAAATAGCCTTGTTGGTTAAATAGAAATATTTCATTCCTTTGGTAAATAATAAAACACTTGTAAGAAGGACACAACTTTATATTCTATTATTTTAAGTCATTTAAATCCCATGTATCACTAACTATGCCGAGCATTTTCCTATGTCTGATGAGACAACAGGCTCTTTGAGTTTATATGATATGTACTATTTAACATGAAAAGCAGGGAAAAGAAAGCCCACACCAATCTCCCTGCCCTTTCCATTACTCTAGTGACATTGTGCTGTTTATTGAGTTGTGGGATTTCAAAGAAATCCACTTTAAAACTTGAAAAACGTTTCCCCTCTGGAGAATACTACTAATTAATTCATTAGTGATGAAATGTATTAGTGATGAAAAATGTCTATGTATTTAGGTCTATCTGCCGCTTAGGGAAATCTTCTCTGGGTGTTGGAGAGCAAACTATTCCCAGAAATTAATACAGAAAAGCATCTGTCTGTCGGGAGGAAGTATAGTAAAACTCTGAGGGAGAAAATTTAAAATGAATTCCTAAACTGTTCCTTAGTGTAGACAGTTTTCAATATTTAATGGGCACACAAGTTGAAAAGAGGACATAAGGTGTTGGTTTTGTTTTGTCTTTAACTGAAAACTGAGAACAAAAACATCTACCATCCTGTATCTACAAGTACACACACTTAGAACAAAAATATTAACAGATCTACTATTGGAATTAATAACAGATAACTATAAGCAGCAGTTGTATTTACATTCCCTGGTCATTTACATTCCCTTGGTCAGGGAATGACCATGTAAAATGTGGAAAAGTTACGCAAGTTCAGTGGTTTTTAACCTTTTACAGCTTGAAGGCCTTAACAATTTTCTGTTAAATGAATGGACCCCAATAAACATATTACAGGAAGATATCTCTATACACAATATTAATTTGACTCAAAGGAGTGGGAAGGTGGTGCAGAAGTCATTAGAAATCACTAATGACCTTAAAAATCACTTGAAAAAGCCTTGAAATTAATCACCTGAAAATAAATATCTGGGAAACAGATCACATTGTGAAATGCTAGCCCAAGAGTTGTTCGTTTAACAACCAGACTGCATGGAGTAGCACCCATGGACACTGCAAGTCTCGCAGCCCAGCCTACAGAATCCAACCCTCAATACCATGCCTGAAAGGCACAAGAGTAGGTAAACTGAGTGCTAACCTGCTGTACGGGACTCCCAAAACCCTAGAAGATCTCATGGAGATGCAAGATCACACACAATAGCTTATGGCAGGCTGGGCAGCTTGTTTTCCTTCTTTAATACAGTAAGTTTAATTTAATATTTAATAAATCCAAAGAAAATTTCAGTAAGAAAATTTCACTAAATTCTCCACAGGGAAAGCTCTTCACCAGTGTAAAACACATCATACTCGTGCTTATTTAGTACTAGCTTTTTTTTTTTTTCCTCCCTTACGGGAGGAATCAACTCCTCTAATGTACACCAGAGCTGAGAAATTCTGTCTGGTATGTGTGTTTCCCTATAAAAAATTAGATCATTAAGGTGTTATGTAAGCACTGTTACTTAGTTTCTTTGTTATTATTTTTACCACATAAGAGTATTTTTTGGTCTGCCTCGCTGGGTGACTTGCAATGGTACAGGGGAAAGTTGGATAGTGTATGGCTTGTTTTGGTTTTGAAACAAGCCCAGTAAAGGTTGATAATGTACCTCGCTTTTGTTTTGGAATTAAATCTGAAAGTACAGCTATATAAGAAACGTGGTTGTAGAATCTTAAAACACCACCAAAGGGGAACGAACAACTTTTGCCTGAACCATAGGCTAAGCAAGCAACTGGAATTAAAGGAAAATTAAATCTGTGGTAGCCACGTGCATGTAGTGGGTGTGGAAAAGCTAATCAAAAGAAGCAGATACTTAGCGTACACCTCAGACTGGCCTTTTTTCTTTAGCTTCTTGTTTTTGTTAAGGAAAAGAGCCTCTGCCAATCACCCTGAAAAAAAAAATATTAAAAATTTCCATTTGCAGTTTCCAAAATATTATTTCTCAGAACTAATGGAAAACCTTTATATGTTCAGAGATTTTCTTTTTTCCCTTATTTTTCACCATTTCTGTACATGTTTACATCTACCTAGTCTAAGCAAACTGTTTAAGCAATTTCCAATTTACAAAGCTATTACCTCTCCCCCGAGCACAGCTTGGTTTCTGGAGGTAGGTAGTTCTCTGACATTAAAATAGGGTATTTGTTTTCAAATCTGAAACTCTGAAAACCATCAAATCTTTGTCTCAAGCTTGGAAACTCTTCTTCCACACATCCTGGCTTCTAGCAGAACTTCTTTGTATATAGGTAAATCAGACAGTGTCCATGAAATATTACTTTCTAAAATATCTTAAGCGAGATCTCTATAAGCTCTGTATACTCATGTTACTACCTGGCCTTGTTCATGATTTCCTTTCCTTGACCATCACCATTTTTCATCTTTTAGTCCATCCCACCTATATGTAACTGTAAGAGAAATATGATTTCTGGCCAAATTAAAACCATCTCCATGTAGTCCAAATACTGTGACTTACTGTGATTTACAAAATTACTAAGCATTCAGCCAAGGTAATATGCATGAGACCCGGTGAGCCTAGCCCTGACAGTGTGCTCCTGCAATCATTACCATTTCTATCAGAGAAGGAATTTCTATTACAGCAACAAATGCCTCCTGGAACTAATTGGCACTCGTTGGCAATCTCAGCGCAGTGGCTAATGAAGTACCTTTTGAGCCTGAGAGTTTCTGAAGAGGTGATCTCTCCAGCTCAAAACTCAGGCTCAGTAATAAGGCAGGATAAGGAAGCTTCCTCTGCTAGTGTTCGTCCGTCACCTGTTCTCACTTGTGAAGGATGGGATTCACTCGTCTGTCCATGCAGAAAAAGCATTAATGCTGCACTTCACTGCGCACAGGGAGAGGATCACAAAGAAAGTTTGTCTTCAGAGCTGTTTTGGGTCCCCCCCACCCCTCCCCTTGCATTTCCTTGCTTGGAAAAAGCTGGAAACAGCAGAATGTTGGCAACAGCCAAGTACCATTCCCTGGAAGTCACCACTGATCATAATTCATCAGCGATATTCTACCCTAAAAGCATGGTGTCTTCCCAAATCTTAAGCACGATTCAAAGGACTTTCACCTACATCTGCTAAATCTTGAATTACTTAATTTATTTAAACAGAGCAGTTCTTACTGCAGAGCTTTTCCTACTGAATTAAGTTGCTATTTGGAAAGAAAAAAGCACAGCAAGAAAGAAAATAAGCATAAACTCTGTATATTCCTATCAGATGACCTGTTTTTATTACTCAGAGTCAAAATAAATACCTATCAGCTGAACTTGGCAGGCAAAGTTGAACACTGAAGAGAATATCTTAAGCACTGGACCACAGTTGCGGTTTGTTTTTTTTTTTTTAGGTAATACACTGAAGTGCTCACAATGCAGGAGAAAGTCTTTGACCAGAGTCACTAGTATAGGAGACGTAGGCAGTCTGGAAACAGTACAATGAGCTTAAGCCAAAGCTCTTCAGAAAAGAGATGTATGAAGTATGTATTCTTGAACATAAGGTCATAACTGCAGTTCATCTGCTTTTTAACTTTTTCAAATATAATGGTACATTCTGGCTATCATGCAGCTAAAGAAAATAAAATTAGACACTTAATATTAATATTTTGGATCACCCCAAACACATCACCTACTGCTTCGCTTTGCATTTAGTATAGGTCTGAGATTAGGCACTTATAGGCAACCTGATAATTAAAAAGTACCTGTTGCTGAGCAATTACTATTGAAACGAATAATATAATTATGTTAATAACTGTGTTACAACACAATTACTTTTTTTTTTTTTTAAATCTATTAAGAAAAAGGCTTAGCAGACAGAGCTCCAAGAAAGAGCAAGTTAGAGGCATATATAACTCCCACTGAAAAGATGAGACCAGGTGGTTGTCACCCAGATGGTTAAAGCACAGATCTCCAAACTACAACACTTTGGAGACTCATTGAGTAGGTCCTATTTGCCAAAAGCCAATTTGTCATTTTGGCACAAAAGGATCCATGATTGAAGGGTGGTAAACCTGTGTTAACGCATACTGCAGCTCCTGACAGACATGGGCACTTTATCTCCCCTTCTCCTGTGAGGTGCCATGCAACTCTGCAGGTTGTGGAGTCTCACCGACAAGCTTTTCGTGGCAATTGCAACTACAATTCAGACACATGGACTGCTAATCCATTGCCTATGAAAATGCACAAGTCAAAACTTCTCTGAAGTTTTGTTCTTTGAGAACTACTCTGAATCTCTGGATTTTGTTGCATCTTTTTCTGCTTACTCTGACAGTAAATATAATTACAAATATTTGAATTGGTAGATAACAATGTAATTAGTTATTACATTTAGTTAATAATTTATCTTACTTTTATTGCTAACCAGGAGTCTTCAAGATGAGATACCACTTAAATAGCGTCAGCTCTAAATTTGTCTCCTGGCAAAGCTTTAATGTTTGTGTGGCTTGGTTTTTTTTTTGTTTGTTTTTTAAATAAGTGTTATTTCTGTTAAAAAAAAAAAAATCAACCCTATCATTTGTGTATACCAATATGGTCCTTCAGCTTTGGTTCTCCAGTTCTTTAATTCAGGCAATGCACTTGTTTCAAAATCTTTTTATTCTATTTAGTAAGGGAATTACAGTCTTAGACAATGGAGATTGTCTATTTTCTCTCTTGTACTCCACTCTTTTTGTTGATTTTAGCGCCGTCTACACTACTGAGGTACATTTGAGTTTGCAATCCATCAGTAGTGGTTTGTACTGAACATTTCCAGGATCAGATGAGAGTAATCACAAGATTACATCTATGTCTTCGCTAGAAAAGCTGAAGACTCCCTGGAGTTAGTGTCTCAGCAACTCAGCTATGCCATATCAGTTGGTTTAATTACATACCTTCATATTAATAATCATGTTATACACTAGATTTCTTTACACAGAGACAAGGATTTTTAGGTAAGAACACCCTTCTGCATTAAAATGAATTTCATTACAGGGAATTTAATTTTGGTCCACATAAGTCTGTATAGCAAATGAAGTTTTCACTGTTCAAACTTTAGCATACATAAGAACTGCAAAAGGCCAGCACTTCCATACTCCTGTTTTAATAGACTTTGGATAGGTAATATTTACTTATTTATGTAAAGGTGAAAGTACATGCAAAACAGAACATAAATCAATACTGAAAAGGAAGGGAGACGGGAGAAAAAAAATAGTAAGCAATACGAAAGCCTTGAACATCTTTGCTAGAGTGGAGCAAGAGAAAATTAATATGCTCTGAGCGCTGTTCCTAATCTGGTCAAGGGTGACAATAGGGAATTCATTAATGCTCCATGGAATACATTTACCACCAATATAGGCGGATATATCTTTGAAGATTAGTTAATATAAGTTATTAAAAATAAAATTAAAAAAAACGCAGAGTACAAGAAAGATATCCTTTGTTGCACGAAAATTCTAGAACAGCTAAAGCCACTCCTCTTTTTTTTTTTTTTTTAACATTATTTTTCCACATATCTCCTGGGATTCATTCAAGCAACTAAGCAACTCCTCGAAGTAAACTATGCCAGAAGACCTCTTACTTGCATTTTATTCCTAATTTAATATTTGATTTAGCTCCATATAGGAGGAGTCAGACTTCCTATATCACGTTATAGGAATATATTCCTTCAAGTCTATAGATCTAAGATAACAAACATTTTGAGGTAATGAAAGTCTTTCTCTGTCCCAACATGCAATACCTACCACATTTCATGATAGTCACATATTAGTGTTTCTAATGTCAGAATCCCTTTCAGCTCTGCTTGCTTACTAGTTTCCTATGTCTGGAGCAAGCTGTTTATTTGTGGTAAAAGGAAAGATCAATCCCACTGTGGATGTGTCATTTCATCCCCTCTTGATCATCTCCTACCCAACCCACACCCTGCTGGAGGAACACATAAACTCCTTTCTGAAGGACTCCTCTTCCTGAATAGGGTATTCATCTGTTATTCTGTCTCCCATTTCCTATTTGTTTTGGTAACTTCAGCATTCAAATACAGCTCCAGAGCTTTGATGCTAATACCAGCTACGAGTTCAAAATGGTAGGCAACAATGCAGTTTGTTTAGCAAAAGATATCACATATGCATATATGCTTATAGCACACATAAATTGAGTGCCTCTGTTAGTATATTTTTATACAGTAAATACACTACATCTATATTTTACACAAGAAAATATTTTGACAGGGATATCATCTCAGTGTCTTGCAACAATATCTACCTGATTTCTCTATAACTTACTTTCTTAGAAAATACCTTTAAGAATTGTGTTACTATCTATTACCATGATAAGTCTCATGGGAAAACTTAAAATACACTTAAATACTTGAAGGTGTACTAAACATACACATCTCACTTAAGAATAATGCAGTTTTTGCATTCATAGTTTACCAGAAGGATAATGCTGACTCTTGATTTTGATGACAGTTTATCAAGTATCTACAAAAGTGCTAAATCCATCTGTCTTGCAGATAATCAGACTGAAACACAGTATTTTCTTTAATGGAAAATAAAACAGGTTATAAAACAAACAAGAGCTAGGACGAGATTCAAATCTGGACAGGATATTACTCTGAAGGGAATTATGTTTTAGTACTAACAGAGGAAGAACTAAGCTGGTCAAATTTGTAGATTTGTTCCAATTTAAATATAAATGAAATTGTTGGGAGGTTATGGAAAGTTATCTTCTAGTTACGTATAATCATGTTATTAACTTTCATGAAATAGATATGAAATACATTTCTAACATTCAAATCTCTTATTTTCTGACTTTTATAACAAGAACTATTCTGTGCATTACTGCTCTTAAGATGGATGTCCTACATCTTTTGTTATGAACTTCTAATTGTACATGGTACTTAAAGTGATTGACAGAATACTAACTAATGTTATCACAAAATAATACTTTCCAATAATGTCTACTGCTTCAATACACACATAAGAATTTATGCAATTCATTGATTATTCAGGCTCTGGTCATAATGAACTGTGCTCCAGACAGAGAGCAGCTTATCTGATTCAACCTCATTTGCTAGAGTACAGAAAGTGCATATGCTTAAGGAGAATACAAACAATGAAAATAATCCAACTAACTAGGCAAGCAAAACTGTGACCTACACTTTCTAAGTAAGCAAAGCTAGAAGAAAAGTGTGCATGTGCTTTTGGTTTGTTTTTGAAACCTGTGAAAAATGAAGTATTATTCACATACTTCCCCCCACCCCCTTATCTATGTTCAGCCAACTTCATAGTTGGGAACTTCTGGGGAAGCATTTGTGTTTTTTTTTGTTTTAAAGCATTGCCTTAGGCACAGATGTCATATCACAAGATGATATAATATTAAATAGATATATAAGCATACAATTTAAATAACATACTCTAAGTCTTGGATTCATTTTCTAAGCTTATACTTAGAATAAGTATAATAATATATAATAATGTAATAATGTACATCTTACATTTTTGTTTCCAAAAAATACCACCATGTAAGAGCAAATGAATTTTTTTCCAGTATCTGTTCACTATTGACAGACATTTTTGAAAGATTTATCTGTCTGACATCAGCAAACATGTAAAATATTCAAATCACTTGTAAATGACTGATTTATATATTGTTTCTGCCGTTCTAATAGTGGAAATCTATGACCTAAGCCAGCAAATTTCACCTGTGACTTGGCTAGTAACAGCAGGACACAGAATCACAATGATCACTGTGGCAGAAAGCCTTTCAATGTTTTACATTGTAAGGATCTCAGTCTGATTATTTAGAAGCTTCTTTGCTAGAGGAGAAAATCCTTACGCTTCTTCCCAGGAAACAAACAAACAAAAAATTCAGAACAGAAGGCAGACTTCCAATATCTAGCAAACAAGGTCTTTTGTAATTTAGCCCAGTACAACCTTCAGTGTTTAAACGCATTAACAACGCCCCTGCAAATTTACTTTCAGGATTCTTTACTGCAGCATGTGGGTAGAGAAAATAATAAAACTGATAGCGATTAGGAAGGAAGATATTTCACAGAGGTCTGATAGCCATTTCACAAGTAGAAGCACTCTACTTTTATCACCCTAAAACTTCTTACTGGTTGTCTAACAGCTGCTGGCCACTTATCTTTCCCCTAAAGAGACAGGCATCCAAATATCTTACAAAGTTTTAGTAATCCTTCACTTTTGAAAGTCTCTGTTTCCTTGATGTCAGGTCTATCTCCCCTACCTGACTAGCAAGAGCTAGAAACCCTGTGTGGAGCTCAGCCTCCTCCTTGTAACTGACAGCACAACAGCCCTCTACCCACTGATGCTCTTTACTTCAAGACAGACAAAAAAGGAGGAAACTTCATTGGGAGGCAGCAGTTTAGAAATCTGACATTTCAGTGCCTGATGCTCACTTTCATCAGCAATAAGCTCTTGACTTTAATACTGGAAAATAATAAAGAATAGTGAAATCAAAACTGACACTGTGTCTGCTTAGACTCATGTTGCCTACATGCTCCCACAGAGTAGAATAATTTTATCACTTTTTTTAAAGCATTTTGCTAGTGAATGAAAAAATACCTTTAACAACATATATTCCTTGCCTATAGTAGTCCATTTGGTCTTAAAAAGGAAAATTCAGATATGTTTCAGTCATTAATCCACAGCTTCCCAAGTAACATGTTACATTAGTACCTTACGACGTTAAATAAACCAGAGGGGAAAATTCATATTGTGACACACTGCACATCATTCACATGAAAAGAACCAACAGTGCCTTTTGCAAATATATTTTCTGTTTTATGGTTTAAAAAAAGAAAGTGCACTAAGGCTACCAAATAAATTCTGTTTGAAGCTCTTTCTAGGCTTACAGAAGATGAACTATTCTGGGTTTTAGCTTTGTGTTATTTTTATCGCTCCTTCCCCATTCTTCTCTCTTTTATATTTCATCTTCCAATAAAGAGCTGAACCTGTGTGAAAATGAAAGAAAATATTCTGCAGTTACTACAGGTGTATGTATGTATTGCTACGTTTACTATAGATGTACAGATAAGCATGTTTTCCATCCCACATCAGTCACTGCTGTTTTCCTCTATTTATTGCTCTCAATGCATCAGGGGAAAAAAATATAAAGAGGAAAATGAAAACAAAGAAAAAGGGAGAACAGCAGTGACACTATTCCAGAACAGCAAATGCCTGATATTTGTCTGGAAGTTGGGAGACCTGAGGCAGGTAGTTAAGACACAGATAATTGGACTTGGGTCTCCGCCAGTCTAACTTCGTGCCAAGTCCACTCTTGCTTTTCTAAGAGAAGGGAATCAGCCTGTGTCTTTCATTTTAACATGAAATTGTATCATAAAACTATCACTCCAAAACTGACACATTGTCACAGAAAGCATATTTTTGAAATTACTATTCTTTAAAACAAAGTGTTTAAATAAGAATTTCAACCACCACTACTCATCTTTCTAGAAAAAAAGTGAAATAATTTGATGCTTATGACACTGTTATATATACAAGTTACAATGCTGCATGCACATGACATGGTAGAAAAACATGTGCAGAATAGGTTCTCAAAGTTACCCAATGAAATGGTCACTGGAGTTCATAAACATTTCAAGAGAATTTTGAACAACTTTAAGAACGTGCACACTGATTTTCAGGTAGAATGCCAAAAAAAAAAAAAAAAAAAGGGCCACTATCCCCACCCCAGCAAAAGAAAAACACCAAAAAAAAACCACACACAAGGCAGACTACTTCCACCAAAACCTCAGGAGTTTGTAGTTATGTTTTCCCAATGCTTGAATTGGAAAGCAAGGCTCAGATATTGCATGAATTATAAAAGCAAGCTACACAACAAAATCAAAGAGATTCTGAATAAATTACTGCAAAATCAGTTATTCTGATTTGCAGAGTACACACTGAGTCAGTGTATGCATCCAACTCAGTAACAGTCCAGCTGTGGTAGTGCAGCCTACTGCTACCAAAATTGCCATCCTAGGGTCTACAGCAAGCTGTGGGGAAGGCAAAAATAAAAATGTTGACCACATTCACCACATGAAGAGCACATGTAGCTGCTCTTCAATTTTCAGTTTATTCTACTCAGATTTTCATTTCAGTAAAGCTAGGGTTATTTTGTTGTGTCGGTCTTCCCCCTCCCCGCTTTTTTTTGTTCAAGAGCCAGCTTGTATCATTCAACATTTTTTCCCATCTCTTTTTATAGAGTTCTATGGCCTTTCTGGTTTTCAACACCTTTTCTATTATTAATTCTTTTGCTTTGTGTGCATCTCCTATACAAAGGTACATTTTTTCCTTCAAGGATCTTAAAGTTCTGGTTATTTGTCACCAGCTGAAGGAATACATATATTGCTGTGACTGCAGTGTGCACCACTTAGTCTACATTGTGGTTTAGTCTCTACTTGAAAGTAAACCAGAAAATCTGCAGAAAAACCTTGATAGACTCCTATAAAAGTAATATTAGTAATCGCTACCCTTATATTCTAAACAATTATTTTTTCCTTATTAAATGGGTTCCAGAAGGAGAGTTTACTGCATCCACTGTTCATCATGGTTTATCAAACACTTCTGAACATACAACAAAAAACACAGGACCTATATTAAAAGGCCAAAAACTAAAACTTGTAGATAGTATGCAATAAGCAGTCAGTGGGAGATATCAAGAACATCGCCATTTGAAGGCCCTGCAATATAGGGAAAAAACAAACAAACAAAAACGACACAGTAGGCAAAAAAATAACATATTTAACATGCCTCCATGGACTTTAGAAAACAAAACATACCCCAATCTAGAAAGCACAATAGAAAAGAAAATGCGAACAAAAACACAGTTAGCATCCAACAGTCTGGAGTTGGGAGGGCAGGAATAATTTCTGACTTCAAATTTATGTGACTATGCAAAGTCTTTGCAACTTCATGTACTGGTGGAGACAAGGCCTCTACACTCCAGTTCTAGGAATGAGCAGTGTTTTTAAAAGGCAGCAAATAAAGAAACATAAATATTTGATCTGCAGGTGATAAAAGTTTTTTTTCCCTTTCATTTCCATTACAGATAGCTAACAAACCTTTAATCATTGTATGTGTACAACATAACACAATAAAACAAACACCAGTTCCCTCTGGACATACCAGGTTCAGTGTTCCCCACACTGAATTTCGTATCTCCAGAAACTCTCCTAAACAGTTCCATAATCCTTCCCCAAAACTTATCAGTCTCCATCCTAGAACAACTTAAGCTTCTTGACTTCTCTACCATAACTGAAATGTCATTTTATAAGTTTCTGCCCTTCTAATTTTGAATTTAAATATATTCCTGGCCAATTTATAACTGCTAGATATTTTGTATTCTCCCTTAGTTTAAATAGTTGCTATTCCTCCCCAGTATTTACCAGTAAGACATAATTTTAAGGTTCATATTCTTAAACTTCTTAAGATAGATGTTCCATTCTCTTACTCTGCCTAGTGGAAGTAGCACCATGTCAGAACAGATAGGATATATAAAATTATTAACTTTGCGTGCAGTGAAGTTCATTTCTCCTGCTTTCTACTCCCCTAAGCAAAGTGATAAAAGTATTTAAAGTGTGATAGAGATAAGAAGCACTGAAAGACCTTGCAGAGCCTATGCAGGCAGCTACTAACTATTACCACATCACCAGTCTAATTCCAGCCACAGGTCTCTTGGAGTGAGGGAGAAAAGAAAAAAACAAACAAAAAACCCACCTCCTACTCAGGCCTAATGTCAGTGACAATTATTTTAAATAACGCCTCAGGCAGTGAACATTCAGAAATAAAATGACTAGATCACAAGGGAAGTCCTTCCTTCCCTGCCACCATCCGCCTAAAGTGTTCCAGATCCACAAAGCCATTGTGTATCTCATTTGTTCAAGTCTATTTTGGTCTCTACTCTTTTCGAACATGTGCCAGGTATATGCCAATTGTGCCAATAATCTTCAATTAAAATCAAGTCAGCTGAGGCATGAAGCTGCTGGGAGCTATAGGATCTACAGAGCCTGCAGACTACGCGTTTTTACTTTGGTCAAGAGAGATGTTATGTTTTTACTTCATCCCCCCTTCCCTTCATTGGATTTCAGAATTTTGAATATAAAGTTCCAAAGCCAAGCAGTATTGTTTGTGTATTTGTATATGCACATGTTTAAGATAAATCAACCAGGAATTAATACTTCAAATTCTTCATCTACCTGGCTGTAAATAGCTTCACTAAGTATTGTACACATTTCCTCATCTTAAAAGTCACTAAAATACTACAAAACAAACAAACAACAACAAACAATTAATTGGAATGAGCTTTTTTGTTTGTGTACAGGACCTAAATATTTTTTTTTTAATATTTAATATAACTACTAATGACTTCTATTCATAAAACTCTAAAGCTGAATTACATCTAGATTTTCATGCAAATTAATTGCTTAGAGGAAAGGACTCATGGCCTAAGCTGCAATATATTAGAGGGATTCATATTTGATTGATAGATGGTGCTGCAGTGGTCATATTTTCCTTTCCCTTTGGAAAAAAGCCAACTCAGAAGTGACATCTCTGAATTACAGGGTTTCCTGAAGGTTAAGCCACTTAGCGGGAAAAAATATCATTTACAATCTGTAAATCTTTATTGCAATTCTTACTTTCATTCTAGGTTGAGCGCTTCCAATGATATCGTAGGAGCCCCACACAGCAAACAAAATCACATGCATCTATTTGATGTTGTAGTGCTCCAGTGCATAGAAAAGAAGGATGCTGCCATCACTGCAAGCACACGAACTTTGATTATACTACTTAAAGACATTTGCTAAAGTGTAAAATAAAGTGCAAGAGCCTATATTAAATGCTTCATTGAGTTTTAATCAAAGGGAGAAATGATATTTCTATTTATTATTTATCTATCTTCAACATATGACTAATATTTCTAGTGATAATTGTTGAATTTCTGTAATGGTTAGCATTAGGTATGTCTAGATATTAATACACTTTATTTTTAATGAAATGCCAGTTCAGTACAAAAATTCACTCACATACACACATATACAAACCCTGTAATTCCACGATATAAGCTTTAGAAGCTAACCTCACTTTTGTTGAAACATGCATTGGCAAGTAGAATATTAATAAAAAGTTGTATTTAAGTTCCATTTTTGCTATCACAGTAATACTGTTATATTTCTTACTGCACTAGCTAAGTCTTTCAATATATTGCTATAGTACACATACTAAACTGCAGAGGTATTACTTAGTAACTTGGAGTAGATTCAAAAAATGTAGAGGGCAATCTACAGTGCAATTTTATTTTTGTAATGCAACAAAAACACGAAATATCAGATTTTAATGAGTGTTTATAAGTTATTCAAAAAACATTCTACAATATCAGGCAAAGCATGAAAAGCATCCTATCCAATCATGGAAGCTAGAACAATGTTTCACTTTCAAGATGTTTGAACTTTTGAAAGTGAAAATGAGAAGGAACTGAGCATGAAAAAAAGAAAAAAGAAATTTTGAATATTTGATTAACATTTAATCAAAGGGCTTAAATAAGATATTCCCATTTCTAGAGCAATCATTTCAGTTTTGCTAAAATAACTTGATCACTGAAATGTAGAGACTTTGCATGAAATGAAAGTCTGAACACTTTGTATACACCATTCTATTTTTTTTTTCTTTTTCCATTTTCATTTAATAATGTAATTGAATTAAACAAGTTCTTTAGGAAATTACTTAGTGAATGGTATTCTTCAACTGCATATCTTTTGACTTAGAGATGCTAAACTACACTGGTATGAGAATTGTACTAACATCAGCAAAACTACTCTCATACCAGAAGTTACAAGTTCAGTAATACACATACTTGGAGCATAACACGAAGTAGACTCTTTGACCGATGTAGAAATAGAGAAGGTCAGCTGCACTTTGTCTTATCTTAATAATAAACACTACTTTTGCACTTATGGCATTTACAATTCATAGACCTAACACAACTGCAAACAAAAACTTACAGAATCACTCTCTTATGCTGGCTGTGGCGACTACAGTGTCTCCAGTTTCAGAAGGGTAGAATGGGATACAGAATTAAGTCTCTAATATGGGGGGAAAACAATTGCAATTTGTATGAGTTGCATGAAAACGCACAAATATAAAACTCACAAATATATGCATGAAATACCATGGTAACTTCTTATCCCCCATTAGGGGAAGAGGAAAGTGAGACAGATTAATCCTTTGTGTTATTTCTGATGCATAAAACAATGACAACAAAAAAAAATAAACAGACCTTGCTACAATACAGAAAAGTGACTCGAGAGGATATGAACTCCCAATCACTTTGTGAGAAACTCTAGTGTAAATCAACATTGACTTTTATGGAGCTACACTAGCCCATGCCAGATGAAAGTCTGGATTTCATCAGAAATTTTCAACTGTAGGAAGGAACAATAAAGAAACTAAGCTTCTCCATCACTAATTAGTTATTAAAATAATAATAGCCATAATCAAGGGGAACAAGAGGCTTCAGCATTAAGTTTTGGCCAAAGCTGTGCTGAGCTACAATAAGATTATAGAACATAATGCCAAAGATGATTCAGAGAACAGGAGAAAAAAAAAAAATCTGAAAGGCTAATGACAGTGCTATCCAAATCATACCTGGCAGGAGTACTACAAAAACCACATCTGTTGTTGGGAATTGGATCTCTTCTTTGAAGAGGAGAGCTACCTTAGGTTATTTGTTGTGGCTGTCATGAAATGAAACATCAAAGTGAAACTGAAATTCATTGTCATATTCCAAATCCCAGGAGACTGTCCTCAAAGTGCCTCCTGGTTACAGGAGTACAAGATTCCTTTACATATTATGAATATATGAGAAACAGGCATGCTATTTCAAAGGCTATGATGTCTGGATTTTAAACTTTCAAGATATCAAAACTTCTCACTTTCAGGGAATGGAGACAAACTGGAACGGTGTAACTGATGGTATTTTAACATGACTTCTATGTGTTTTCAAATTTACCTGGCTTTGCAAATAAATCTGAAAACTTCTACTTGTGATGTAATCTGGCTGATGACATTACACTAAGGAAGTGGCTACTCTCTTCTCCATTTGAAACAATATTTTCTACCATAAAAGTCCTGCTGTACCTACCCCAGAAATATCTACATCCATTGGCAAAAATATAGATATATACATATATTTATGTATATATATAATATATATAAATAATAAATATATATATACTTATACAGAATATAAATATATAGAATATACACATACATATATAGAATTACATATATATACACATACATATATAGAATTATATATATATTTATATAT
>VXAA01005176.1:603488-621896 GCA_013399115.1 Anseranas semipalmata
CCAACTCTTTTCCAGTGGGCTCTGATGAACTTAGGTGTTTAACAATTTAAGTGGATATAAATTACTTTATTTCTTTCCAGGCGGTAGTGATAAGGCTATTGGTTTCAGGTGACAAAGAAGTGAAAGCTACTGTCAAGCAAGCCTCTAAAATCCTCATTCTCCTAACTCCTTCTCCTAGGGTGATTGTTCTTTTCATTAGCAGGTTTTGGAATCCGTGATTTTGATTTTGTTTCATTTTGTTTTTTAACTGGAGGGTTCACTGAGGAACAAGCTGTAGTTTCCTTGGCACATAAAAATGTGCTTATGTAAAATGGTGTAGTAATGATCTTTCTCAGCCTGACGCTTAACTCATTCAGATCTATAAATCACTCTGAGATGCTTAGTCTAATGCGAGACAATAACTCAAAATAGAAATCTCATTTAATTTCACTGCAATTAAACCAAATAATACACAATATATCTTTTTTGACATAACTCTCAAGTTTATCCACCTTCACCAGTATTTGTATTGCTTTCTGCCTTAATGCAGGCCTGATCCTGTGGCAGTATAGATTTAAACAAGGTTCTGTTTTCAGAGAAACAGCAGAAACAGGTTCTTTTTCTGACGTCTCCTTCCTTTGTCATTATGGTATATCCAAAGACATATTTTCCCAGGGCTGTGTCCTTCCTTTTCATAACCACTATGATTTGCAGAGCAACAAACTTCAACCTCCCTCTCCACCTCCCCCCTACTCACTCTATGCAATACATTTTAATTTCCTTTTGCAGCTAAGGTCAAATGTCTTTCCCATCGAATGCATAGACAATGAAGTGATTTTATAGACAACAGGATTTACAGAAATAGTCAGAAATCAATCAACAGTAATCAGAAGAATACATAAGGACAAAATGGAGTCTGCAAAAATATGCTTTCTGAGTTATCTTCACTCATAAAAGATCACTGTGTTATGCAGCCAATATGATCTGTATTATAAGTTATGAAAAACTGATACTTAGGTCCAAATTTGATTGAATGCAACTTCGCTGAAGAATATAGATGACCTAGGGTATAACAGTAATAATAATAAATGCAGTACAATACTATTCCTCGAATACAGATGGCACTTTCATATTGAGTGCATTTGTACTGTTTTTAGCTGTTGTGACATGGTCAAGCATCTAATTATGAGATTTTTTCCATGAGAGAAAAGATACTTACTTCTTGTGCACATGCAGCCAGTATTGTATTCTGCTAATCATCCTAATCTCCGAGGCATAAGGGTTATATATGTAGGTATACAACATACCAGAAAGCACTTAAAGAACCACAGGCTTATTTTAGCAAAGTCTGGAACATATTATTGCAAAATGTATGTATTTATCTCAGAGATAAGTGAGCAATTCACAGAAGATAATTCACCAGCTGCTCTTTTCCTTCTGACAATGGACTGCAATTTCCAGGAAGGTATTTTATTTGAACTCATATTTTTAATGAACAGGACAACAACTGCTGGAGTATTTAGCAGTCAGATTTCAAAATGAGAACTGTCTTGGTCAGTTATAAGATTGCACATGCAGTTTCTGGTGTACCTCTTGTTACCTGATTAGATAATCACAATTTTATAATCAGGATGAAAGATTAACAGAAATAATATGGTTTGGGATGTCACAGACTGAAGTTCCCTTCAAGTTTAAGGGGAAGATGATAAGCAGAATAACAAAAATTTGGAAATTCTGAACCTTTCTGTTTTCTGAAATACATAGGCCTTTGCTTGAAGTATCATTATAATGAAGAAAAAAATGAAGGGGTGTCTTTTGTTTTAGCCTTCTAAATCTTTTCAGTTAACATTCATAACTGCATAGGTATTTTTTGGACTGCGATTCTTCTGACACTATAACCGGACAGGACTGGGGCATGTATCATCCCCAACCTTTGTTTTCTGGCTCCAGCTGAAAGGGAAAGCAGGAATGTGTTTCGGGTGGGAATGGCATGCTCCAGCATAGCTAGAGTTTTGGTAATTCCATTACAAATAGGTAGGCATAATATGCTATCTGGTCTGATCTACTTCCAAATTCAGAGTCCTATGCTATAGACACGTGCCCATTCAAGTCAAATTATTTGAAATTACTATTAATTACAGATGCATTTCTAACATTTATGAATCTGTCACAAGCCAGCTAGTTTCAAACCGTCCATTTCCTCTATTTTAAAGAATCATTAAATATCTTTCCAGTACATTAAGTACACAGCAGAGAGCAGCGACAAGAAGCCCTGATATTTTAAGATAAAATAATTTCAAGAGGCACAAACAAAAACATGTTTACTTTAGTCACATTTGGCATGGTATATTCCTCAGCACAGTCTTTGCATTTGTAGCATGGTAGGAATAGGACCACTTCTAGTCTCTCACCAAAGAACTGATTCCAAATCCATGTGCCCCTGTGGTGTGAAGTCATCTATGCTAATCAAATTGCTGGGGAAAAAAGGGAGGAAATGAAGTGATTTAGCCTATGTGGCCCTTCCAAGCATTAGAAGACTTATAATTGTTTTAGATCAAGTACTCACTCAAGTTTCCTTCAGCAATTCACTTGAAGTGATTTTTAATAGTGGAATTGCAAGCTGAATTACATGGCATCTATCCCAAGATCACACAAGTAGATATTCACAAGTTTTATTCATTTTGAGTTGCATTAAAAATTGTTCAAATGCTAGCTTCTATTTTATCATACTGAAATTATAATAAATTTATCCACTTGTTTGTGATTATAAGTACAGTTTCATAATTACAGTTTTGCGTTTCATGAGGTGTTTGCAAGCAATCATGCAGCAGCTTACCATAATATTGTTGCTGTACTACTGACCATGTGCAGGAATGCTTCCACAGACCCTCTGAAGATGATGGGAGGTATGTGCTCCCAGAGCACATTTACGCTAGGCTGTGGAGGACAAGGCAAAGGGACATGATCTGATTCTCACTGCGCTAACATTGGACAAAAGCTTTCTGGCCATAAGACCACAGCATCACACCCAGTTTTGCTGAGATAGTTAACTAACGCATCTACACTGCCTCTAGGACTAGACATAGCACTATGTCTCGTCAATATGACTACTTGGGAAACAGTTGATATGAAATTCAAATGCATGGCGTGAAATGTGCCACAGTCATGAGACTTTCAAGACTCCGGTGAGGTGACTTTGTGGCCCCACAAAGGGGGAAGCAGCCTGAGACAGCTTTTAGTCTTGACCTTTATAATGAGTCTCCTGAAAAAAAAATAAAATTATTTCTATGTTGAATCAGAATATAAAGTGTCTTGAGCTCTATAATATTTACATATAAAAGTGTGTGGGACACAGGGAGAGTCACATGGACTACAAATGGGTATCTCTCTAGATGCCAAGCATTAGACACAGCCAGGAAAATACACCGGCTATACTGGATACCATGCTCTCAAACATAGGTTGAATCCCTGCTTTGTTTCTTCTTTTACAGCTTAGTGAATTCAGTTCTTTATATATCTGAAGCCATTTACCTGTATCTAAACTTGCAAGCCTAACTTAGTGTTTTGATTTCAGAGATATAGCATTGTTTCAATTCAGGCAAGCTCAGCATCTCTGAAAATATTTTTTTTCTTTTTTGATGACTCCATGTAGACTTGAGCAGTTATTGAGCACCAAATTTTGTTTTATATCACCATTCCATCCTGCACCTCTCCCACAAGTGGATTTCCTTCAGAGAACATTTTGGAAGCATTACGGTCCAAACTCTGAGCCACTCATAATTTCAAATATGACTAATTTCTATGTATGTTGGCAGTTCATCCATGTAAGGTACACAGTAGGTGTCTACAAACTTCATGTTCTAGGGTAAAAGGCTGTGACGTGGTATTTTATCCACTTTTAATTCTACTTTTTGCATTTTCTTGAAGCTGACACTTTTCTCTTTTGAGACATACCTATCATTTAGTATCTGCAGAAGGGTATATTCTTTATAGTAAAGTATTTGCATCCTTGTGTTTTAGCCAATCATGTCCAAAGCAGTAGACACAGTATAATATAACATAAGAGAGTCAGTTGCCTAAGATTACTAGGAGTTCAGAAAAGGTCAGAGACTAAATATAAAGGTTGTGTCAGGATTATGAGCTAAAGTAGACAGTGTTTATTCTAGCTTCATTTGGCAAGCATAGTTCATAGTACTTCAACTTGTGTTTTTGCAGCATCATATTTTTTTAATTACAACAGTGAACTGGATGAGTTAAGTAGCTCCTGATTTCCTTTTTCAATAAGCCCTTCAGACTGAGGGAAAAAGCCTTCTTAAGCCTGCGGCAGAACAATGCTTGCAGCAAGGCTGTGGCTGAATTAGCTAACCTTCCCTAGCTCCCATTGATGGGACTTGTGGGCAAGGAAAGAATATAAGGTGGTTCCTAGTATGCTTTGGAGAAAAAGATAACAACAAAAGGAAGGACATGGCAAATAAAGCACTTAAATTTATAAACACCACTCAGGAATTTTTGTCTTATTTTTGTCCACTGTGTCATCTAATTGTATTTATATTATAAAATGTTATGTGTGTATACGCATAAATAAATGCACACGTATTTTTGTGAGTATATGTACATATATAGTTAATGCTTTACATTGAAATCATTCTTTAAAAAGTTCCAAATTATGCTTTAAAATATTTCACAAGTGCACTATGATGTTCTCCCCTTCAAATAAACTCTATCATTATATATATATATATATATATATATATATATATCATGCTACACTCAAGAAAACTACTTGAAAAAATTTGGTTACATATTATTGTCTTTGAATGATGTTGCACTGCATCCTTAGATTTTAATTTACCTTTTTTTTTTTTTTTTTAACTTTGTGCTTTATTAGAAATAGATGTCTATAATAATTACCAAGAGCAATGCCTAAATCATCTATCCAGCAGATAAACATGATTCAAGCAGACAGTTGTATGGTGCTCATTAATAGTTTTGTGTATTACAACCTAAGGATAAAAATCTGTCCTGCATATTTCTAAGGGCCCGGTTTTATCAAATACAAAATGGCCCTAGTTATTCAGGGCTGTGGTATTGCAGTCACTGGATTTTTTCAGTATTTGCAGGTCTCAACAGTAAATGGCTGCTTCTGGTACACAGAATTTAAGGAAAAGAAAGGGGAACAGTTTCTTTAGTTAGGTTACAGACCATCATAAGGACAGCTATCAACTCCTAGGAGCATTTGTACTTTTGGAAACACATTTGTGCTTCTAAAATGAATTTTGAAGTATTTACCACAGAAGTATTTGTGCTATAGGTTTTTTTTTCCTAATTCAATAATTTAAATACTTAAATAAGTAAATGAATTCTAAGCCACCTTTCTGCCAACTGTACTGTTTATTTCTTCTCTAAATAGTACTCTCAGTTTTTTCAAACTCTTTTCATATAAAAGAATGTTTCAATGAGTCAAATAATTTTCAATATTTAGAGAGAGGATGAACATAACAACTCAGATAAGCCTTCAACACTTATTTACAGACATACATTATAATATTTTCCTTATGATTGCCTTCCATTCTGCCTTTATGTATTCTCTTTTTTTTTTTTTTTTTTTTTTTTTTTTTTTTTTTTTTTTTTTTTTTTTTTGCCTGAAGCTGTGTTTAGCAAAGGGTGTTTCTGAGGTTTCTACAATGGCAGTGACTTAACTGTGCTAAAATAGTCAGTTTGGAAGTCTGGAAGTTGTTCTGTAATCTTCCCATCTTATGTGCGTTATTTTACTACAGATTATGTTTTCCCTTTCGTAACCCGCTCTAGTTGCTAAATCAGTGCTTGTAAACTACATGTCCATCTTTCCTGGGCTTGGCTCAGCTAGGTACCTTCACTGGTCCACCCTTTATGCTTTGCCATCCATGGTAAACCCTCACTCATCTCATTCATCCCCCTTTTTCCTCTGCCATTCACATCTGAGGCTAATTAGTACCACACAAGGGTAGTTTCTTGTCATGTTTTCTCATAGGCAGGATATTCTGTTCAGTGTCTTGTTTTCAGTTTTGGGCCCCTCACTACAAGAAGGACATTGAGTTACTCAAGCAGGTGCAGAGAAGAGCACTGAAGCTGGTGAAGGTACTAGGAAAAAAGACTTATGAGGAGCAGCTGAGGGAACTGGGACTGGTTAGTCAGGAGAAAAGGAGGCTGAGGGGAGACTTCATCGCTTTCTACAACTACCTGAGAGGAGGTTGTGTCTCTTTTCTTAGCTGACAAGTGATAAGATGCAAGGGAACAGTCTCAAGTTGCCTCAGGAGCAACTAGTTTGGACATAAGAAGAATTTCTTCACAGAGAGCAGTTAAGCATTGGAACAGGCTACCCAGGGAAGTGGTGGAGTCCGCATTCCTAGAGGTATTTAAGAGACGTGGATGGGGCACTAAGGGACACGGTTTAGTGATGGGACTCAGTAGGTCAGGTTGATGTTTGGACTTGATGATCTTGAAGGTCTTTGCCAACCTAAATGTTTTTTAAGCATACCCACCATGTTATTTCCATGTTGCTAATGACACTATTGAATAACTCTGAATTCCAGCACCCCACTCCATACTTGTATAACAACAAACTTCATGCAGAAATAGCAAATTGTGTCCAAAATTAGTTATATCACTTGCCTCTGTACTCTGTTCATTACACAGCTTTTACCAACATTTTACCTGTGCCTGCTTAACTTCCTCAGTTAGTTCAAGTCCAATTCATTCAGTTATTCCATATCCACTGCAAATTCAAAGAAATACAAAACAATTACTGAAACACAAGTTCCATTCCTAAAACACTGTCCAGCTTAGACTTTTTTGTATCACGATTTTACAGATGTTCTATGATGATTGTGTTCTAGTGATGATTTGACCTCTTAGTAGGTTAAAAAGCCTCTTAAATACAGACATAACCAAATCTCTTCAGTCCACTGGGTTATTGGTTTATTTTGTTGGATGTTCAGACATTTCGTAGCTGAATTCACTTGGAAAAACTTACACCAAGTATCTGTTCCCACTGATCTACCAGTTTTGTTTCCTTACCTTTTTTCCCTGACAGAATCTCTGATAATATTTCACATGTATTAGCAAAATATGCTTTTATCCATCAGTTCTAGCATTTCTATTTTAATACATGTATTTAAAGAAAGGGTTTATTTCTTTTTATGTATTTCATTAATTACTCTAGAAACTTGTTTTGGCCTTTCTTGTGTTCCTCATACACATTCACTGTTATTTATTTTATTCTCCTGTTTATTGGCTACAGTTGGTCAGATTTTGAAGGATTTCTTCTTGGTTCAATCACTTAAAATTGCTATTTAGCTATGTAAGTTTCTTCCTTGTCTTCCTATTTCTCATTTTGTTCAGCAGTACAATACCTCCTGAGACACCATTACTGTTTCCTTAAGTAGAATAAATGCTATATCTAAGGAGTTTACTTTTCCTCAGGGCATTTTTGATGAGCTCCCTCATTTTGTTAAATCTGTCTTTCTGAAGTTTATTGTCATTCTAACACTTTCATATACATAACTTTCTCATGATACAGATTCTAATTATATTGTGATTATCATTGTTTTGTAGCTCTGCTAGCACTACAATTTAAATGAACGTCTGTGTTCTACTTTTATGACTGAAAGAGGTATTCACATCACTTAACCCAGCTAAATTCAGACACAATTTCCCTAGATTCCCCACGTTGTCAATAAAGACAAAAATTCACCTTCAAGGAGGTGATTCAGGAAAACTACCACTTGTCAATATGCAAAGTATACACCTCATCTGAGGAAAACCACTTTAGTCTCCATTTGACTTACCTGGTATACTACTTTCAGCTTTATGGGGTGTACATAGCCTTTGAGAGCCACAATCTGCTTCCTCTGAGTGTGTGAACATCCCACAGAGCCAGAAGGGAAACAGCCAGGTATTCCTCATGCAGTTAGAGGGAAGAAGAATGTCATTTGTTCTAATTAGATAACTATTAAATAATAATGTTCTCATTTTTAATTAGACTGTCTCTTAAAAAACAAAAAACAAACAAAAAAACAATTTGTCTGAATAACATCTTTATATCTTCATAACAACAAGATAAAACCTCATGCTGTCTGGGAGTCAAATTACCCAAGTGCTTTCAAAAGGGAACAGCTTTTCATTAAATGGGGCATTTTCTCTCTACAATTATCAAAGATACTACAAGAAACACCCAGTGATTTGAAACTAACATATGTCAAGTAAGTTTTTGAAATAACCCTGTATACATACACACACACACTTACATCTTCTTGTTTGTTTGTTTGTTTTGGGATGACTCCCTGAGGCTGAAGTCTTAAGGAGAATTAGCAGTTGTGTCAGCTGCCAGTTGTCTGAGCTGGATGTCCTTTGATTAAACAGCACTGCCGCTTATGCTTATATAGTTGAGGAACCATTGCTAGCCATTACTATCCAAAGACAGATGTGTAAGTTTTGACTCATAAAAACTGTATGAAGGAAACTAACAGGACACTAATCTCCTGGTACTTCTTATGACAAAGAGAAAGAGTTGAATAAGATATTTAAAGAGTACAAAATTTGTTTCCTCTGCAAATGCCTTGCAAAATGTTATAAATAAATAATTGGTTTCATCATTGTTTGACTTTGGGGACCATCGCCATTACAGAACAAAAAGAGCCAAGTCTTGGTACTCTGGGACAGTGAAAGCACATATTCGTCTGAGACACCAAGCTCCTGTCTGCAGATACAAGCTTCTGGGAACAGGTATTTCATCAACTACTCATTGATGACAATTATGAGATATTTACAATTCGAAAACAATGCAGATAGAGCTCTCTCTCTATAAAACTTTAATGAGCAGCATGTTTTGTTGGAAGTGTCATAAAACTTTCATCAAAGTTCAAAATATTCCCAAGAAAACAGCTCTGTCTTTGGCAAGAAGATCAGAAATATGCAGTTTAGATCAAACAGTGTGAAGAGGAAGAGAAATGTCGTCTGTTATAATTATTAGGATACGATAATTATACTTTTACAAGCTCAGAAAATTTTTAAAAAGCAGCTCAGTAAACATCATAAAATCTAGCATTAAGGTTAGCTTTTACAGTTTTCCTTTTAAGGAAGATAAACAAAGTCATAGTAGCTAAAAGCCTAACAATAATAGTAAGAGAGATAATATGGATTTTTTTGGTAATGTAATTCAGAGGGGGACCACAGTCACTAGCAAAAATTGTTTGTTCCTTTACTTCATTTTGGAATAGTACTTTTTTTCCAAGTAGGTAAAATTCCTTAACTCCTTGCCCTTAACTGACACTGTAGCATAGGGGCAGGCAGTCCTGAGCTCACTGGACCTTACAGCAGTTCTTCTTAACAGTAAACTTGCAAGCAGTTGGAATGAAATTGAAATGTGCAGCTCCTCTACCCAACGGTTGCATGAATAATTGAATAAATGGCCCTTATGACCTTTGGGGCATTAAGAATTCAAACAAATCAAGGCCCAAACAAGATGTAAGTATTTTAGTACAAGAAAAGTTAGGTTTTAAATAAAGAAAGGGAAAAATAAATTCTACAAGAATAGGTGCATAATATGAAAACAGCCATAACATGGGAACATAGAATATAAAAGGAAATCTCATGTGGTCAATATAAATGTGATTATATGTGTTCCTTTCAGTCATTGTGCTCAGGTTAATGATGAACAAAGTCCAAGTTTCATCTCTATGACAAAAATAGTATTTACAGAAAATTTTTATGGTGCTCTTTTAGCTCTCCCTTCCTACAACCAGTACTCATCCTTCCATCCTCTCTGTTCTGTTATTTAAATAAATTCATATATACATGAATAATATCACACAGCCCCCTGCTCCCCAAAACCACCCTATCCAAAACACTAGTTTCAGAGGATACAAACACACAGGTATAACTGCACATAGCAGCACATACTAGAATAACAAGCCTTACATGTAAAAAATAAAAATAAAAAAAATTCACATTGAAAGCAACAAACATTTTCCCCTCTGTCTGTAGGGAATGGTGACTAGACTATGTTAAGTAGTTCGGGCTTGATCTTGTTGCTTAGATTGTCCAAGACATTCTCTGAATACCAAGATGCAGATTTGTTCTGTTAGTCCCAACAGATGAGATAAATATTGCCTCAACTTTGCATTCCCTGCAACTGCGCTTGCCAGTCCTTTCCTGGTGATTCCTCCAGAGCTAACTGAAGTCTCTAATTTGCTGCTTTCACCTGCTACGCCCTCAAAAATAGTCCCAATTTCAGCTTGCTGCCACAGTGTTTTCTTCATGACACAAGCCCTCTTATTCAATGGGAATATTGGACAGAGCCCACAGAAACCGTTCTCTCTCCATTCCTACACTGAAATGTTTTGCTTTTAAAAGTCGGCAATACAGCTTATATATATATATATATTTATTATTATTATTATTTTTATGGACCTGTTTCTAGCACAGTCTGAATTTTCTCGCCAGTCTCTGAATGGGTTCATGATACACCACCAGCTCATGATCACATTTCTTCACCCTCCCATTCCTTACTCTTGTCATGGGGGTCACAGTGCAGTTGGCTCCAGACCCACATGGAATGAAATTTTTCACTGATTTAGTGACTCAGTGCAAGGCTGGTCAGCTGTCTCCTGCAGCCTCTCTGTTTTGAAGGTCACATTATAGATATCCTGATCTTCATTAGGACTTTGGCTGCCCTCAGCCACTGCAACACAGGGCTGGTCTTTTGTCTCTGCTTTGTTTTTCTGTGGGTAGCTGCAGCACAGGCCATGAGGAGATTCTTTGCTGTACTTTATTATGCATACCTGGTCTTATTTTCTACCTTTTGTGTTGCCCTCCATAGCACTTATCAGGGTCCTTCCCTGCAAGCTGTTGAAGTTTTTGCAGCAGTTCTTGATTCCTGAATTTTTATACAATTTATATTAGCCTGTAAATTGATTAAAACAGAAACAACCCTGACAATTTCCCTCTTTTCTACCAAATATGCCTCCTGCTTATTCTTTCTCTGGATCGAGTAGCCCATATGCCATGCTTAGGCCAACCTCCTTAACAGCAGCTATAAAGGTTCAAACATGCTAATACAAGACTAGATCCCCAGCCCTTCCTGTGAGTATATTCTTTAAATTAAGCCAAGCAATGGTTACAGAACCTCCCTTCCATGTTAGAAGAAAATACAGAGCTGATATAAGACTTGAATGCACAGCAGCAGCTCCAGGTTTGGCTCCAGTTGCCTTCAGTTGTGGACCTATTTTTAAAATCCAGGCATGAGGCACACTTCTTGGGTCAGTACTTTATTGTTTAATCTACAACAAAACACACGAAGGTACTATTGCCATTCTAGTAATCATAGAATCATAGAATGGCCTGGGTTGAAAAGGACGTTAAAGATCATCTAGTTTCAACCCCCCTGCTCTGGGCAGGGTTGCCAATTACTAGAGCAGGCTGCCCAGTGCCACATCCATAATGAGGTGGTATCATTCAGAGTTGCAAATGAGATCCTGAAAGTGCTCAAATGCGTTTTAAGTTTTCTTTTTAGGCACATTCCTGTTCAAATAAGGCTGCTTTTGAGCCCACCTGAATATCAAGGATCTTCCCTGTCAGAACTGAAAGTACCAATAAGGTCAGATAATTCCAAGAATTATCTTTGGCAGTTAGCCAAACTTCTGGTCTTCGGCAGATAGCAAGCTAAAACTTTCTGAGACCTACCTTCCTTAATGTGGGAATGAGGTGGAATTAGGACAGGCTTAAATTCATCCCGTGCCTCCTTATGCACGTATTGACCAGCAGATACCATTTCAAACTCACCAGAGCTTTCTACTGGAAATTCAGCTATATCGCTCATCTCATTCATGTCCAGGATATCATGATTTTTGGAAGGCAAGATGTGCTGATTCTGGCCTCTGGACCAGATTATTTTCTCAGGAATTGCTACACTCATCTTGGAACAGCACCTAAGTTTTGGTTTCAGATACTATCCCTGCCCTCCAGTTTGCCTTTACCAGCTGTATCTGTCCATTCTTAACAGCCATGCATTACACATGCTCAATGGCTAGGTAGTGAAATAACTTCATAAATACTGTTTGAGCTGCAGGGCTACTAAAGCGCTGCTTAGCTTCCCACTCACATCCAGGAGGACAGAGGAATAGGCAGCCTCTTGCTGCCGTCAGGAGCCCCCTGATTTCACCTCACACTCCCACCGCCAGGACTGTAGCTGCAGAACAGATACTGTAGGAGGGAACAGGGTTGTTCATCTTCAAATCATTTCACTTCATCATTGCTCCAACGCAGCTTCTTGGAGCATTTTCTGCCACTTGGATGAAAAACAAATCTGGTAAATAGATATGGATATTTCACAACACACCTTTTTGATAGGCTGCCTTTTCAGTCTCTCTTTGCACTTCTCTTCCTCTGTTCGGATTGCATTTTTAAAAGCTTATTCCTTTTACTTGTGCTTGTATATCACAGACCTGTGTTTATTCAGTATGTATTTATGTAGATACTGTGTTCAAAATGCCTGGGTTAACAGCACCAGACAAGCAGTGTAAATCTTTTCTCATCATGTATCTTCAGCACACAAATTAAAGTGATTGAACTTTTCTGAATGTTGTTGAAGACTTGAGAAACAAGCAGAGGCAGGATAGCGACAGTGCAAGATTTTCAATAAAAATAGTAGGGGTCATTGAGTTAAAGACTGTTGTAGAAAACTACTTGTTAAATTAAGAGAGAGATGAAAATAGATTCATTTAATTATGCACTTGGGTATATAAAAAAAAGTCACTGAATGCTTATTACAAAGAAGTGAAGTTATGCTAGTTAAAAGTTTCTCTCTCCTTCCAGAGATCTCTTTGCTTCCACACAACAAAGACATTGCCACAGATGCTGGAAATATAGCTGGCTGAATAATAAAAATAATGTATTCGTGAGTAAATTATTCAAAGATTGACAGAAAAATGTTGAATAAATTATTCACAGAACATTATTTAACAATCTAGAGAGCTGGTCAAATAATGGAAATATATATTTCAGATAATTTATTCAGAGAGTAATGTCAAAATCCTTTGACTAGTCCATTAGGAACGAAAAATTTGACAAGTTATTGATTATAGCTCATTTCTGTGTTAAAAAAAAATTAGCACAAATGCAGCTAAGCAGAAAGATAGATAATTGACAATAAAGTGTCATCATCCTGATGATGAAAATCTTTTTTCATGCATATAAATACATAGCCTGTGTTCAAGGATTATTTTGAATGATGCTTACTTACCAAATAGCTTCACGCCTTTTTATTTAAGGTACATAATTTAGAGGCAATAAGCAGCAGAAGCTAAATAGTTTTTGACACATTTGCCCCCAGGATTACTAAATTTATTTAGGAATTTTTATTTTCTAACAGGAAAGGTCCACCAAAGTAGAGTTCAGGTTCAGTCTCAGTTTGTAGTTTCCTTTTAGAAGATTTTGATTAGTCTTCCTCCATAACTTCATTAAATTGCTTAACTTTGATACAGAACAGTAAAAGCAAATACAATCTTTCCGTACACATTTTGGACTAGTTTTCCAGGTGTTCAAGCAGCTGAAGAGGGAACAAGAAATGATCCTCTTTATACTGCTTCACAAAGACATGTCATAATAGCAGTTTTCCCCAGGAGCAAATTAGTTGAAAAAGGGACAAGGTCACAGTTCACATGGGGAGTGTGCATAATGGAGCTGCTGCCTCAAGGTACACTGAAAAGGCACTTAGAAATCAGGTTTTTATGAGTGCTTTTCTTGTGGTAATATGAATCAGCACTATTTCCTGTACAATACTGTCACATGAAGCCACAGTTCAGCCACCTCAACTTTGAAGAACAGAGAATTACAGATTCAATGTTTTCTTCATCAAAAGCTCTACTTTGCTGGCCATAATCTTCTCCTAAGTATATGTAATGCCAGCCTAGCATCTGCAGGAAAGAGCACTCTGCCTTCTATAGACTAAATGCATGTAATTTTTTCTTTTCCTCTATTCACCTGTCCACAAAAGCTAAGACAGTAAAGACTCTTCCCTGGTAAAATAACCTGTGCATTGCCTTCCTGACACATTTTTGTCTTACTGGCACATTTTGGAAGCAAATGGGACCTACTTTCTTCATGTAATACTCTTCCTGAGAAACATCTCAGTATTAACTCAAAATAATATAAAAATAAAAGACCTTACATACATGTATGTGGGCATAAAGATTTTAACTTGTTGTTGAAAAGCTGGTGGAATGGAATGAGAAACTTTGTGTATGAGAAAGCAAAATCCAATGCAAAAGTTAATGGTCTGAATCCTTATCATTACCAAAGGGCACCTGGCAGAAGTATCCTCTTCACTCATTACTCTTTGTTTTCATAACAATCTCTAGCAATCACAATTAAAGGTGAAACAGAAATCAGAGGTTTTGTGAATAATTTGCACAGAAAATTAGATTTCATTATACGCAGATGCTATATGCATTGCTGCTGACAACATGTTTCAATGCTCCTCCATACCATTTCCTTTGACCTCCACCTGCCCTCCCAGGGACAGTCCTGAAGTCCTGCTATTACTATACTCTCCTTCTTAAACATCCATACTTCCCACCACTCATCACTTCAACCTCCTCCACAGTTTCTTCTTCCAGTCACGGTGACCTTTTTTTTTTTACTCTCTGAGAGAGGAGGTGCATTCCTCAGCATACCTTTATGCTTGATTAACGACAACATGCTAAAATCCTGCAACCTTATATTAGTCATTTCAGCATGCATTTAGCTAGCCTCACACCAAAAATATCTCTTCCCGCCCCCTTGATATTGTCAGTTATGTCTTCTCTTTTTGTCAGTACTTACAATGTCACTTTTTTGACAATACTTACATGTATTGTCTCCATTCGTTTTGTATGTGGAAACTGCGGAGGTATCTATAACACTCAGGCAATTAATGAAATGCACGTCATTAAAACACATACATTTGTTTACTTGTTATCTCATTACACATAGCTCATTCTTATCCTTTTCCAGACAGAATGGGATTCACAATATATGGCATGAAAACTTGCAGGATACTTAGTTTGCAAAATCTGCTTTGAAGATTGAGAAAAATAAAGCTCATCCTTTTAGGGTCTAACACATGATCATGTTCACCATTCACATGGTGAATGTAAATGTTTGGGAAAGAATCAAACTACTCACCCATTCCACTGTTTTTAGAAGGAAAGCAATTTTTTTCCATGTTCTCAATGATCTTGAACTGAAAACAAAAACGGACTGTTTTTCTGCAGTGGTATTGTGCATTCATTTTGATTGTCCAACACTTTATATCTCTTATCAGCTGTCCAATGCACTATGTACAAATGCTGAAACATTAAAACATCATGCCATCTCAAGTGTATTAATCTCAATCAGGTTTAAAAGACCTCTCTAAGTTATAAGTCCACACAGAACAGTAAATTCTTAATACTGACACCTGAAATTATCTCATTATACATTTCAAAATGTATGAAGAAATATTTTTAATGTAAATTATATCACTAAGTCTTACATCAGTGATCCAAGAGGCTCTAGAAAGGATTGATTGCTCCACGGTTAAGCCATCTACAGTTTTCTTCCTTCTCTCAAATTTCCTGAAGTTTAAGGGAGAAAGACTAAAAGAAACTGACTAAATAAACAACAAATTAAATCCTTCCAAATCCCTTGAGTAGACTAAGTAGATATCTCACAGTATACGATACATGTGACGAGAAGGGTACTGACTTTTGTGCTGGAAGTTACTGATTTTTTTTATTATTATTTTTTTTAAGATAAGTCCTAAGGCTGTTCCTGGAAGATTATCATTAATGATTTTAATGATATCCCATTCCAATAATTTCCCTTTCAACACAAGCTACTGCTGTCTCTAACTCTATCCATAGTAAAGTTCTTGCCATAACTTTTTTCTCCGGGTTAACTATTAATTCATCGTATAGTTACCAAACCAAAGACTTGGCTAAGGTCAGAATAAATGGGCTCTACAGCACTTTATTTAGTAAACTAGCCACTGTTAAAGAACGATTTCATGTGTAGGGGGAACACAAACATTTTCTACACTGATGTAGAATTTTAACTCACTTTCCCTTTACCATAAAAAGCTGTAAAGCTTTGCATTCTTTTGAGGTCAGGCTTACAAAACAGCAGCTGCCTGGACCATGCTTTCCCCTTCTTGTAAATAGGAGAATTAATTCTTTTCATTAAAAATTCTTGTTACAACATCTATCATTCCATGTTATCGTTGTCTAGGCCTTCAAACCTGTTTTAGATCTATGCTGGATACAGTTGCCATATTCTTTTTCCATTTACCATCCTACTTTAGCTAATAGTCAATATTATTGTTCTATTAAAATTTTTTATTTAGGCATCTTTAACCTCTCTCGTTGTTACAAAGGCTTTATTGCTTCTTTCCTGCTTCTTTTAATAGATAAGTTAACTTTGGTACTTGTTACACATTGCTTTTCTAGCTTGACTTTTAGCAGTTCCCTCTGAACCACACAACTTTCTTTGGCCAGTCCCTTTCTTTACCCATTCTTATGTTTTCTATTTGCTTCTACTGTTCTTTTAGTTTACCTACTTGTGATTTGTAGCGCTTGCCCTGGATTTGGGAGTTTTACTCTTTTGACTGAAATTTCATTAAAAACTCCTCCATCTTTGAACCTCTGACAAACTCAGTTCAGGTGGCTTCCTTAAGTAGGTCTTCTGATAGATTGCCTCTTTGAAACTGAAAAGTTTAAGACCTTGTGGGTTAACCCAGTAGGCAGCTCCCTCTCCGCCCTCCCAGTGGGACAGAGGAGAGAATGGGAAAGGCAAAAGTGAGAAAATTTGTGGGTTGAGATTAAGGCAGTTTTACAGGTAAAGCAAAGGTGTACTCGCAAGCAAAGCAAAATAAGGAAATCATTCTCTGCTTCCCATCAGCAGGCAGATGCTCAGCCATTTCCAGGAAAGCAGGGTTTCATCAAGCGTAACCATTGCTTGGGAAGATACACACCATGACTCCAAACATTCCCCTCCTTATCTCCCTCTTTCCCCCAACTTTTACTGCCGAGCATGACATCATATGGTATGCGATATCCCTTTTGTCACTTGCTGTCAGCTGTCCTGGCTGTGTCCCCTCACAGATTCTGTGCACCCCCAGCCTCCTCACTGTCAGTGCAGCATGAGAAACAGAGAATGCCTTGCTGCTGTGCAAGCACTATTCACCAATAAAAACATCAGTTTGTTATCAACACTGTTTTGGTCACAAATCCAAAACATAGCACCATATGATCTACCGTGAAGGCAATTAACTAATCCCAACCAGACCCAGTACAGACCTGTTTTTTTCTCACACAATGTATTCTAAACTAAATCAACATGATTTTCCCTTTGAATTCTTATTATGCAAGTAGCATTTCTAGTCTATCTTTGTTACATCATCAAAACCCTTTATTATCTTAATTGGCTATGGATAAAAACATGCAGCATTACGCAGACATCAAACTACTGTAA
The DNA here is from genome assembly GCA_013399115.1 of Anseranas semipalmata. NCBI lineage: Eukaryota > Metazoa > Chordata > Aves > Anseriformes > Anseranatidae > Anseranas > Anseranas semipalmata. The sequence goes on from VXAA01005176.1 coordinate 620,994, forward strand.
GATTAATAGTTTGCTAGCTGTAATCATTTTTTCCTAACAAATAGAGTCCACCATAGGTTTCTACAGAAGAATAGCAACTTCTTTTCTTTTTGAAGAACTTCCTAAGAAATAAAATCATATGCAAAGTTACATTTTCAAAATTTCTTTCAGAAATGAATGCCACAAAGGAGAAGCCCAACTCAAGGAGTATTAAAGCTTACACACACACACACTCACAAATATATATACACACATACAGATATATATTTTTTTCAGGAGTAATGAATCACTCCTGTTATAACTGGTGGGAAACAGTGGATCACCAGAACTCTGAAAATGAAATCATTTGTGGTGTTCTGAGTATACATATAAACACAGATTATAAACAAATTTGGAAGGATGCTGAAAAGCTTTCAAAAGAGTATTTGTTATTGCTGACATTTACGAAGAACTTGGTCATTACTTCATCCATTTTAGAAGGATCTCTCTCATAACTGGGAATCTCAGTACTGCTGGGAATTCAAAGACAGCTGCAGTGTTTTTATGGTTAACGGCATAGTTTCAGGAGGCTCTGGTGGAAATTATTAAGTCTACTGTTCGCATAATTTTTAAAAAATCTCCATTTACCTACTGTTGCTAAGCAAGTTACCTGTGATACCATGAGCAGGATACACTGAGACTGTGCAGGAGGTGGGTACCTAAACACATTCCATTTTGAAGTCCACCTTGGGTCAGAGGGTTGGAGCAGAGACCACCACTGGTTTCCAGTCCATGGAACATATAGCCTTAAAGGCAAAGGGAGGAAAAACGGATACAAAAAGCATCACGTGAACCCAGATTTTACCAGGCTGCAAAGTCACAATATGGCAATTTCATTCTTGATTTCTCTTTCCTTCTGAAACTGTGATGTTACAGTCTTTAAAA
>VXAA01005176.1:621911-727251 GCA_013399115.1 Anseranas semipalmata
AAAAAAAAAGAAGAAGAAGAATACAGGGACTCCGTAATAAGTATGAAGTCTAACTAACAGCTTTAAATGGATATATATAAAAAAAAAAGCTATGTAGGCATCAGCATGAAAAATAAAGATTCTTTGATGTGTGTCATCTTTTCATTTTAGCAATTAAAATGGCTTTTGAAGCTCTTTGGCATTTAATTTAAGCCTATAGAGTATAAAATTATGCCTTCCCTTGCAGATAGTCCCATATTTAGCACAAACAAGGTCATAAGGAGCAACAGGCTTAGAAAAAATAGTAACGTAAGTTTTCAAATATCTAAACTTAATTCCCTTTATTTAGGAACTTGCCAAAACTATGACATATAATTGTCCTTTTTTTTTTTTTCCTAGCTGCATAAACAGGTCTTGCTTGGTGCTTGTTAACATCTTTTTACATAAACACAAACTGAAAGAGTAACTCTATTTTTGTATATAAAAACACAAACAGGAACTCCATATTCTATCTAATAGAAGCTGTCTAATATGTTGTCTGAAGGACTCCCCACCAGAAACATGTTTTCCTATTAAAAATATTGTGTTCCATCCTTATTAGTAAGTATTTTGACATCTGCATAGTCAAATGACATTATGCATGTCTTAAATACGAGACAACTCAGAACGCATGGTGTTAAATTTTTCATTTGAGCATGCCAATTTAGAGGAAAGCGGACTTTAAATGATCTGCCATTTCAAAATCATTACATTATTTTACAAAGTTACATCCAGAATTACCTGCATGTATCATATGAAATAGCAAATGTAATTATTCCAGTTGTATATAATAATCTTCAGTAGCATTCTCTAGTAAAACTTTCAAAGTCTAGTCTATTATATCACTAGATATAATAACAGTCAGAATGCATTCTGACAGCAAATAGTATGCATCTATTAGCTATCACTGCTAACTAATGTTTTCTATCATTTCCTTTTCATAGAAAGTTATGTGTTGTAAACTGCATGCAAAAAAAAAAAAAAAACACTTATCTTTGTATCCTAGTTACATACAGAATGAGATTTTCAATAGGAGAAAAAATACATCATGAAAGTATACTATTTTTAAATCTCTCTCTGTCACACACACACACACACAAATCAACTTCCTACTTTGCTTCCTAACTACTTTACTATACAGCACTGTATTTTAACAGTGGTAGCAGGAATGTACTAAATCAGATTTAGCTAACAGGTGCTCTCCAGGCTGTGGACAATTACATCATAAAAATGTATTACAGTGCTCACTCTTGGGAGTAAAGATTTTTGCTATAATAGTGAAATGTATTATATGAAGTGGAATTTCTAATGGACTTCAACAGAACTGGTGGCTTGAATGCATAGTGATATATCAGGGGTAGCGCCACAGAAGAAAACCTCATAGGAAGAAGATAATTTACTTAGTAGAAACACTTATGCTTCCCACTGCATACATTTACAACAATAAATCAATTGGACAACATGTTTCCAGTTTGCATTTGCACTAAGCATTTTTAACTGTTAACATTGTGGATTTTTTTTTCCATTATGTAGTTTCATTATCCATTCATGCTTCTGAAAAATGAGAAAATGGAGGAATACACAAAGCTGGCAGATTTAAATGGCTCTTAGAGAAGTACTTCAGCATCAAAAATGATCAAGACCAAATTGTTTACACAACCTTTGCTCTCACCACCTTCACTAACAAACAGTATTAATAAGTGAGGCATGTAAAACCACTTAAGCTTAATTCTGTAAAGGAGGGGAAAAAATTCCTTGCAAATTCATATTTGAGCTTCTTTTTAGCCAAGTTACCCTGTTAAGGAACACAGAGACTGAATTTTGTTTTAGTTTTTAATCCAAATCTTTGTAAATGAATAAAATAACACTTTGAGGAGATCAGTAGCTTTAGTACCCTTGTTGAGATTTACTCTTTTCAGAAAGAATTTTAAATACCTAAACATTTTTTTATATTCTCTGCTTTTAACTAAAGTAATTCATTTTAGCAGGCATAATTGCCTATTTCCTTGCTTTTCAATTATGCCATACTTAGTACATAACTGCATTAATTCTTAATATTGCACTGATCTTAAAATTAGGTCTTGTGTCAAAATGTGATTCAAAACTATCTTCTCAACAGGTCTCAGTGGAGTATTTCCTCTGTACAACTGTTACTACAGCTAAGGTCTAGTCTCCCATGTCCCTCTTTAATCCTTTGCTTATTGCATACACTTTCTATCAATTTTATAGCACACTTATATCTTACCGTGTCCATTGTGTTTTATTCGTTCACAATTCTTTATTCCATATAATGTTTTTCTGTCACATTGGACTGTGAGAATTGTCTGGGCTTCCAATATTTTGATTTGTTGCTGCCTGGTACTGAGTCCAATAAGTCACTTCAGGAGGTCTAATATACATGGTTGCCAGTAATGAACAAGTTATCACCCATACTTTTAATTATGCTGTAAAAATACAAATGAGCAGATAAAAAACTGTTCATCAATATGAAGGACCTAGCAATGTTCTTTTTGATTTTACAGCAGGTTTTTCACAAATATTCACTTATGCCCCATGGTAAGTGAGTTAAAGCAAATTAAGTGGTTTCATTTTCCAAGTGTTTACCAAGATTTACACAACTTTGTGTAATACAGAAGACAATATCTCATTTTTAGAAATATAATCTAAAGGTTAGATATAATCTCACACTACAATGCAAACAGCAAACCAGAAATCCTCATACTTCTAAGCATGATCTACATCTCAACAGAGAAGATGTCAGTAGAAACATTAAGACTCTTCTCCTCAGTCACAGAACATCTATTTGGCATTTGGCACATACTATCAGGTTAAATAATTTTACAAAAAAAAAAAAAGTAAAAGTAGTTTAATGCAAAATGGCAGCTAGAAACCAAGGGAGAACATCAACCCAATACGACAGTATCCTCAGCCTAGCACCCTCACTCCTGATAGATTCATTTTAACCAGACTGATTTTAAAGCTATCTCATTAAAAGACATCATTGAGGGTTACTTTCAATTATGTGCAGATAATTCTTGTCTGTTTGTATCAAAATCTGGTTATTTTTCTATGTTTGTCTCCTATCTGTGTATTTATAGTAAGCTCCACCTGGCTTGAGGCTCTCTTATCATCAGTCCTCTCCAGCTACGCAGCTCGTACGCAGCAGGAGAAATCCACAACTTGAACGAAATGATCACTTACAGCTTGCTTTTGTTCAGGAGTTGCTCAAGCATCTAACAGCTACAATGAGCTGGAGCTTCCTGCTTCAGCTGACGTTTTCGCAAGTGCTTTTCCTGAAACGGCACAATCATAGTTTTTCAGGCAAGACTTGAATCCCCAAAGGGTTATCTTGATTTATAAGCCATTTATCCCCATGTAATAGTTTGCACTGTTCCAACTATCTCTTGATTAGTCAATGAGAGGCACATTCAAAAAAAAATTGCCTTAGTGTGCTTCAGGAGTCTTGTTTTGCAGAATTTATTTACTTGATTTTATTGCCTGGATAAGAATCGCAGCATACCAGTTTGTAGAGAAATCTCAAATTTAAAAATCTGTGTCTGCTGGGTAGGTGGCAACACAGATGTTGCTACTTCAGTACAGAGCTAGCAGTTCGGTTATCTAATCTGTGCATAATATTTATTTCCTAAAAATAGCTCTTATAGCAGTAAAAAACTGCATTAACATCACCAAATTATGTTGATTAGCAGCAATTGAAAACCTGTCCAGTCATTTGGAGAGGAGTGAACCAGTGGTCACAAGAACATTTCAAGCAAAACACAAAGGTGTTATAAACAGGAGAAAAACACCACAGCATTCTGCAAAACAATGTTACGGTATTTTACGTACTTTTGTATCTTCCTATGACTTCACTACTTTTACCATTACTCTATTCATTACCTTTATTAGCAAATTTCAATTCCTTATCACTATTTAATGCTCACCATAATAAAAAAGTAATTTCAAGAAGAGAATAAAGATAGAAAATATCAGAGTTACAGAAAACTGAAAACATTGTCAGAAAAGAAGCTGTTACAGAGTTTTAATTACATTTTTTTTATGCTGCTTTTTCTATAACAGCTCGAGTCTTCTTGTGAGAGCTGAATATTTTTTCTGATGAAGTATTGACTGTCTTAATGTTATTAAGTAGTGAGTATGCTTTTCATTTCTACTTACTATGTTTCATGCAGTCACACGCTAAAAATCTTATTAGTTGGCACAAATTAAGAAAGGTCACTTCTATGGATGGGGACACTCCTTTGCTGTCCCTATGAGTTTCTGGAAAGGGGAAGGCATCATTCAGCTGGAATTCTTAAATGCATATAAATGACTCTTCCGGACTTTTTTCTTTTTTGAAGTGAAAAGGCACGTTTCAGAAATGATATTTTTTAACACGCTTTTCAAGTGCTCAGAGGGTTCTAAATCCTATATTCAGTTCACACTGGGATACTTCATGTTTTGCAGGAAGCATAGAATCACTTTCTTGACAAAGTATGGCTACATCTATTTCACAACACTTTACATAACATGTATTAATTTTAATGTTTTAGCAATTGTCCAAGTTGGGTATCCATAATTTCTGTATTTCATAGAATCATAGAGTCATTTAGGTTGGAAGAGACCTCTAAGATCATCAAGTCCAACCTACAACCTAGTGCTACTAAGTCCACCATTAAACCATATCTCTAAGCTCTACATCTAAGCGTCTTTTGAATACCCCCAGGGATGGTGAGTCAACCACTTCCCTGGGCAGCCTGTTCCAATGCCTCACAACCCTTTCAGTGAAGAAATTTTTCCTAATATCTAACCTAAACCTCCCCTGGTGCAACATAAGCCCATTTGCTCTTGTCCTATCACCTGGCTCTTGGGAGAAGAGACCAATCCCCACCTCACTACAGCCTCCTTTAAGGTAACTGTAGAGAGCGATAAGGTCGCCCCTGAGCCTCCTCTTCTCCAGGCTAAACAACCCCAGCTCCCTCAGCCGCTCCTCGTAGGACTTGTTCTCTAGACCCCTCCCCAGCTCCCATATTTACCCACATTTGTTCAATATCTACTTCCTCTAGTGGAAATAGTTTCCACCTGTTTTGTCTTGAAAAGCTCATTAGTGATTTATTTATTAATCTTTAAGTCATAAGTCCTAACTGCATTTCAGTTTCTTTCTATGCTCAAGTTTCCTTAGGTCATTTTAAGACAAACCATGTTGTATAGGTTTTGTATATGGGCAATAGGCCTAATACTACTGACACTGAAAATTAATGAAAAAAATTATAACATTTAACAGTTAGTAACAACTTCATCATTTAAAAATTCAACTAGCAAAGGGTTTGAAGGACTGACTGTTCTCATGAGAGACATACATCCCAGAAAACCCTAGGAAAGTTCAAAATAAAAACTAGATTTTTTTTACTGGTAATATGTACACATGACTGAACAAAGAATGATTGCTCTTACTGTATGCATGATGATACCACATACTTGCCACATCCATTCATTCTACCATACTCAAGAGGTGTTAGATCCTTTCTTGTGGTCCAGAAAATCAAGGGAAATCTGTGCCCTTTACGCACTGTACTCTTCTGCTGGAGCTGAAACTCAACACCAGATGGCATCTAAAGGTCACACAGTGGTCTGCAGACCAAAAATAGAAAATTAAATTTTACTTTGAAAAAAGATGATTATACAAAAAGTCATTGAGTGGAGTCAGCTATGTACAAACTAACTTTTAAGAGATCTTACTGAAAGCAAACTATGTCTGTACAATGTATACATTCTGGGGAAAAAAAAAAAAAAGAAGAAGAAAAGCAAATTGTAAGCACTTGTAATATTAAGAAAATTCCAAAATTTTTTAGAAAAGCTAAAGCACATGAAGGACATTCATTATAGTGTGCTTGCTGACCTCATTGCATTTGTTCTCTTGACAATGCCAACAAGAACAGGAACTGAGAATGAATAGAAAACAGTGCTGGATTTAGCCTGATGTCTCCAGTGTGTTGCAAAATACACACGCATTCACAAGAAAACATATTAAAAGACACTTCTCAAAAATAAAATACAATTTTGAAAAAAAGAATAAATAAGTAAATAAATGTTAGATCAGAATAGGATTGGCAGCCGTTCTACAGCTGTTCTCCAGTGCCACTATACAAACATATATAGTCTATGCAGAATGTCTTGAAAGCTTCTAAATATGGTTTCTACTACGTTAATACTTTACAGATCTTCCAGAGAAAACAAATACTGCTGTCTCCAATGGTTAAAATCTAATACTCAAGTCAGGTTTCACAGCAGTGAAAAAGTAGCAGCCTCTTAAGTACGCACAACTACCACTATAAAAGTTAAATATAAGTTAAAATCAATACCAAGTATTACACTTGGAAGCAAATGAAGCACTGGAAGCAAATTAAGTTTATGGAGTTCTAATTCACCATGCAATAAGCTCTGCAGAAAGTATGTTAGTGCCCAGCCTGGAGGTGACAAAGATAGAGTTGATTTTAGTGAAGTCTATATTCGAGACAAATGGTCAAGACTCTCTGGAGACTCAAAGATGAAAGGCTGGGCACTTGGCCACTACTCCTTCTGTTCAGACAGCTACAAAGATCTCCCTAAGAGGAGACGTAAAAAGATAAATGTTACCTCCATCCTTTTACCCAACAACCATGGACATAATCTTTCAAAATTTGATCAGTAAAATCAATGTGTCAGAAAAATATTCACACAGTATTCCCACAAAAATATGGGAAACATTTCTTGCCTGCTTAAGATGATCTCCTAAGGAGTTTGGTCTCTTAAGATCTGCAACTTTGGGCCAGCCTCTACCTCAGGATCAAGCCTCCCCTGTCTTTCCAGACCTATTCCACAGAGAGAAAACAACATACAGCAAGACAAAATTACTTTTTGTTCATTTCCTTTGCCAAGATTGGAAACAGAGTACTTGCCCAAAGGAATCACTTCATGGGTAAGTTGGAAGAAGCCCATACAAAACACACTAATATAGTTTGAACTTATGGTCCCATATGTGGCTACTTAGATGGTTTTTACTAGAAAGGTAGCATAAATGAAATCAGACTCAAGTTTTAAAAGAAAAAAAAAAAAGGTAACTAGAAACTAGAGTTTATGGTAACAAAAAGTTTAAGCAATTTGGTGTCCACCAGTTTTCTAGGAAAAAGTAATTAGCACGCCCTTAACATTCTACATATATCAGTGTGTGCAATTCCGTCTACCAGTCAGCAATTTCAGTGCAAGGGGAATAAAGATAGGGTTGTTTTGATCTCTGCTGTTGAATTTCTGCTGTCTGCCTCCATCATACTTTCTACAGAAGAACTAATGAAAAGGAACAGAAACTCCATCCTGAGTTAGCTATGATTCTCCATTTATTTTTTGAGTTTAGGGACAAGCCATGGGATGAAACTTCTGTCACATTCAAGCATCAGGATTTGAATGGCTGTTTAAATTGAACAGAATTTCCTATGTTATTTTTTTCCTATTTTTTTTTTTTTTCTTTTCTTCCCCTAATACATATAATGGAAATATAGGAAGAGAGCATCATAATCTAAGGACTGATTTTTATTTATTTTGGCATGTAATCTTAATATGTCATTTAACTGCCAAGGGAAAAAACATTCTTACTGGGGACTATGTTCAGTTCTACAGCTGTTACAGGCGCACGCAAGGTGTTATCTCAGCATGCGAGCACAAGGAATTTCAGTCATTTAAAAACACCCAGTCAGCATGATTAAGTTGTTGCATTAAAAGCTACAAAAGCCCTCGTGTTTCAAACTGTTAATAACATACTAGAGAGTTGAGGCTATGAAAAGCAATACACACGAAGTCAAACAGCCTGGATAATGGCGAAGAGGAAGCTAACACATAAATAAATTACTTGGGCAGGCAAAGAACAAATCCGCAGAGAGAGGTGGTAACATATTGTCAGAAGACAGCTTCAGGCAAAATAGGTGAAAATCACAAAGAAAAGACATGAGGCACAGAAAGGGAAACAAAATTGCAGAGGAGTAGCAAAAGCAAAGGCCTAATAGTTATTCTGACTAGGACAAGTTGACAGCATGCCAAAAGAATTAGGATCTAATCAGTCTGCAGGGTTGAGGACTGTTTGGAAGAAGGAGAATCAGATAAATGGAATATATGGAAAAAAAAAAAGGCAAAGGAACAAACTGATTTTGAAGGGAATATTATGTTCCTGCCAAAAGTCTCTTGACACAGAAAGGGCAAGACAGACAATTTCTATGGGTACGTGACAGCTGGGTCATAATCTCCTCCTCACGCGCAGGTAAGGTTGCCGCCATTTTAAGACAACCTTTTGAAGATACAGGGCAGTGCTTGTCTGTCTCACGTAAGCAGACTAAATAATCTGGAACATTAGCAGACACATGTAACCCTGCACAGAAGTAAAATGCAAATGATTTTATAAAAGATGTCACCTTACTAAAGGAGAGTAGATTGAAAAAGTGTAAATAGCTGCCTTGCACTTGTGAGATATATTGGGATACAAAGTGCCATCAATATACACAGTTCTCCACAGTTTCTGATATTAAGTCCTTGTAAAAGCCTCAAATGAAAATTCATGGTCATTAACTAGTGGTTACTTCCAGTAGCTGTTTACCTTCAGCCCCTAATCCACTGCCCACTTCATCATGACTTGATTTTTCTTCTTGGAAAAGCAAGATTAGTATTTTAGAATAGCCCAAAAACATGTTAATAATTTTGGAAGAGTAATTGTAAAAGCAATTATTTTGAGATTTGCATGACCACTGAATGGGAATACTATCAGTATGTGCTTAAATCATGACCCACAACTGGGAATCCTGTTATTTGCCATGACAGAAAACAAGTCCAGAGTCACCTAGGATACTGAAAGAGGATGTCGTAGGAACAGCCTGTACTCAGACTCTGAAGATCATGCTACTTTTATTTGGGTGCTTAACTATAAATCCAAATTCATGACTGGCTGAGCTTTCATGTATACTCTTTGCGACTATAAGAACAACTATGACACACATGCCCAGATTTTTTACTAAACTGTAAAACCACCTCCCAGCTGAAGATGTTGCTTTGATCATGTTTGTTTTGACAAAATTAAATGACATTAATTATTTTCTATGGTACATATACTTTATAGTATCTCAGATACTACTCTGTGGTAAAATTAATTAGAGAATGATATTTCAACAACAAACATTTTAGCAACAGTAAGTAAAGTATCATGCTGCTGCAGCCATGAAGCCCTGCAATACAGTATTGCCGTAGCTAGGAACAGGCCATAAGCTTTGTACCAAATTGGCACAGCCTCAGGACTGAAGCTTATCAGATCTGCTCTGTCTGAACTCTTCTCAACCTGCTGCAGCTTTGGTTTACTTGGTTCAGCTGTGACTGCAATTCCTCTAATTGATTGGGTGTCTATGGCTAATTTATTTTACTTCTGTTCATCTTCATGTGGTACAGCCAAGCGTTTATACAGATTGTATTTACAAGCAGTTATTCCATGTCACACAGGATATTTTCAGCTCTAATGCACTGAGGCAGTGCAGAGAAACACTGGTCAGGTACAACCACAGAGGCTTCAGGACCTGGGGATAGAGGACATGGCACAGGTGAGTACAGGCGTCGGATGGCAGAGATGGGGCACAGGCACGGAGACCCCACAGCCACAGACAACTCATCCATGGTCAGTTAAAGAAACACAGACCTGGAGCAGGACAAATCTGGTTTTAGGAACAACAAAAAGAACAAAGAAATGGTACCTAGCATACATAAAAAGCATCATAAAAACCAAATTCAACTGTTACACAGAACTGCAGACCAATGAAGAAAGAGGAAGACGCAAAAGTGCATTAGCAAACATATCGAAATGACCATGAAAAAGAAGGTGGGGGAAGAAAAGGAAGCCATCGACATGAATGACTTGGTATTCCTCCCTGCGAAGCTGCGGAAGGGAGGAGCATAGCACCAGGAAAGGGGGTAGAAACTAAGAAATGTGTAAAAACCTTAACTGCACTATTATTCTGTCTTCTCTGTAACAATTAGATTCTGAGATTTCAATTATAACAACAATAAATCCTTGGTTTTACCTACCATAAACAACATTTCAAATGCAACATCACACAAGAGACGCAAATTTACAGTTACCTTTCCTATAATTAAAAGTTATAATGGATTTCTTGGTAGTCCCTTCATAAAATTACATAAACTGCTAAACGTTAAATAATAAGCCCGTGTGTTTCAACCGCACCATAAGTACTGGAAGGAGCCTGTGCACAGATAGTTAGTCTTCACAAGAAATGGTATGTCCACCAGACTCATGATACAGCTAAGCTTTAGCAGGAGGAGGATTGAGCTGTTTAGTTGGAAAATTTTCATAGATTTAACTACCCCTCCTGCTACCTTTGATGAAGGCTAGTATCTCCCTAAAGTGACTCTTAAAGGAACACTGGAAAACATAAACAAATGTAAGCATTTTTTTCTTTTTAGTCTAAAGGTGTTGCTGAAGATTTACTCTAAGCAGTATATATAATTTATGGCTGAAAGCAGAGGGTGATTTGAACTAGAAGATGTGCTGGAGAGCCCATAGTCAGAAAAAATCCTCAGTTTCCTTAGAAAGAAATCTTAGAGAGAGAAAAGAAGAAGATTCTTACGGATCTTACACCTGTGTTTTAATTTCGAGCTCCAAGAGTGATTCAGTACACATTATGCTGTTAAATCCCTCTGCAGCACATCAGTGTATGCTGTTTTCAGTGTATCTGTTTTGCTTTACCTGGCCTCGTAGAAATAACAATATTTGCTCTGTAGCTCAGTTTAGGATCCAGCACTGTAAAAAAAAACATTTCTATAAAGATTTGCTGCCCATGATCACTACTTGCTGCCCAGAATTGCCTCCCCTCTGTTTATTGGTTTTGTTTTTTGTTCTGTAACTACATCATTTGAAATCCTGAAAAGGATGTTTCAAAATCTGGAGTATTTTAGTTTGAAGACCACTGATCTTTAAAATTGCTTTCTGACTCTAATAATCCCACAGTTTACTGCGTTTCTTCTTTCAATGATAATTTCTCAAAATAGGTTAGCCTGAAACAGCCACCAATCACAATTGTAGTAGTAGGGGCTAATCCTAATCCCACTTCATTTCACCAACACCTTGCAGTTTAGTAGAGCAGCTCCTGAAATAAAAGTTTCAGATATTTATGAAAGAAAAAAATATATGTATTTAACCAGCATTACTTTATGTAGGACCAGTAATTGATAAGAAAATACACACCTTTTTCATATTTATGTCAAAGATTTGATTTAAGAAGGTCTATATTAATTTTAATATTTACTTTTTAATTGACTACAGTACTCCTCCCAGACCATAGATAACTATTAGCAGGAGCATGGGAGAAGAAAGGAGAAAAGTGGGTGTAATGGATTTACCAGTGTTCTTGGTAATTATCTTACGTATCAAAGATGGTTACTGCATGAATGCTGAATGGATAACCAATTGCTTTAAATTTGCCAGTCTACTTTTTAAGGCTGACCGTTGAATGTTTTTGGACATTCACGTATTTGTGTAGGAATTTTCAAGGACCAGGTTGCCCAGCAGCATTTACTGATTAGCACAGACTCTGAAAAATAGTAAAAACAAGCCCTAACTATGCAGTTTTTCTCTTCTCTCTGTCTTTCCCTCTTTTTCCCCAAATATGCAAGCACTTGGATTTTATCATTCCCTCATATATATCATGCTGTGATTAAAAGCAATTCAATGTAGTGCTGGTGTTATACAAAAGGATATTTGAGGCCACTTTGATATACTAGACAATATCTTCCTGTGATTCCTCTTCCCAGCTGTTTATCATTTAGATACAGCAAATAGCAATTTAAATTAAACACACACACACAAGCACACTAAAACCCCAGAAATATACAGACACAGAGTTAAGATTTCTTAATGATTTTAGATGACAGCAGAGTAGATGTCTACACCTTTCCTGAGCTTTCCACCTGTGCAGTTAAGGGAGGCTGTAGTCTCTTTGCCCAGGTGATTCCTCTGACCTACTTCAGGCACCCTCCTTAGGAGGAGATGAATCATGTTCTGGAACTGCTTAGTCTTCCCTGTCTGCTCTGAGGAGACCGAAGGAGATGAAATCTACCTCAGGTACTTTAAAATAAATTGAAGCAAGAACATTATTCATATTTTGTATTAATGAATAGGAAAGACTAAGCATATAAGTTTGTTGCTACTGGAGTGAAAATTGATTATTGTAATAGCTTTCTCCTATAAATTATTAGAAAGCAATATTTTTGAAACAATATCCAATTATCATTATTTATTAGAATAGTTTCTATTTTGAAATGTTGATCTGTCCTATAAAATTTATTTACTGAAGAGTATACATTTCAAATCCCATTTTCTTCATTAGTCCTGTCCTATATATAACTGTGCGACTATTAGCAGTATTATTTTCAGAAATTTTAAAAACAGAAAGGTATTATTTAAAAATACAGTGCTAGTACATCTTACCTGTTCCATAATATGACAGGAATTGTAGATCAGGATTTTCCTTCACTGAACATCAATTCTGCTCAATAGAAAGCAGAGTCCGTTCAAGACGGCATTATAACACTTTGGTTCTTTATCTACTACTACTTCAGAATTACCATAATGCCTTGTAAAATGAATCTTGTGTGACAAACAATAGGGAAAGATACAGAAACATAGCCTGTAGAACCGCATTCAGAGCAGGTCCTTGCTCACACCTGGGGAATGCTTTTAGGCAGTGTGACTTTCAGCCACTATTTTCCTACACTATTTGGGTGGTCAGGGTACAGGGTAGAAGCCAAGATTAACTAATTCCTTGAACTGCTGTGTTTATAGCAATGTCTATGTGTCCTAATGTGTTTAACAAACAAGTGCGCTGCAAGAAGAGAAACTACAGCTCTCTGTAAGCAGACCCCTACCTTTCCCCTTGAATTCCCATTTTATTGAGTCATCTTCTCAAAATGATCACTAACAGCGTGTTCATCTGATCCTGGATGCTCACCATCAGGTATGATTAGCACCTCTGCGTATTCTAAAATTTAACAGAATGTAGTAAGATAATACCATGAAAAAAATGAAGGCTTTTCAACTTGCCACCCTAAAACAAGCAGTTTTACCATTAAAGTTGGTAGCCTAAGTTTCTCACCCATAAAATGGGAAGACCCTTCCTTACAGAAGAACTATGAGGACAAAAATGAGTGATGTCTTTGGAGCAGTCTGACACAAGCTATTGTAGAAGGAACAAAAGGAAAACTAACGTTGATGATGAGTGCCAGCTGGGGGCCTGTATGCAGAAGCCCTCCCAAGTAATGCCGAAGCTAAAGCTCCACCATGGCATCTTGAACAACGGCCCAGGATCTGAAAGATGAAGGAAAGCTGGAATAAGCATGTCCTGAATGAGCCTTAGGTAGCAGGCAACCACTAGGGCTGCTCAGACACTTACAAATGCAGTAGGGCAGGACTGGGATGAATCACCAAAGAAACACAAACTATTGAGCAGCTGGGTATTCAGTTTTCTACAGTGCATTCAGTATTCTGGATGAATCAAGGGTCAAGAGGAAAAATAGTATGTTGCATTCATATCCCCATAGTTAATATTCATCAGGGGCTGATTCTGAATGTTCTTTGAACAGCAGATTTTAAGTTCTCACATTTTCTAGCACGTTGGTGTTTGACTTTGTGTTGCAATGCTCTTTTAGCAATATTTCTGTATGCAAAATAGATCTACCTATCTACACACCTAAAATAATCTGGTCAGTCTTTTATACTACAAAATAAAAATGTATAAGGTGTGTACTTTTCTCTATGTAAGAAGAACATATTTCAGGAATTAAATGAAGTGTTTTTATTATCTGGCAGTTATGTAAGTTACAATACAACACTGTAGTTCAATTCCTCGTATTTTACAAAGAGATTATGAATGAAATTGAAAATTTTTTTTCTATAGCTGAAATTCTCTCTATTTATCTCTTAATTATAGATGAGTCTGATTCACTTAAGTCATCTACAAACAACATACTGTCAAGTACTGGCCATCCATTGAGTGCATCACTCCATGTGTATTTGGTATGGGGAAAAGCCCTAATTCCTCAAGGTATATTACCAAAAAAAAAAAAAAAAAAAAGGTTTCTTCTAATCATGGCAGCTTGCAAAACTGCCAGGCTGTGTAAAGTGAACACAGGAAGATGTTACAATTGGCTTATTGTGACAGAGCACTGATATTTTTGCCCTGTATGGTGGATCATCCTGGGATCACACTCCTGAGGATGTTCTGGGTTAGGATGCAGCATGCAGACATGCTGCAGCAAAGAATCTGCTTTGACTAATGAGCAGAATAGCAAAAAGAAAACAAGATCTGACAGTTCCTTGATACTAAATGGTGTGACCTAAGCCCATAGCTGTCAAGGTTTTTGCACTGCCAGGAGGGAGATCTGGGGGGTTTGGAGCAAGAGAAACAACTATAATGATTTAGGCTTAACCTCAGCAGTGCCCTGTACCATTATATA
This sequence comes from Anseranas semipalmata, assembly GCA_013399115.1. Taxonomy (NCBI): domain Eukaryota; kingdom Metazoa; phylum Chordata; class Aves; order Anseriformes; family Anseranatidae; genus Anseranas; species Anseranas semipalmata. The sequence goes on from VXAA01005176.1 coordinate 636,456, forward strand.
ACGATGACTTACCTTGGAGTATGCTAGTTAAATATTTTGATAAATGGAGGAAATAAAAGCTACTGGTCCCAACAGTTCCATTGTACATAAATAAAAGAAATAGTTGATAAAACAGCATGAAAAGGCAGGTAGGCAGCATATAATTATTCCCCAGATGACAGGAAATAAAATGGGCAGTGTAAATCTACTAAAAGGTGTAATTATCTCCAGGTACCAGGCCCACACAAGACATTTTCTAGCATCTGCAAAAGCCATAACATTGTCTACTTTCACCTGTTGTATTCATAGCAAATACTGCAACAAATAGCTAAAAGCAATAGGCAGTTATTACACAAGAATGTAGTGTAAAGGAAAAAAATGAAATAACGTCTGAGATTTGTGTAAGGCACTGAGTAAAAGCTGATCTGACATGTTAGACTCACTGGGCAAGGAGCTCAATTAAATATGCATTGTATTCTTCAGAAAATGTACTACATCGTACATGTGCTCAGAGGTACAGTGAAAATATTCTGCTGTGTTCCTGACAACCAACAAGTTACCCAGGGCCCTTACACAGCTGCCTTGCTGTCCTCTGAAACACTGCAGTGATGATAATCATGACATCCTGCACAAACTCAGTCATGTCCATCGGTCCTGGCACCTCTCCCATCTGCTGAGCACAGGTTGGTATCCTACAGACACCTTGCATGTTCAGTCAGGCACGCCTCAGTATTAAAAAGATGAGATACATTGCTGCAAAGAAGATGCCAGTCAAAAGGAAGCCAAAAAAAAAAAAGATTAATTTTTGTGCTCTTTTTCTGTGGATGTGAAAATGGAGACATGATACTAAGTGACATCTATCAACGTCCACCGATGAGATAGGACATGTATCTCCTATCAAGGGAATATCAGCTGGTTCAGCTGGTTGTGCCTATGAAATCAGAAGCATTTATGTGATCTGTAGAAAAAGGAGCTTTCAGGAACAAATGTTAATAAATAGCCTGAAGAGTACTTGAAGTGCCTGAAAACAATGTTGATGAGTTTAAAAAAAAAAACAAACAAAAAACAAACAAACAAACCTCACAACCTTCCATTAAAATATATTAAAAAAATGAATAGAGAATTTTACATCAAGTTATATAAATTTCAAAACTGACTTCAGACATTTGCATTTCAGTTTTTAAACTCCTGCAATGGATGTCAACGTAAACTTTTTAACATAGCCTTCCTTCAGTGGTCCTAAACACACAGACATCTTTCCATATTATCCTGGTATGATTTAGAACAAAGTCCTGTAAAATAAGGTTGCAAAGCTTTTGATATTGGAAGGAACACTCACTTAGCATAATTTTGGGGAGGATTTTTTACTGTTACTGCACAATGTGTTTTAGAAACAGAAGGATGTGTTCTGCTGTATGTATTTTGGACTCTACAAAGAATAATCTTCTAACCTGGGGTCTCAGTCAAAGTGTGGATATTAGTCAATAAAAGGGCTGTTAGTTTCATAATTCCAGACTTTTACACTTGATTTTTTTTATTTTATTTTTTAAAATGAAGGTTCCAGAGCATCAGTTTCTCCTCAGATACTTAATTGCACTGGAAAATATCACTTTACAATGCAGGCATATACATGTTTATTGATACAGCTAATAGAGAAGTGGGTAAGTAATAAAACCACTACTGGCTTTGTAAGAAATACACATAGCACATGTATGTGACACCAATTAATGGCATGTTTTTGAAGAATGCCAGCTTGACAAGTCATTGACAAGTACTGGAAACCTGAGTCTCAAGAATATATGAGACATGACAGAGGCAGCACAAGTTCTCCCACCCTTCCTTCCCAATACTCTTCAACCCTGACTTACCATATTCTGTGGAAAAAATGCATTTTCTATGCCTACTCCACAGTTGTTATCTGTGAGCGACCACCAGCAGGCCTGCTGGCTAGTGCCAATTTTGACAGTGGATTATGTCGTGAAATGACATTTGGGTTTTGTCCTTGCTCAATAGCAAACAGTGTTAAGGAAGTAGGTCACAAGACAAATTCCTAGTATAGGAAGAAGGCAGAGTTTTGTGGGCAAACAGCTTTAATCTGTCCTTTTCTTTTAGGTTATGTTTGCTTACCTGGGGGAAATAAGGGGCGAGGAAAAAGTTTACCTGCCTGAAACGAAGGAGCTTGTGTACAGAGTGGAAAATGATTTGATTGCCTGGAAGTAAAAGTGCCTATTAGAAAGAAAAGAGAATGCCTGAGAGGGGAGTTTACCCGCTTGCTTCAAAAAGCCAGACTGCTTCCAAAAAAAGAATTTACCCGCTAGGATTCAACTTACCTACTTTTCTGCTAGGTGCTGGGGAGCAAAATGCTGAAACAAGGTCTACACCCATTACTTCTGCTAGTGCCACACAGTCAAATCATGGCCATCCATTAAGTGGATGCACAACATGGGCTGCACAATTGCCTCTTTAGCTTTAAAATTCGCCCTGCTTTACTCACTGCTTTCAAGACAATCCTGGAAAGTGAAGGTGCTACTGGAAGTTCTAATCGTTTTATCTTTTTTGTTTTAAAAAGGGAACACAGCCTGGAAGCTATTCATCACTTATAAGGCATAAAACAAAATTTTCGTGTGCTTTTGAAGTGATTCCCCTGAATATAATTGACTAAACTGATTAAAGCAACTGTTGAGCTGAAAGTCTTCCAGCCAAGGTTTGAAAAATGCCTCCCTGTGAAATGTTTAACATTTCTTTTTGTATGATCTCCTTATTAGGCTGTTCAACTTTTTATCCTGGGAAAATTATGATTTTTCAGGAAATTGGATTATATCTGCTCATACTCATTGTAGCTGAAAATTATTTCTGTTTCTTTTTAGAACTGGACATTTCATTTTGGACTTTTAATTTTTTTTTTTTTTTTTAGAAAACTTGTTTCTTCTGCAGCATAGAAGTCTACTTAATTTTTGCATGTGTCTTGATCTTCACTGCCCAGTCATATGAAGTTTTATACAAAAATGAAGATTTTTTTTATTTAAAATCAAATAATTATCAAGAAACCAAGTATAAAATCCCATTTTCATATGGGGAAAATACATAAGGCATTTTAAAAACTGTATTTCCCATACTGAAGTATGTATTTTTCTCATATATGAGAATTTCACAGAATCACAAAATGGTTGAGGTTGGACAGGACCTCTGGAGGTCATGTGGTCCAACCCCTGCTCCAGCAGGGCCATCCAGAGCAGGCTGCCCAGGACCACGTCCAGGTGGCTTTTGAAGATCTCCAAGGAGGGGACTCCACCAACTCTCCTGGCAGCCTGTGCCAGTGCTTGGTCACCCACCAGTACACAGTACACATCCATATAGATACCTACATACATGTGTATACATATGTACATACATATACATGTATGTATATGTATGTATATTTATATACGTAAGGGTGTGTTTGTCTATTTTATAGATATACATATCTATTTCATATATGTATTTGAGAAAATACCATCTTCCTGTGTCTGTTTCCACACACAATACAAATATTTATCATTTTGCTATCCTCTCATTAAAAACAAACAAACAAAACCCACAAAAACAAAACCAACCAACAACAACAAACAACAACAAAAAAACAACGTACTTTACACTGAAGCCTCAACATCAGTGTTTTCTTATAGCCTCGGTTCTGTTGTTACTAATCATTAACAAATCCTTCTTTGGAAGAAAACAGCAAATACAAGTTAATACCTATTTTGAGTTCACATTTTTGGTATACTACTCAGGTGATTTATATTCACATTTGGCCAGTCTGGGTGCACTTAGTAAGATGTGTACAGTGCTAGATCCTCAAGTGCACATACTATAGAGTCATAATAAGCAGGCATTTAACACGTGAACTTATTCTCTCCCCCATGAAGAGTCAAAGCCAGAATACTTTCTCAACAAAACAGAAGTATATCCATGTTCAGAAGTTAATATTCCCTCTAATTGTATTTATTTTTAAAGCAAGAATAAATTAGTTATAGTAATACACTGTTTGCGAACACCATCTGATTAATATGCTCGCTCAAACATTAGAAGGGGACAAACTGAGCCCCTTTTATTGAGACCAGTCAGGTTCCAACCAGGGGACTCCTCACAGTTGTGCTCTGAGGGCTAAACTGGAAACTGGATTGTACAAGAGGTGGCAATGTGAGTTTTAGAATCAATTTTAAAGCCTTCAAAAAAGTATAAGCATGCAGAATACTTGTAACATTGTTATATTTATCTATATACTTTTAGACATTCCGTTATCTATTCATAGTTCAGCAGGTATGCCACACTCATCAGTTTCCAAATTATTTGCTGACTTCCTGGCGCACCTCTTAGTTATTTTTATCTGATATTTCAAATAAATTACAAAATGCCTTGAATTGCATGATTAGTCCATTATGTATTCTGTTTATTACAATTATATGAACTTTTGATTAACCTCCATAAGTTTCATGAATAAATTACCTGGATCACAGGAAACTGCCAGTTAATGTTACAATGTTCCAGTGGGGAGTTTCCAAGAGATTAATCTACCTTTTTTAGAGGCAGCTATTTTCATCTCAGCTTCCTTTAAAAGCAATATATGCTGCTGCTCAGTTGCGATGAAGAACATGTGAATATATTTGCAACCCACTCAAAATGAGTGGGTGCAAAATTTACTCACAGAGTCACATCTTTGGAAGATGATTTGTGCCCTTTTAAATATTGATGGCAAAGTCGGTCTAACACGATGAGGATAAATTGTGCTAATCATAGGGAGAGTCTTCCAAGCTGTGCAATATGACAATCCAGACATTTCTCTCCTCTATCTTCTCTAAGTGGTGTTGAACAATTTCTTGTTGAGAAATCTCTGATTTTTGTTTGTTTGTTTTTATTTCTTTACCATCCATAAGATAATTACCAGGAAAAAAAAAAAAAAGAAATCAAACTTCTGGCTACTCATCAAGATTAGATGGTTGCCAAACACCTGGCTCTGTTTTTGCCCACAGTTCCTCCCCATTCGCACATACACATTTCCCAAAGGTCTATTTCCTTGCATGGAAGCAAGGGCAGATGGGCTCACACTTTTATAAAGCAATAGAGGAAACAGAAGAAAAAGTGCTGGGGATTTAGCCTGTGCGTACAGAGGAAGGTATCTGCTGGAGTCATCTGAGAATGGGACAACTGAGACAGCACCTTGCCTACCAAATTCATCACACTCAGCACCTGGTATGTATTATAGATCAAAAACAGATGAGAACTGTGAGAGCTTTTTGCTGGCCTGTCAAGAACAAATAATAAACCTTCATAAATAATCTGTTGGTAAAATACAACTTGGTGGCACAGGTATTAGGCAAAGGAAGGACAGCAGAGGAGGGTGCTGTCGGCCCTTTGATTAATAGCACAGAAGAAGAGTTCTGAATGTAAAAGAAAGTCATGAAATCAAAAGCAACAATCATAATGACACAGGGCATATCTACAAGAGACAAGAAATGCAGAGATGTCCACAGAAGCATCTCACTGCTGCCCTGTCCGTCTGGTGTTCAACAGCATCACGGTGATGAAACAGCTCAAAACAAGAAAGCTTGTGCAGGAGGTCAGCAGGAGGTGCCCAGGAGGCAAGAGGAGGTTTGGGGCACCCTGAGGGAGCACTGGTGAGACAAAAGGTGCTGGTTGAGCCAGCAGAGCCCCTGGGTGGGGAGCACCGGCCTGGCTGCAGTGGTGTACTGCTGTTCCAAATGGATATTGATATAGCAAATACAGGATATTCCACTCTTGCATTAGCTTAACTTCAGGCTAATCTTAGAAGATAACATTTGTTAAGTATTTCTTAAATAACCAGATAGAAAAGGTCCTGCAAGGTCAGAATAGTCTATGAGTTCAGTACAGTTTTGATGGAAAACTACTGGGAATGATCATCTAACAACCCTGGGCTATAAATATTATTATTAACATACTGATTATATCTTTTTTCTGTGCTGCTTTTTTTTCATAGGAGATAGACAGAGATGGTGCCAACTGCTCTGAGTAGCTGGCAGAAACAGAGAGCTGGATGAAAACCAGCTGGTTGCAGATCAGACTGGAAAGATAGATGTGATTCAGGAGAAGTATTTTAGGAACAAAATATTGCACCAAACTGTTCCTGAAATGTTTTTGCATTAGACTCAAACTTCAGTGGGATTCATAGATCTATTTGGGGTCAGCTTTCCAGAGAAAAAGGAAACATTGCAGATCTTACATATTTTCTCTTATGGATAACTACACTCAGAATAATTCTATTTCCTTCTCTGTAATCTGTAATCACAGAAGTCCCAGGATGTCTACAGCAGAGGAAAAAATGCTAGAGCTGAGCACCACGATGACATTACTCTTCACAGTGAATATCAGGGTGCAAGATGAGTGAAGGCAAGTAAGAGCCAAAAAGAACAGGGACCAAAACTGAAAGCATTACTCTAATTATCAACAATTTATCAGTTCAGATGTGACAAAGCAAACAAAAGAGATTAAGAAAGGAGAAGTTTTAGGTGTTATGAGAGTAACGTTTTTTTAAAGTAAATCATGGAGGACAGATGGTAAGGTTGTAAAAGATGTGTTTTCTATGAGCTAAAGTCAGTAGCATTAGAAGTGTAAAGTGGCATGAATTTAGTAAGTAAGAGAGCTATTTATTATAAAAACTAACAATGCATGCACTTGAAATTCATTGGTATTTCTTTAGAGCAATCTTGGCAAATAGTGAAAGAAATACATAGGATACTATCAGCCTTTTGGTGTAATTTCCTTCTGCTTCCCAGAAACAATAAAATAATATACAGGAGTTCTTTCACTGTCCTCGGTGCAGTGACATTTTACAAAAGGTAAAGCAATGCTGCACCTACTGACTTCCCTTGTCTATTTACAAGAGGAAATGTCATCAAGCATTTAAAATGTCACTACCTGCTGGGGTGACGTCACCAACGCCTGTCATGGAAATGTTCCTTCCTCTTCAAATGCTGATGTTTTGAGCAATAAACCATAATCTGCTTAAGGAGATCTTGCTTTGGTAGGCAAATGGCAGCGTGCATAATACCTACAAAATGAACGAAGGAGCAAACACATTTCCCAGGACTGAAGACATTTTTCAAAGAGCACAGACATATGTTCGCTAACATTGCTTGCCTCTTAAGCCAATTATTACTGCAATACAAAGAGGTGCTGTGTCTGCTACTTAAGCCATCTTGTTACAGTCCTTTAAAAAGTGTCATGTACACAGAGAAGCATATTTGTAATCTTTATACTAAGTACACTTCACTTTAATTGCATCACCTCACAAAATTATACAAACAAGACTTTTGTATTTGTGCTAGAGATTTTCTCAAGCTGTAGAACTGGGATTTGCTTGTGAATTTCACAGTGTACTGTTAGGGAGCTTAGAATCCATGGCTTTAGTTTATTTATTTACTATTTGGTGCAAAATAAGACAAAATTCATAAAATCTGAGATTCATTTCTGTCATCAAATTTCTCCTGGATTCAAATCCTGATGTTTATTTCTTGCCTGTACTCAGACTTTATCCTGGTTCCTAGTAAGCCAAAAATCAGAAACCTAACTAGTTCTCAGAAAGAAATGAGTTTGATACATATTGCCTATTTACTTTCTTCATTATCAGATCTTCCAATAAGCATATTGGAATACGGCAGCAGAAGGTAGCTAAACAAAAAATAAAATTCATTTCCTTTTCCATTAGTTTGTTTTATCCAAGAGCAGCATACATTGATTCTTGCAGCTTAAGAACTTGCATGCATATGCATAAAACACAAAGTGAATCCCATAAACCAACTCTATAGTGAGATGATTAAAAAATCCAGTTACATTTTATTAAATTTGCATGTTTTTTTTATACTAGTTCTATTTATAATTAAAACTTAAATAAGAAATTACAGCACAAAGCTGGTTGTCTTAGTTATTCTAACCTGCAATTGCTGGTCTTACCACCATTGTTATGGCAGTAAGCCTCAGAGGCCTTTTGAACACTCAGGACCTACTATGCAAAACCATAGGGAAAACAGTAACGAACTGGCATACATGGAATCTTTTTTCCTGCCAAACCTTTTAACTAAGAATTCCAAAATGATTTATGTAGCAAAGGCTTTTTAGATCCATACGTGTTTGCAAATATTCTGACATCATTTTTAAGTATGATAAGGCCCAACCAAGAGACAGACCAGTAAAGTTACTAATTATTGTGATAAGGAATGTCTTAAAGCCTGTCAAGCATCCAGCTACTGCAGAAGAATCACAAAGCATGCTTAATCATCTGTGCTTCCCCATGAGATTTATCTGTAGCAACTAACCAATAAAAATATCAGAGATATGGGATACCCTAAGTGGAGGTGATAGGAAGAATATCTTAATCTACACCGCAAGATAGTACCTCTGTAGGAGCGTTAAAACATCTGCAGAATTTTGTAATCTGGTTCAAAACCAAACAGGAGATTTACCCTCACCATTAATAGTGGTGATCACTTCTGCATGTCAGCAACAAAAAACAACAGTTTCTTCAGCCTAGGAGTGAAAATGCTATCACACCTGTAGGTGCAGCTTCTTTGTGGAACATGGGGAAATGTCCTGTTGATAGATACTAGTCTAAGATCCTTAACCCCCAAAAGACCCCAGGGACGTAGTCACGGCACCAAACCTATCGGAGTTTAAGAAGCGCTTGGACTGTGCTCTTAGTCATATGGTCTGAATTTTTGGGCAGACCTATGTAGTGCCAGGAGTTGGACTCGATGATCCTTATGGGTCCCTTCCAACTCGGGATATTCTATCATTTTATGATTCTATGATTCTATGATTTAAAAACAGACACTGACCATCTCAATCACACCAAGATAGCAGTTTGGGCACTGCTGTGTGAACACGTTTATGAAACTTCTCAGGTGAAAATGTTGGTTTCCATGAGCCTGGAAAAGAAAAAAGGTGCAAGTGAGAGACAATTTCTGCTCACATTCAGCTTACCCAAGGTCATTCAGTAAGTCAGTGACAGGACTGAGTGCAGATATGCCTCAGCCTTACATGCTTTAAATATCAGATAGAGACAATTCCTTAACTTTCTCAGATTTCCATAGAGATTTCCAGGCCAACAAGATTCACTTGAGTGCAGACGAGTTGAGAGCCTGTGAACAGCTTATCTGAATCTCCTAAGTTCCTCAAGATTTCCTATCACAGGACTACAAATTCATTTTTAGTAGCTGTCCAACTTTTAATGTGAGTCATAAACCTCAAGTCAAACCAAGTTTATAAAACTATCACATAAAGCTCAGATTCTGTCTTCTAAATGACTCCATTAGCATCAATGAGTAGGATGCATTTTGTGGAGATACGGTTATACACAATTTAAAATTCATCTGAACATTCCAAAGTTAAATAAAAAAAAGCTGTCCCCTGGAGATTAAGTGAGGAACCATATTCCTATTACTTGCTTCAGCTATATCTTTACTCATTTTTTAGAACATTTTTGCCACTCCTGCTATTTATAATGAATGCTTATTAGTGTCTCAGTTCAAACTAATATAAGGATGCAAGTACCCTGTCCCAGTAATACTGCCCACTTTATCAGCTGAAACAGCATTCTATTTGTGTTATTAAAATAATAAGATTCCATCTACACAATTAGTGCAAACAGCAGAGGTTCACTTACAGAGGTCATGGAAAAAAAAATCTTCTGTCAATGTGGAGACAAACTCAACGCTCTCAAAACCTTCTTATAGCTTATTTTAAATATTATAATGGTCTTTTCAATGACTTCTGTGCAACTGAAATACTTTATATCATAGAAAATACAGAATATATGACCTATCTGCTTGCAAAAATTAATGAAATAAAAGGTTACATTCTGAAAAAGATCCATGTGTTAAGGTCAACTTTTAGACTACAAATAAATGACCTGAAGATTTTGCAGATATGAAAAAAAAAAAAAAAAGAAGAAGAAGAAAAAGAAGAATTATTATTGCAGTAGCTTTCAGGTTAGTTTTCCTTTAAAGAAAATTTTAGAAAACTAGACAAAACACCACTTACAACTTTCAAATATTTATTTTTTACTGTAGGAATTATATATTTATTCACTTTGAACCAAATTAATTAGGAAAAAAAGTGAAACCACTTGCACAGTTCTAGCTAAAAAGTTTTCAAATTCAAACCAAAGATACATCTTCTGAAAGTTTCTGAGCCATTCAGTGTAAAATGGATTACTGTTGGCCTTAGTAATTAAGAAATCATTACAGCTGTATCTGTATTATGGTTCCTGGTCTGGCTGTTGCAACCTGGATGAACCCCAGTTCCCCTCAGGTAAAGATCCAAGCACATGTCCCTCTGTCTCACCGCTTCCATAAGAAGAGTTCCTCAAAAACTTACCATGTCCTCCAGTCTGAGCAGTTAGTAGGCCAGACACAGGGTGTATTGGAAGGTCATCTGTCCTGAAATATAGCCCTAGTCAGAAAGAATTCAGAATACATAATTAAAAATTCATGGTATTAAGCAAATACTTTTATTTCAGCTACCTTATTTTCTTCTGGATAATTGCTTTCACATTTGCTTGTAATTTGACATCACTGAGCGAACGTTTGATAAAAACATAACTAGCTGTCTCTTGCAACTCTTGAAAGGAATGAGCTGGCTGGAAATGACTGAGTCATAACTGATTCTAAATCATTCTCTCTGGTAGGACATAGTAATATGCAGAATATCTGAGAGAAGGAATGGAAGTACTTCTGGAAGTACTGCTTCACAAATCATACTTGTTTAGAATATACAGCATGAAAAATTTGTGGCTTTAAGTCTCCTTGATCAACACCCTCCGTTGGGTACACAGATCTTCCACGTGCAGTTGGCTAGATTTTGCATTTGGCACTGCTTCGTGGTTTCTTGGGCAGGGTGTTCTGTTTTCAATTCTTCCCTGAAAGACAAACCCCAAACAGGATGTTCAATTTTTCAGCCATGTGAACATCCACTTTGAAGAGTTCTTTCTGACATCCTGCTTCTGTCTTCCCTTTCTCCCCTGTTGCTACTTTATCACACAGGCTAGGCTGTACACGAAGTGCCTGAGGGATCATAGCGAAGTTACAAAACAAACAAATGTCCTCCACACCCAGTTGCATCCTGCCCATTACAGTACAGCACGGCTAGGTGAAGGTTTTAGAAGAACTGAAGGAGTAACTTCATTTTATCTTCATGCTCTGTTTTTTCTTTTGGGGACTGGGGAAGAGCAGCCCACACATACACAGGTTCACCAGCCCTGTGATACCAAGTTCTGCAAGTGTGAATCAAGCGAAAACTAGTACATTTTCAAGATCATCCAAAGGAAGGAATTTATGAAGTAAATCAGCCTTCCACACACAAATAAAACACTGCTGATCTTTAGCACCTCCCATTTAATAGTCTTAAAGCTTATTACAAATGTTAATAAGCCAAGCCTCATAATATACAGCAATATTAATAGTATTTTTCTTGCCTTAAAAATGGTAAAAATGAACATTGTAGCCAGCACTCTGATTTTCATAACGTGCCTGTTCATGCATTCATACAGTTTGTGGATATAATTACAACAACTGTATGTTTCTGTTGGCCTGTTATATGCATAACTAGCTATTTGCATCTGCAAATATCTCATTTATGTGTATGGTCACTGTTATGTCTATGTGCATAAATTAGGTATGCAATTGCACACATCATAATGTTCATATATTTATGAGGAAGAAACCTCTGTAAGCTAAGCCATACATCCTGCCATGTCAACTTTGTGGCAGAATTGGGAATACAACACAAATTGTCAGACTCCCAAGCCTGTAGTTTAATCACAAAGCCTCACATACTAGAAGAGGAATGAGAGATGTAAGCAAGATGAAGGAAACAGCCCACTCGCTTCAGCTCGGTGAGGATAATGGTGATCCACCGCAGACTCCTTTTTGACTTCATTAAATTGTTAGTTAAGGGACAAGCACTGTTGTTCCAGACAACAGATCACTCCAGCTACTGGCACCTTGTGAAATAATCCTGTGGGTCTAGTGGAGTAGCAGATATTCAACACCAATCTTCGCAAAGATTGACAAAGATGCCCCTTTCTTAATTCAGTTATCTAATTTGCAATCAATTAAATCAGAGGATTTTTGAAGTTACTGGACACCTTCCAAACACTTCCCCCCAGTGACTGAGATTTTTACTTTAATCTTCTAGGAAACATAAAATAAGCCAGAAATTATTTTTGTTGAAGAAAACAAGTGATTAATTTCTTGAGATATTTGAAGTAACAATTAATGCAGAACCGTAACAGAAAGTGCACAGCTATAGGGTAAAAAGCAGTAGCAAAGTGAGAAAAAAAGTAGGAGTGTGTCTGGAGAAACTAGATTGTGTTTATTGAGAAGGACTACCAGCCTGTGAAGTCACATTAAAACTAATTCAAAACATCCGAACACAAAAAAAAATGACAGAGGATGAAGAAATGGAAGAAAACAACAATTCAGTTTTCTCTGGGGGCATAAGAAAGCACACATGAGAGCAGAAAGGCAACAGAATTCACAAACCTTTGGAAAAGGCATGGATCAGGAGCTATAAAGGTTTTCCTCCTGTGCGACTCTTGGCAAGTCACAGCAGAATTCAAACAGTGTTTTGGCGTCTAGAGCACGACTTGATGGCAGGAGCTGAAGCCCAGATTTGCAGCATAAAATCTTTCCCTTTAATAAATATGCTTCACTGTACAGATCCAACTTAGTAGGTAACTCTTTCTTCATATAAAATTCATTACTATTGTTCTATTTCCTGAGAATGTGACAAATTATTTCAATTCAAAGCAGCTAATCGTGTATGTACATCACAGTTTCAGTATTTTCTCATGTAATTAGATTAAGCTTTCTTAAAATCAAGTCCCTTAAAGGTCCCCAGGTTGTAGATATTTAAGTATTGGTTTCTACACAAAATGCAGCAGATGTCACACATCTATTTCCCCAAAGAAGACCTCTAATCTCTCTTGAATGCAAGATTCCTGGCACAAAAGGAGAATAGCACGAAGGGACGTAACTACAGGTAACATTCAGTTATTTGGATAGAAAGGGAATCTTAAATTCTGCCTCTTCCTTCCCAGAGTGGCTGTATATTTTTATTTTGAACTGTCAGTGGAAAAAGAAAGGAAATAATCCAGAGTGCAAGGACCAGAGCTCAAAAGTTATTCCACCTCTCTGGAGGCAGGTTACAAAATACACCTGTGGCTAGCGCTGGTGTCACTGGTGGTTATGATTACCCACTAGAAAGGGATCGTTTTTAATACCTGGAACAGATAGCAGGTATGTCACTACCTGTACATCTCAAGAGTGTGCACGTTTCATGTCCTCTCACCCCCCACGGCAATCTCTCCTGCTTCTTACCATTGCTGTCATCTACCAGGAACTGGTGAGATCCTGCAGCCTTATTCTGCTTGAAATAAATTCCAGCTGCCAAAATACTATTCCAGGTTGAGTTTTGACTGCATTGTTGCCAACAACAACGTGCTTATTCCTCTCTCTCATATATTATCTCTCAATAAAATATCCTTTCTGACAGCAGTTAAGGACACTAAAGTTGGCCTTTCTCCATGGACGTTCCCTAGATTACCTATATCAAACAAATCAGATACCCTTTTGTATGAGTGTATGAGCAAGTAGGTGACCCCATTTACAAATCTTCATTAAATGGTTCCATCATTTTTTACATTATTTTAAAGTCATTAACATATTGGGTCAAATTATGATCTCAATTACAGAGGAGTAAATTTGGGGTAATTACATAGGCTCAGAATATGAGCAAAATCTGGTGCAAAATAATTAGAACATTTCAGTTGCTCTTGGTGAAACTTCATTAGTGGAATAATATAAATTAATAAAGACCACCAAAATCGAAGTTGTCAGAAAATTCACTGAAAATGAAGTCTCAGGTTGCACTGTTAACAGGAAATGTATCAAGTAAAGTAGACAAACGAAGCCCCAAGGTCTTGGTAATCAGTGTTAGAGCTACTTATGATCTTCACCCCTTTTGGTGGGAACACAACTAATCCACTTGATAAACTGAGCACCAATGACCTTCGTTAAAAATTCATTGAAACTTCACTGAGTAAATGATAACTATTAACCTTAAATTATGTGGACACATAATTGTCTAGACTGGATTCTCTGCATACCTATTACAGGGGCACAACCTGTCTCCCCACCACCCTTCCCCCCCCACACTCACATTAGCGAATGTTTACTCTAAATGCAATTACAGACAAAAATACATTAAACAAACTTTTTGCTGTTGAAAAAAATCAATACCCTGTGAGCTAGGAAATACCAGAATTAAAAGTGCACATAAACATATACCTCTGTCTACTAAAACATGCATGTGATTTCAGGTTCAGGCTTCACTTGCATTCTCCCATGGGTACCCAGTCACTCAGCACAGAGGATGGGTGATGTACACATAAGGAGAAGCTCTTTCATTGTCTTGCTTTCTATTCAGTGTTGCTTGTGACACCCTGCACTATTACAGATATGAGGATAGTAAAATTAAGTCCTGACTTCTATAGTATTTGACTGCTTCATCAACACAACAGTGTGTGTTTCTTCCAACCTTTTTTTTTAATGCTATAGAGGAACTGGAATTTCTATCCTATAAGAAGTTTGCATGTCTGGAAAAAGGAATTTTCTCCTCAAAACATGGTCAAACTTTGACATTCTCAACACAGGGAAATGGTTATAGAACGCAAACTTTTAAACATGTCTGGATAACGCCACAGTTTCAGACCGCCCTGAGGAAGAGGCTGATGCATCCTGTTCTCACACATATGCTCAGAGACTTCAACAGCTGGACCCAGCTTCTGGGACTGCTGGAGGAGACAGCCACTAGCTCCAGTAGCCTTCTTACCTACCCCAGGGAAATCTGAAGGGGTTTGCTGGTTTATTTATTTTTAAATAACCTGAAGTGAAGGCCAGGGGACCCACAGGTTGCTCATTTGAGCAGCAGCCTACCTGGCAGGTAGCTGAGCTACCTGTGCAGGAGACTGCTGTAGCTCTGTTGCGTCTCAGAGGAAGGCAGGGAGACAAGAAACACAGGGACGTGGGTTGGCAGAAGACCAGGCAGGCTTCATTTCCAATGTCCATTTTTACTTCAACATCTTCCCATCACATATCTGCAGCTATTGACCAAGTTATCTTCGTTAAGCCAACTGGCACCTGCATAACAACTCAGAAAACAGCTTTAATCACTATAATCACTTTTAAAATGAAGAACTGCTGGGCAAAGAGATTGAAGTAAAAATACTCTTTCATTACAGTGCCCCAGATGAGGGAACTAGACTCCATTCTTTCAGTATGTGTTACCAATTTATATCCATAGGTCGTAAGCACAGCTCTCGTGGATATCAGCTGTGCTTGCAAAAGCTCAGCAGTCCTTCCACACAGCTATCAGGTGTTCAAGGCAGGGAAAAACCTTTGTGTATGTGTCGGGCTTAGCATTTCCCAGCGAATCTGTGACAGATGAAAGGATGGCATCTAATTTCCCCAGCTGTTCTTGAGAGCACAATAGCAACAAAATAATTCAATTTTTTAAGGCAAAACAGAAGGCACAAATATAGCTCATTGAAAAAGACTGAAAAAGAAAAGACTGCCATTCCATAACAAAGTTAAAAAAGGAAAAAATCCTTTTCAGGTCAACCCTTTCATTCCCTTCCTCCTGAGCTTGTTCCCCAGCCAAAATAAAAATAAGTTTTACTCAACTCACAATAAATACATCCACAATTTTTAAAGGTGGTCTTTTTCAGCCCTTAAAATTGTTTAAAACAGATTCAAGCAAAATGCACTTCAGAAACGTCTGGTCAGCCACTCGGATGTTTAAAATTACTTTTTTTTTGTCTTATAATCATCATAAAATTTTCCAGGAATGACCTTGTGTACTTCAATCACCTGCTAACTGCATTTTCTTGCAAAGCATCTCTTTTCTATCCTTACTCAAACATCCCCAATAATCCATAAACACCCCTTTGTCTTCACAGGTCCCTGTCTTACCGTGCATCTTTCTATTTTACAGCCAACAAAGCAGGGGTTTTAAAGACTGAAGTTCCCTCCATTTCACAGACCTACATATGTCCACCCTAAAAAGTTACTGAAATGAGGATCCTGTGGACATACACACAGCAGTTAAAATCATGGTTGCACCGGCAGTCTCGGTTGTGGTGTTTCCTAACTGTTGCTGGTTTGACTTAAATGAGCTCGGTGACTTTTGAGCATGCTGTTTTTCAGCCGAGATGATTTAAATGTTGCTAAGTTATTTATGACTTAAAACAACACCTAATATAAAAATGAGCACCAGTAGTGATCAGTGCTGGTCTTTATTGCTGTTGATCCAAACTACTATAAAGCCAGCTTCCACACAGTGTTTTTCTACTGTATTAGTGATTAAGTATAAGCATCCTGCCCCAGCTCAAATAAGAACAATGCATAACTGGAATTTCAATGAACATGAATTTTTTTGATCAGCCATAATAAGAAAGAAGCAAGACATTTTACGCAGGTAAAAATACCAGGTGTGATGTTTTCCTTCTGTAGAAGAAATTTTAGTTCTTTGATTAGCAGTGCCAGCTCATCAATGTGTTTTTCCATCATACAGATATTGAAGATTCTGATAAGCTTTTTGTATGTGTGTGTTTTTTTTTAAAGGAAAAGTGATAAAAAAGAATTATGAAGAATGCTCGTAGTATTGCATCAATCAATGCCACAGCTTAGAGGCACACAGGACAGAAAAAAAAACACTCTTACCCTCATTTTGGCTATACACTGCATTTCTTTGCATTTTTATGTAAATCATTATCCCAAAACAACTTCACATCTTTCTTGAACAAACCCATCACAAACCTACAAGAGATGCATTTTCAGTTGTGAAATGAAAAATAAAAGTACTAAAGGCTGTAAAGAACTCTCTGCTTTAAGCAAGCACCTGCCCTTCAAAACCAATACACATCTAGGCAGGTAATACAGTTCTGAGGGGGGAAAGTAACACAGCCCTAAGCAAGGATACCGTTGAACTTGATTTTGCCAGAAATAGTGGGTGGCAATGTAATTTTGTTGGTGTTCCCGATCTTCTCATAATCCTTTGGTAGCACATTTTTCTCACCTGTCACAGTAGAAACCTACCCTAACGTAAAGATTTTTAGATTAAAAAAATCATGTCTTTTGAGCATATGGCAGAATTGCTTTGTAACAAACTGTTTACCTCTCCTTCTGAATCAGAAAAAAAGCAGAGGGAGGGAATACTAACATCCTGAGTCAAAAAAAAAAAAAAGGTTTGCTTCAAAAGTCAGGTTTGATTTATCATGAATACAATCTACCTTTTCTTCCTTCAGAGAATGTTTTACCTGTCTACATGAGACCACTGGAAATACTTGTTTCCTTATTTTTAATCCTGAAATTTAGAGTACGTTAAGTTATGCTTGGAATTGTCAAGACCAGATTCTTTTGGGAAAAGGCTTGAGTAAGAAGTAAGAAAAGGCAGACTACAGAGTACAGCTTTATATAGAATTCATAGTTGAGGTATTCCAAAGTGCTTTCAGAAAAATTTTGCTACCTTAATCATATAAATCCGGAGAAGCTTTCAGAGATGGCAACATGAGGTCAACAACTGCTCAAAATTAGTCCAACGTGCAAAAAGGTTCTTATAGGTTGCTAAAACCTAGAGATGGCACAGTATAAAAATTACAATTTTGAATTATGTTACATAGAGTGCCCATATATATAACTTGGAATTGAACCCTCAGCTTAAAATTAGGTCCTTAGGGGATTATTTGTTTACACTTTCTTATTCTTAAGGCTCAGTATAGCACCCCACTGTTTTAAGAAACCTCATTCCCTCCAAGCCTCCAATCCAAAAGCTTTTCCAAAAAGTCATCAACATCAGATCATTTCAAATGATTTTGCAGGGAGAAGGTATAGATTCAAAAATGGCATCAGAAATGTCAAATTTTTAGCCCCAGTCTTGGCAATCAAGTTTCATTGCCTGAGGCCTTCAACTTGAATAATGTGATCAATATTTATTTACACAATATATCGGCTGCATAGGAACAAATTCCTGGGTTTGGTGTTAGTGTTTTTGTTTTAATGTCATTTGCAGTCTGGAAATATATATTACGAAAAAGAATTTACACTAAGTGCCCTTTTTTTTTTTTGTATTAAGATGAAGAAGAAAAATTAAATGAGAGCGATACTAATTCACACATATCTATTGTTTGCAATTAACATGCATAAAAGATTATTGTAATGTTAGACATGCTACTTTATGCACATTAAGTGAAATGCCCCATAGTCCCAAGAAAATTACTTTTTTTTTTAATGGTTTTACTCAAATAGGTGACAACCGTACCACACAATTTAAAAAAATCAAATGCATCTGAAAATGCCAAGCATTCTGAAAGTCTGTTCTAATAATACCAAAAATAATGATTACATTCGTAAGCAGAAAGACCCACCTTTGAATGATTAGATGAGATAAGCTCTATTTGTTGAGAGTATGAGACCACCCAGAATTAATACTTTACATAAAATATGAAGATGATACTCCATCCTTCAGTAGCAAACCAAGAAGGGAACCATGATGCTTGTTCCACTGATTTCCCACTTACTTTTGGAGAGAGCAGAAAAAAAAAAGAACACTCTAGAAGCAAGTAGCTCACTCAGAAAAAAACTGAGATAGGTGAAAATCCAGCTCTACAAAGGACTTAGGTAACTTTCAAGTCTAAAACATCAAATCTGGGCACCTAATTCTGACAATTTCCCTGCTAACTCCTTGTATGCTTGTGTCTATCAGTAGGTTAATAAAGACCATGAAATTCAATATGCAGCAGTGATTTCAACACCTAAAGAGGTAAAACATTGAAAATGGTCAGGAACACGTTCAAAAAAAATGTTTCTGTAGAGAGGAGGAGATATTTCTATTTTTTTTGTATAACTGAAGAGGGAAAATCTTTTGCAAACCATCCTCATCTCGTGTCCTGTGTCTCCCCAGATCCTTTCCTACTGCCAAGGCTGAGATGAAGATAGCTTTTGTTCCTCCCGAGGAAGCCATACAGCAACACAAGGGGGGAACACAACATTTGTAGGGCTAGAGAAAGAGACTGTAAAATATATCAGACTCCAGATTTAGATCACTTTCTTAAAGGACAAAGATGGAAACTTGAATTTCCTCAGGAAAACATTGTCCAGGATTCTCTTCTTCCTGGATTAATTTTCTAGCTAGAACAACTTTTACAAAAAATGGGCCAAAGTACCTCCAAAGGGCATGAGATCTGTTCCATTTGCCTCAGAAAAGGCACATCCCAATTTGCTCAGTAAGATACTTTATATATACACAGCCTAGTAATATACTGCAGTTTTGTAAAAATGAGTTTTTTTCCTTTTTCGGTAGAATTCATAAAAATCACTACTACTTCTATTTTTTATATTTTTTCATTTCTTTATATATATGTATGCAATTTTATATATGTGTTTTTTTTCCTTTCATCATCTATATAATATAGCCCTGTTTATCTTTTCCCACTGAAAGGGTTAAACTTGTTGCTCTTACCTAAGACCATAGTGTGCAGTGTTTACAAGAGCTGCTTTCTACTGTGAAACTAAGGCTGAGAAAATTACTTTTATTCAATGCTTCTGCTTTAAAAAGGATAATGATTTCATCTGGTTAGAGCTGTCTGTACCTACTTAGTTTATTGCAGGGAAGAAATTGCCTGTTCACTCATGATAAGATAATTTGTCGCCTTGGAAATTAAATTATCCATCCCAGTTTACCTTGAGGAGGAATACTATATAATACCTATTTGTTCCATTACACCCTTTAAAGCAGCAATACGCTTTACTCCACAAATATGGTCCATGTAATCAGAGACATTAAGACAAGTTAAAATAGCCCCTGACTGAAACTTAATTAGGCTCCAAAGTTGTCAATTGTGTAAGACTTGAATCCAGCGGAACTAAAAGGATATTAAATAAATAATTTCTTTTAAAGAATTAAACTAAGCCTGAAATACATTTTAAAGTTAGCTTTTTTATTTTATTTTTTATCCTCTCAGGAAAATTCACCACAGAAAGCCATGCCAAGTGCACACCTTCACTCTGCGAAACCAGAACAGAGTTTACAGTTATCAGGAAGGATGAAACCTACTAACATTTTTAAATCTTTGATGTAGAATTAATATAGGAATGGGGGCTAATGTGTTTTTCCCTGTTTCCAGCAGGTTTTACTTAAATATATAAATATGATCTGTTTTTTCAGAGACACTGGTTTGTAACGTTATCATTTCTTAATTAGTTGTAAAGGCCAAACTGAGTGAAGGGGGGGGTGTTAAAATTTAAAACAGGCTTTCACAAGATCACAGTAATTAGCAATAGCCATGCTTCTAGGCCAAGGAGAACACATCAAAAATGATGGGTAGGGCATGGTGGGCACAGCTCTTACGGCACTGTTTGACAATAGGCATTGAAAAACAGCCCGAATCCTTTATAAAACTCATTTATGGAACAGCATAATCCAAGTGACTCATTAACTTCTTATATACAGAAATTATAAGGAAAAAAAAAAAGAAGGAAAGAAAGAAAAAAGCTAAGAAAATTAGATTTTTCCATAGCATACTTTTCCAGGTCTTTGAGGGGTGATGAAGAGAAGCTGGTCTTGTGATGATGATAATGGATTACGAAACAAGGCTTTGCACAATTGGCTCCTACACAGACTTTGAGTGTGACCTTGAATGAATCGTATAATCCCTCTGCTACTGTTTCTCCATTTGTAAAACAAGCATGATAATTCTTACCTACTTTGAAGAACTGTTCGGGGGATTAATTAGATGTTTATAGGATGTGTTAGATGTGAAATATATTAAATCATCTGCTTTATCTGAGGCTTAAACATATTTATTTTAACTGAGTTCTAGAGGTAGGAGTTTTCCAATGAGAAACAATTTTGCCCCCTACTCCCACCTCTCAAAAAAAAAATTGGTTTGACAAAAGAGATTTTTTTCATGGAAACAGAGGATTTGATGAAGCTTTAATGAAGGAGATTGCTCGGGTTACTGAGACTTCTGCATCCATCCCCGTGCAACTGGGAAATGTGAGTGTGTTTTCCATTGACAGGCATGCTTACTAAGCCCACTTTCCAACTATCAGCCTTTACTATGGCACTAACACTGAATTATCTTCCTGGTGATCTTGGTATCGCAGTCTCACTCGTCCTTTAATAACTGCTACAGAATATGGAAAGATTTCAAAAAGTTCAGTGATGGGAAATAGGTGGATTGAGGGCTAGAAATGTTTTTTTTTGTAGCATGGAAAAAGTTCTCCATTTTTAGGTCCACTTATTAGTAAATTAATTCTATCATTTATTAAATAGCATTTACTGAGAGGAAATTCTGCATGTGAATAAAACATGTTTAGGTATTAGTAAATAAAATGGCAAAGTATCTGCATTAAGCACAAAAAAAAAAAAAAAAAAAAAAAAAAAAAAAGAACATTTTATACAAACAGGATCCAAGCAGCAAAATTACAAGAAATCTGAGTGATTCCATCTTCCAACGAACTAAACTCATTCACCTCTGGATAGCAAAGTGTGTGCACTCAGTAAGCAAGGAAAATACATTATGTGATCGGAAAGCAGGAACAAAATGCATAGTGTAAAATCATCTTTTGACATAGAGACCGTTAGCCCGATTTATTTTGTACTTACCATCCATTGCATACCAGTTAGCGACAGTAGCTGCCTAAGGAGTAACTCCCAATTTTCACTGGTTTGCTAGGAAAGGTGACTATTAGACACTCACAAAAAAAATAGAAAAGATTTCTCTCTTTTTTTTTTTCTTTTAGATGTACATTAGTGCAGTTGTTTTCCAGGGGCTCTCTCTTAAATATCGTTATCTCTACATTAATGAACCCTTTGTTCAGCTGCATTTTTGCTCTTTAAACTGGGAAACGCTGCTTTACATTGCATTCTCTCTGAAAATTAGTGGCATATCCATTCCAAAACCACAACCCATGCACTCAGAATTCTTAAAGTTCGGTGTTTTTTTTTTTTTAATATATATAGTTTTTATTTCCTAAGATGCACAGACACAATAATAGTTGAATTTCAGCCTCAAGTAGTGGCTTTAGCCGTCTGTACTGCTCAGATGCAATAGTTTGAAGTTCATTATTTTTTGTTCTGAAGCCACCCTGCTGTTCTCACCAAATGAAAAGCAGGTCAGAACCAAGGTATTTAATTAGCTGGGAAGGCAGGTGATGTTTAAGCACACTGCTAATCATTTTCTAACTGTTAATAATTTTCCATCAGGGATAGATTGACAACAGAATTTCAAAACAACATGCAGGAAATGATAATTCATGACAAAGAGGTTTGAGGTGTAGGACTACAATTAGATTCAGTAAAGGGAAAGGCTACAGATGAATAGACTATAAAATATTAAAAATAATGATACATACACTTTATTATGCCTGAACAGTACTCAAAAATCTGTATCTGAATAAACTGAACTGTAACAAAGTAAAACAATAGATCTGGATAAAAAAAAAAAAATTAACAAGTCCCCTAATGAGATCTCAAATTATGGAACCATACAAAAAAGCTCATTGGCATGTGCAATTTCTATTTTCCTAGGTGGAGCACAGCCTGAACCAGGGCTTTGTCTTTCTGATGCCACCAAAACTCCAAATGTGTATGTACTGTGTGCTACTAGATTTTGCATGATTACTAGCAGAATAAAATCTGTATTGTTCACATTGTTTTTAATGTTCAATAATAAAAATATAAATAGCTCATTCTCCTGTAATTTTTCTCTTGCAAGGTCCCTTTCTCAATATATCACACAAGCCATTATATTCAGAAATGTCATTTTTAATTTAAGTTTACTGCTCCGAGGGTGAAGTATTTCTAACCTCAAGAACTTTTATTCTCCTATCCAGAGCAAAGTAGGAAAACAATTTAAGAGCTTTTTTGAATTTTTAAGAGGAAATACAGAACTAGGGGTTTTAATAATCAGAAATTAGGTTTTCTTAGATGCAGTAACTTCACACGTCAATAGTTTGGCTCCCAGAGAAACAAAAGCTTCTGATCTGAAATACACCCACCATTACACCAAATGCACTTAAAAGCTTCAGAGCATTAACTGCCAGTGACTGTCAGGTTTCAGTTAACATGCAGACAAAACCAGCCTCTATAGTGAAGAAGTATTTTCCAGAAGCAGAGATGTATATTTAGATGAAAAATTAGCATATAATAATCAGTGAAGTGCTACCTGGCATGATGAAAATCAGCTAGATAGCTATACAGTTAAGGAAACTTTCACCATTTATCTCCTAGGTTAAGATTCTTCCTAATAGGTGTTTCAATAACTAGTGCTATTAAAGACAGTATACAGAACCTTAATTTAAAGAACTAATTAGTCCAAAATCGGGGAAGATTACATTGTAGGAAGAGGGACTCAGTGCATAACGGCCTTGCCTATAAGGATGGGGAAAGCCATATCTGCTTGTCTGTGGAAGCAAGATCAAGGCCAGGTTTTATTTAGTTAGCTAGCTGGTTGTTTCCGAAGTTATCATAAGACCCCTGAAATAGAGCAGGGAGTTTGAGGAAAGAGATTTTGACTTAAAAAGCAGTCCTCTGGGAGAGAGACTTGGTGAAGACTCAGGGGTAAATAGGGCATTGCTTCTAATCTCATAAGTGAATAAAGTAATCGGGAGAATGCTTAGGTATCAGATACAGTAGTTTCAATATTCAGATTATTTATTTAGTACATTGAACTAAGAAGTTATTTTGATTCCTTCGTGGAATCTATTTTTGAGAGAAGAGACATTGTTCTACAATTCCTGGATAAGATTATAACCTATGATAGGAGAAATTAAATGGCTATAAAAAAAAAAAAAACACACCACAAATTCCAATCTTAAATTGTTCAAACGTTATAAACTCACTTTAGCAGGATAGCTTTCATAAGAAGCTAAAGTATAAATGCTCCTGTATTTTTATAAACCTGTTCCATGCAACTTTTACCTCCTTCAAATCTCTACTTTCAACCATGCTATGCCAAGTCATGATAATAATTGAGTCCAGGGATTAAATTAAAAGACCTTTTCACATAAGAGAGTAAAAACTATTTTGTTAAAGTGAGGAGTATTTGTTGAGTTGGGTTTTTGTTTGTTTGTTTTTTAAAATAATTAATTTGGATGGCACTCACTTTTATTGGTAAACACTTCCACCTCTGCTGGAAGTCTGGGACCTCTGAAGCTGTAAAGTCATCTGTGGTGAAAAACCAGAAACATCACACAGTTTTCTTCCTTTCAGGACATTGCAGCAAGCACCAAAACATGGCAACGCTAGCAGATAATAAGAAACAATGCACTTGTTAACTGGGAATATGCAAAACATGGAAGAGAAAAAACAAAACCCATTCTAGCGTGTTGCCTTATAGTTTTGCTTCAGCTATTCCCAAGCATTTGCCGGGGCACACATTCTTGTTACATACATACCATTTTCTGCTTGGACTAGGGTATAAACATGGTTATGTGCTAGGCTGTATGTGGTCCTGATCCCAGCCTCTGAAGTATGACTTGGTTATTACCATTAACCTGTCAGCTGCAATGTATTTTAGTACTGGCCAGCCAGCTATAACATCCTTACAGCTTTCCAGCTCATTCAAAGATACAGCTTATACATTCGGCCCAGGCCTGCACAATAATAACAATATTTTTGAGCATTTCAGACAAGTAGTTCAGGCAACAGAACAAATACTTTCAGTCAGAACCTTTTGAAACTAAACATTAAAACTCTTCTTAGAAAATATTAGAGGTCCTCTTGACCACCTGTCTGGGAACAGCCAGCCTCTGCTGCTTCAGGGGAAAATGCAAGAACTTGCACAGTGTGCAGCTAAAAGGTATGCTGTCCACAGGAAAATAATATTCCTAGCTACTACCATTGTCTTTTACCCTGAAGCATGAGGATTTATATCATTTCTAGATCGCTTATTATTTTTAAAACCCTAATAACTCTGGATGTTGTTATTATCTATACAAACATCCATTTCCTTTTCTAATCCGACTGAGCTCTTGACTTCAATAATATATTGTGGCAATGACTTTTGTTAGCTTATTGTTGGCTGAAAAAATAATTCCTCGTGTCAATTTTAGATTTGCTGTCTTTCAATTTCTCTGACTACTGCCTTCCTCTAATATTATGGCAGAAGCTAAGTAGAAAGCCTGCGCTGGCTTCTCTATAAAGTCATTGTTACGCATCGTCTTTTTCACTCAGTTATTTTTCACGTCCCATCTTGTTCATCTCCATTCTACAGTAAACTGCTCCTGTCTTTTCAATCTTACTTCATACGGTTGTTTTTCCACTTCTCTAAGCATTTTTATTGCTAATCTGTGAACCCCTTCTATTGTTCCTATAGTCTTTTTTGAAATAGAATAAACAGAGCTGAAAGCAGTGTTGCAGAGGCAGCCTAATTTACAAATAGCATTATAATACCATCAATATCAATTTATTAAAAATCCTAGCCCTAGATTTCTTTTCTTTGTTAACTATTACTGCTGACTGACTAGAAGGGGTTTGGAGCTGTTTGGGTTTCCAATCTGGAAGTCACACCCACAGCACATTTTACCCCATGGGTAGCATAGTAAAATCCTTGGAATTACTTCCTAATACCTGCCGAACTTACTGAATATAGTGGATGATTTTTTTTCTTATTTTTTGATACTCTGTAGCCCGAGAGCAACTGCATGCACTGAACGTGGAACAACAGTGTTTTCCATTCACCCTTGGAAGTCTGTGATGCCCTAGGCACTTTTCAAGCAACATCCTTTTATTTCAAGTAAGAACCATTGACACAGAATTATCATCAGGACAAGCTATGCTGACTGATCTCCTGGAGTAAAACGAGGTCCCCAGAGAGCACCCAGCCCCTTTTTTGACAGTAGGCAGTAAATTTACTGGTATTGACCATTTTCACGTGATAATGCACAACTGCTGTCTTCTTTTTGTACAGTACCAATTCAGACCGAATGCTGCAAATGTGATGGAAATTGTGCCTGAAGCACAATCTCTCACCAGGGAGGTGTAGGTTGTCATTAGATCTTATAATAGATCTACCACTCATTTCTGAGTTCATGAGATCAAGTTTATAGTTCATAAAACAACCATGTTACACTGCTTTACAGGTTACAGAAGGCAGTTTTACTGGTGCTTGGAGGTGCTTTGCCTCAAAACCAGGAGGAGACTGCTGTACATTGTCCAGGAACAATTTCGTACTCATCTGTGGAATCAAGTAAAACATTTTCCTGCCCCTCAGAACTAAATATGTTCAAGTCCTGTTATGTTTCGGTGGCAGACTGCTCTAAAAGAGGTTTACTCATTTAATCAAATAAAGGAATTTAGAAGACAAAACAGGTACTAGTAGAGTTTATTTTTACCATAAAAATTCAAAAGTTGTCACCTTGTGACCATTAATTATAAGCCAGTCCAACGCTTATTCCTCTTCAAACTTCTTGCTGTTGTGTTCAGTCATTTAATGTAATTCTTTATACTGAACTGCAGATTCTTTCGGAGCTATCCTGTACAGAACTTGGTGCCTGCCTACTGCTTGTCAGGGTCAGGCATACGGATGGGGGATGCAGCTGACTAAGGGAGATTGCTTCATGGAAGCAGATTGCTCATTCTCTGAATTTGCACCACTGATGTATGAAGGTAAAACCACCCCTGTGTAGGCTGACTGCTTAGAACTAAAGCCTGTGTGACTGAATACGAATGATTACGGTGAGTAACAGATTTCTCACAAGAGAAAAAAAAAAAAAGAAAAAAAGTTGCTGCAAAACTGAAACTATTGTATTCTTAGGTGGGAGAAAAATTCTATATTTCTATTTTATAAAAGAAGGTAAGAGAAAGAGGGGAAACAGCTATTTTTCTCCGATATTCTTTGGAAGCTTGTTTCACCTGCAGACATAAAATTGTACATCTAAATCACCCTTGAGGTCCCTCTTGTTTCTCTCATGTTTGAAGGATCAAAGGTCCAAGCACAGCCTTACTACTCTCCTCAAGAGAGGAGTGGGGTGAGAGCCACATTTGATTCCCGCCATCCCCCTGCATCTTCCAAGTGACACAGCACATGTCCAGAGATTGCTGCTCTCCTTTGATCCATGTGAGGAGCAGCGCAGTCCAGGTAGGGGAGGGGAATTTAGTTCCCCGATTTTTTGTCTGTTTGTTGTTGTTATTTTGTTTGTTTTTTTGCCTGTGACAGCCTACATGCAGCTCTTAAGGAGGTGATTGCTATTCTCTCTAACATTATCCTAAATAGAACATAACTTGAAGACAAAGAACGTAATTGCAGCCTATCAGTTTTTTGAATGGAAATCAGAAATCTAAATTATAATCTACATGTCGGACTTGCATTAGGAAGTTAACATTGCCCAAGTACACTGCATTCTGCCAACAGCTAGAGCAATGTTAGAACTATTGTGGCATTTAAGCATTTCAAGCAATTTTAAACTAAGCTAAATAAACTAATCTCCACTCCTGTTTCATCTATGGCCAACAGTTAAACTCTTCATTAGAAAGAATATTTGCTTCCTGATTGAAACAATACAGAGGTGTTAGCATAAAGGTATTTTTTGGTTTTGGTAAGATTGTCAATGACAATTCTTTGATGTTATGATTAGATAAAGCTCGAAGTTTGGCTGTATTTCATGTCTATAACTGCTTTGTATTTTTTTCTTTTTCCTTCCAGAAACAAAAAGCCTACTACATACTAATTGTTACTCTTGCTGGTTCAGAGAGTTTTATATAAAAGCACTCAAAGCACAAAATTCTTCATGTCTTTTTCCTACTGAAAATCACTGAGAGTTACGTATGTCTGGTTCTGGATACTGCAAGGCCCTGTCTGAGAGGTCTCATCCAGCTGCCATGGACCAGAACAAGGCCCCACCTACCACAGGCAATTTCGGCACGCTCCTAGCACAAAGAGAACAAGGTCAGGCACTTCCCTTCTGACCTGGGACATGAATGGACACGAGACTCTCCTGTATTTGCCCTGCACTCTTTGAATAGCTTGCTCGAGGTAGTGCTTGTGCCACCCTTTCATATTCACAGGAAAGCTTCTTTGTGTTTATACTTCCTCTCTTCACTCTCTCCCACAACACAACTTCTAACAGGCATTTGCACAACTGCCTGACTTAATCCTTCGGACTCACTCACTTATTAAAGTCAGAAGATTCAGCCAGCTGCAGGGCTAGCAGAATCATTTTTCAACACAGGTCTCCAGGCAGAAACTTTGTCCCTCTCCTTTCTGGCCATTTCTCTTTAGCTGGGGATTTTCTTTTCCTCGTCTTTCCCTTTTTCTTATTCCTGAAGAGATGGTTTATTCTCACCCAATTCTTTCTGCTGCAAAGCACTTAACAAGAGAGAAACTGCTACTGAGGTGTTGCTAAATCTGTAAAAGGTTCAGTATGAGGCTTAATAGCAGTAGAAATTTAGTGCCCTCTGATGCCCAAACAAAAGCTCTATGTCAACAGAAATCATAGGAAGCATTATGAAAAAGAGGCAATTTTGGTACTTCTCCATAGCTTTGCATTTTATGCATCTTACATTTTACATTGTTTTTTAACAAATCTAGAAATCTGGTGATACTGATTTTTTTTTTAGAAGGTGAAAATACATATTCCAAGTAATAAACATACTGGTGTATCAACTTCGCATTCATTCTACTGCACATTGTATAGGGCTAATCTTTTTTTTCACTATACTTTTTCTTCTGTAGCATCTGGCTATATTTTGTAGTATTAGAAAATATGAGACCTATTCATCATTGCCTTGCACCATCTGTAGTTATTGCATTTGTGCAAAGTGAATGCAAATCACAGATCTTCTATTACAGTGTTAAACATCAAGGCTCATAAATCAGATTTTGTATAATTGCAGTCATTTCTAAATACTAGACTATTTATATAATTATATAAGGGAGTCACTGTAGGTACAGTAAGTCTTTGCATGTCTGTAAGCACAGAAACATTTAAAATCAGTAACAGAATTCCTACCTTTCAGGACTTATCACTAGATACAGCATCTATGTGTCTCCTTTCCATAAAAACCACAACGCACAAGTAAAATCAAACAAACATACACCTTTGAAAAGGATTTTGCAAAAATCCCAAGTCTTAAAAGTGTTTTTCTACAAGCAAAAATGATATGTTCAAATTGAATTAAAGGCCTTGCCTTGTTCTTGCTTCCTTGGCTTTCAGTATTTTTCTTACCAAAACAAGTGCAAGAGTGCACAAGTGAGGATGCAATCTGAATTATATTCTTTATACAGGTTCAGTGGAATCAGCTATATTGGCAGTTCTTCAGATAAACTTCAAAATATTTGGTTTATTGCTGAAGATGCATCTCTTGTGGGAAGAGAGGAGAGCAAAATAATTTATTTGAGTGATAGGTGAGAGACAGGAACAGTTACCACAATGATTAGTACTCACTTCCTGTCTAGGGCAGAAAAATAATCTGCTGCTATGGATTGCCAGCCTCGGGCTATCCATGGTCCACACGGCACCTTCTGACATAAGAAGATTTCTCTAGCATAATGCAACCGCATCATCAAATGCAGGAGAGATGACCAGGTTTCCCGTATGCCAGGGTATTGTCTTGATGGGGTGGAATTTTCAAGTCCATCTCCTGAAGACACAAACTTTGTCCCAGGGGACACAGCAAGCATGAGGGTGATGAAAGCATTGACCTGGTACTTAATAAACTCATATTATATTTCTCACTCTGCACAGAGACCATGTGCAAGGTTTCCCAGCCTTTAAAATTAATATAATAAAACTGCCTCTCTTGGAGATCTGCTCCAAGATCAGTTCCAAAAAAGATCTAGGTAGTATTATAATTACATACAAAGTGGGGATCCTAGCCACAGACTCAGTATAAATGACTTTTGCATGTCAGACTGTGAACAGATGCCTAAGTGTAAACACCTATTGTCATTTAAAATGTCCTAGCGTATCCTATATGGTCTCCAGCTTCAGCTCCAAACACAAAAGGTTCTATGTTGTGTCTACCAGACCATCCAAAAGTCTTATATGCTATGGGGAACCTAAACCGGCACTATGTTTAAACCCCTCCTTTGCAGCCAAAATAACACTTCATTCAAGTTCATTTTTACTAGAATTCCCTGATAATACTTTATTTTTTTGAATCAGATCCTTCTTAGTTGGTGGTATTTCTCCAAATCAAACTGCAATGCATTAAGACATAGAAAAACTACTCACCCTTCTGTTCATGTATGTAACTCTCACTGATGTTTATGGCACCAAACTCTCTGCAGATGGCATACACAGAACAGGTCCCCTAAGGAGGAAATGTGTGAAAAGCAGGAATCAGCTAGTGAAGAGACATCAGACTCCCTTTAATACAATCACATGGTAAGTTTTACTTATATGCTCTATGGAGGCAGCTTCATAAGGAGTTAACAGCTCGGGAAATGCAATCTGGTTGGAAAGTAACCCTTGAGGGAGATGCTACTGTTAGATTAATTGTCATTGCAGATACTGCAATTGACACTTTACTGTCAATTTGAGTTCCTTCAGTGTAGTTTAACACATTTCTAATCTGAGAAGGCAAAATAGTCTTTATAAAAGAAAAATCTGTGGATGGCTTTGTTCTACCTACTCCAAAACTATAAGTTAAGATATGCCACAAGTGATTATGTTGACTAAAATTATAAAGTCTGAGCTTGAAAGGAGAAAAAAAAAAAAGAGGAGAGAAAAAGAAGATTGTCTCTACCTCTCTATAGTAAACTACAAGCTAGAGAGGTTTTTTTTTTGCAGCAAATTAACTTTGTAACATTGGATGCATTACTAAGAACTACTTTACCTTTAAGAGTGACTAAGGCTTGCTCACAAGAAATTGTACACCTACCTTTTGTTAAAATAAGATTACAGTGATGGCAGAGAAAAGAGTTCGAAAGAGCACTTGAATATTAGTAGGAAAAAAAAAAACACACAGAAATTGTAAAAAGACTTTCTTTGCTTCAGAGGTGTTTGTAAAGATATGAGGTTGAACCCTACACTCCTAAAGTCTTTTCAGTAGTTTGCCATGCACTGTATTTTACAATGTGAGAAGGAACGAAGCTATAGTCCTGGCAGTGGGGGGAGAAGCATATATACCATTAAAATGTAACCAGGCAAAAAGGGCAAAAAAGCACCCCAGAGTCACTAAGTCATATTTAAGGTAAAAAGTACATTTCCTGAACTATTAACTTATTATGAAGGTAGAGGCACCCATAAACAAAAGCACAGACACACATTTGAACAACTTCGGACATCTATCTATCCATCTATATTTATTTATTTAGGAGTCGTATATTTCATAGTGTGATTCACATATAGAAGCTTAATTTGTCTTGTTTTGCTTATTTATTCCAAGTTATTTCTGTAAATAGAAAAAAACGACCTGCCAAGCAAGCAACCAGCTACATGCCTCAAAAGAGCAGTCAAAGACCTTGTGGCTTCGTGACACCTCAGGCCCGTAATCTTGCATTTGCAGCAAAGTGGCAACCCTGCAGTAGCCATCCCTTTCACATTCAGCATGTTACGAGGGCAAGGTGTTAGTAAGTGGTGTTTGAAAGGGTAGTGATGGACACAATCAGATTTCAGTTGCAACTTTCAGTTTAAAAAAAGAAAAAAAGACATCTAAATTTAGTAAACATTTTCTTTAAGTATACAGGGACAGAAAAGCCAAGCATTGCTAATGTACAAGTAAAGGTGCTACCTTCACTTTCACAAGAGTATTTTTTCTCAGACAATGCCGTTCTCCTTGAAAGTTATTAGGGAATAATCATGGTACTTTCAACTCAGACTGAGGTAGGATTTGCTTTTCACTAAAAAAGTGCTTAGCTTCTTTCTTTCTTTCCCTCATCTAGAAACTTAGCCAAGGAGATTACACTCAGAATTTGATTCTGTTTGTAATGAAGTAGTTATTCAAAAGTAGTGAGACATTCCATTTTAATACAGCACTGACTTGATAGCTTGTATAAGTACCATCAGAAAAAGAAAAGAGAGAAACCCTACCATCTATGCGATATTATTTTCTCCTGAACTCTATTATAGGTTGCTTTTTTGAGTTTATTTTGCTTGTCTGTATTAAAGTGCATCTAAATATTCAGGAAAAACAAACTATTTCTTCAGCTTTGCTTTTTCAGGGCTATTTATCACCAACAGCACTTCTGCATGCGCACCCAGGAGTTGTAGAAATTACATATTTGTTTTTGTGAGTCACAGCAGTAAGACAGTGGTAAAACTCCATCTGGCAAGCGAGCAAAAGTTCGGTTTTGTGTTTCTGTTATCGTTAAGTGTTATTCAAGATCCTCATTACACTTGTCATCCTAGTGCAAGGTTAATTAGAGTTAATAAATGCTGTACTGATCCAAGAGGAAGAAAGGGCAAATGGAGAGAAACATGCTAATTATTATCCATCCAAAATAAAGAAACTTGACACACAGGGCATGTTGTGCAGATGGACCAATCTTGAGCTGAAGATACAAAAAAATGTGTTAGAAAAATTATACTTCCTTTAGACATCAATTTTAAAAGGCATATTGTGTGGCATAATGGCCAATTTTAAGGAAAATATCATACATAATTCTTAGCACAGGACACAGGAGCCTTTAATCCATCATTGACCTGCTTGGCAACATTTACCTAGCAAATTCATTTTTATATTCCTTGTTTTCCTTATCTGTTGAACAGAAATAATTATTTTTATCTACAATGAAAGACCTTTTGAAGTCTCTGAACTTCTAAGAAAACTAGATGCTATTTCTATTCCTATCTGCTGAATCACGACAAGAAAACCAGAGAGTAAAAGCTAAGAGAGTGCAGCAATATCTTGTGATAGCAGCAATACGAAATTTTTTAATTTTTTTTTTTACAGTGTTTGGTATCCTATTAATAAGGAGTATCAGTTACATTAGGCACTGAGTATGTCCACACTGTTCTAGCCATTTCACTACATGGCTCTCCAAGAACCCTTGAGCATCCAGTATGGATTCAAGTATTTTACTTGGGGAAAAAGAAAAGAAAAAAATAAAAAAATAAAAAAAAGAAAAAAAGAAAAAAAGAAAAAAAAGAAAAAAGAAGAAAAGAAGAAAAGAAAAAAGAAAAAAAAAGAAAAAAGAAAAAAAAGAAAAAAGAAAAAAAGAAAAAAGAAAAAAAGAAAAAAGAAAAAAAAGAAAAAAGAAAAAAAGAAAAAAGAAAAAAAGAAAAAAGAAAAAAAAGGAAAAAGAAAAAAAGAAAAAAGAAAAAAAGAAAAAAGAAAAAAAAGGAAAAAGAAAAAAAGGAAAAAGAAAAAAAAGGAAAAAGAAAAAAAGAAAAAAGCAAAAAGCAAAAAGAAAAAAAGAAAAAAAGAAAAAAAGAAAAAAAGAAAAAAAGAAAAAAAGAAAAAAAGAAAAAAAGAGAACTGATTTTCAACTGTTTTTGTCCCTGAAACTCAAGAAACTTTTCATTCCTTGCTATGCTCACTCACCCAGTTAAAAACTTCTGATTTCTACCTCCTATATATAGGAACAACATTTAAATAGATTTAAATAAAGCCAAATGCAAAACAAATTCTCACACTTTTTCTACATACATACACACATGCATGTACACTGATCAAAAACAGGGGGCTGACACAAGCTCAATGTTTCAGAAGATAAAACTGCTTTTTAAAAATGTTCTTATATAATCTTTCCCTTTCCACTGACATTTTATGCATGACTTTTTTGAAAAGAAAATTAAACTGAGAAACTGAGAAGTTTCTTTGGAATTAAATACTCTCTAATCCTCCTCTATTCCAGGAACAGTAGAAGAGCAAAGAGCCCTCATGCTATTTCTTAAACATCAGTGAAGTTTGTGCTAGACCAGTAGAAAATTGCAAGGTCTTCCTTGCTCTGCTGATATGCTATCCTATTAATCTCCTGATATATTTGTTTCAAGACAAGATTTTAGCTAAAAATTCTGTATAAACAGCCTTGAAAATTTAAGGAAAGACATTTAGATTCCTGAGATCCTTACCACTGTGTGTCTCTGGTAATGAATGAATATATATATATCTGTAGAAGAATCTCAGAACCTCAAATTAAACCCATAAGAGCCACTGACAACACAGTCTTGTTACGCTCTCTGTCTAGCACCATGGTGGGTGGCCATTTGTATCAGTTGTTTATGTTTCTGTTGCTTTCCACAACAGCCACAAACTCAGCAGATTGTGGAAATCCACTCTGCATCAGGGAAATTGTTTCAGTCAGGAAAAGAAAGTGACTTAAGAATACCTATAGATGTTTTAATGGAAGGAAGATTTTTCTTGGATACTGTATATCAGTTTGTTGGGTAATTTTTTGGTAAAAACAGCCAAGTACAGCCATGTGCAAACCATTTTTTTTTCCAAAGAAAATCAAAACCAAAATAGGTTATGGCAAAATACAGCGTTCTTGTTTCTGGATTGTGATCTAAACCTCCTCTTGCTAACTTGTGACTATGTTCCATCTCAGAAGAAAAATAATTCAGTGTATTTCACAAGTACACAGTTTACACAGCATGCTGGATGGGAAATTTGCAATGCATCTACTTGTAATCTTTCAGGTGGCACAAAGCATTATCTCTGGAGCTTACCTGTTTTGTAAGCAGTTTTTGGGTATTTGCCTTCAACAAAACCAGCTATGACTCAGCTTCAATAAACTGTATACATCAAGAAGTCCAACGGGTGTAGTACAATTAGCTGGGGGATAACTCCACATGCTCTGTACTTCGGAAGTTCCCACTTTAAATTTATGACAAGTCAATAATACTCATCTGTCAAACACCCTCTCTCTTTTTTGTTTTTCTATTTTAGACAAAATATACTTGATGATATCTGTCTGGCCTCATAACAGTCAGTGAATGACAAATATACATTTACACTTTAAGTAATGGCTTGAGATCGTCAACAAGACATCCAATTCTGACAGTTTGTGTCTCCGTGACCCTCTTTAGGGAACATATTTCAACTTGCATAAGTAACTTCAAGTGGAGTTTATTTTATTTATTAATGTTTGTGTGCTTGTGTTTTAGGACAAACAATAGAAAGAAGTAAGACAACTGTCACTGTGAGATGTAATTTGTTTTAATTTTTGATATTCTTAGTACCCTAAATGAGTCTTAGAGATCTACGATTTCATGCAGGTTTTTTTTGTTTTGTTTTTTTTTAAATTAAATCCAAATGCCCACAAAGATTTCTGGAATTACACCATTCAACAGCAGAATAATCAACTTCAGAGGTCTGTAACAGAGTCTCCAGTCTTAATCAGCTGCTAAACCTCTACAGATTGCAGATTACAGAGTGAGAAGCCTCAGATAACAAGTCACACAACATTTTACCTTTGCATAAAATATTACTTGGTAATAATTTCTGCCTACTAGTCACAGCACTGTAGCACATTTTGGCATAAACCCTCTCCTCGAAGGTGCCACCAACTTCCCCTTTTTATCTCATCAAAAATTAGGAACTTTTCTTCTGAAAAACTCTATTTCCAGTCAGGCTTTACCTTGCCATACACTTCCCACACAAACGATTATCTCGCACTCACAGATGAGATCTCATTAACCTGCCTCATCCCCACGATGTCAGCCTCTCATACCCACTTTTTAGATTTTCTCACATAAATATTAATGCTGACTTCTGTGTTAGACTCACACGGAACAGAAATTCCCCATAAGCATCTTCAAAAATATTTCTTAACTCCTTTTCTGGGATGTCTGCCATTAACTTCACTGCTACTTTTGCTGACCAACAGCATATTATTACTTCTTCCTTTCTTTCCTCTAATTATTATCTTTTGTCTTACAGCAGGACCATCAACTCTCAGAGATGGAAACTGTCTCTTTGCTCCACGTTCTGTCCAGCAGGTAGCTAACTATTAGATGGTAGGATAATGCGTGAAAAATATTTCTTAAAGTCTGCTGACTGAGACACCAATGTGTAAGATGTCAGATTGGAGAGATACTTGCACAGCGTTAAAATGTGTCTGAATCATGCCTGGAATCACAATGCCACTATTTCTGGTCTTTTATTTTCTAACTGAAAGAAATGCAAGTTAACCTCAGATTGCATTTAGGCTTTTATAGAGCAAAAATCTCTTTTCCTTTGCAAAAAAAACAATACGCTTTCAAGTCCCGAATGTTTTTTTTCTCTCTGTACTTTGAAATGAACTTTAATCTAAGCATTTGCCATTTGCCACATCATGCAGAGAAGTTATCAGATGCATGGAGTTTAATTAAATATCAGGCAGCAGCCAAAACCTAGCTCAGAATTTTGGTAACAAGCTATGAAGCAATTTACTTCAGGTAATTGGGAGACATTTGGCTCCAGACTTCTGTCTAAAAGCCACATGGCTGATGTGAAATGAGCTAATCGGTGACTCGAGCCAATGGCTAGCGTCCCCACCGCACCAGCCCCTTTGTCTGCTGCCTCGGACGAAGCAGAGCTCCATGCACCCGGGCTCTCCGTCCAGCTGGGCAGAGAAGAGGCGAGCTAATTGCGGTGGGTCCTGCTGGCAGCAGCTCAGGCCAAGGTCTCCTTCCAAATTTGCAAGTCCACATCTTCTGCGGAAGCTGGATAACAGAGTTAGGCCGTCTAATTTCACAGGAGAGAGAAGTAACCTCTTTTCCTAGTGTGCTAACCTTATTGCAAGGGGAAAAAGGGATAGGATAGGTAGGAGAATCCACAGGCTACTGACAAATAATGGCACAGACCACAGCACCCGTGGTGCGGTTTTGCTGTACCACAAGAAGCTGCAACAGCCAAAGACACAGTAAAGATGAAAGGCATTCAAATAATCCCCATTAAACTCATGTTATTTGGGTCTCTGTCATGGAACTTTAATACCAGATGTCCTTTAATAATACATTTAAACATTCAGACAGTTTATTCTAGGATTTCAGTCTCTTTTTACTAGATTGTTTTGACACCTCTCCTACAGTGACAGGCAAACTTCGTCAACTGCCTGAAGTCAGACATACTAGAGAACACAGCGTCTAAAGCCCTCATAGAGCTACGTACTCAGCCAAGACCGGCTCAAATGAAAACTCTTGCCTCCTGCGCCCAGCCTGCTGCAAAAAAGGTACAACCAACATCACTGGTGGGTGTTGTAAGCTTCTGTGATGCGATACTACTGCTTTCTCTCCGAGCCCCGTGGGTCAGATTTCCCTTACAACAAATTATTTAATTCTAAAGATAATCACCAATACGCCACTCAGTCCCTTTTAAATCTACTGCACAGAGCTATGACAGACGAGCAGCAGCACGGCCGTGCGTCCATTTAGCACTTCCTTCAGACACAGCTTTCCTCACCTGAAAGGCAAATTTCGCATTTCACCAGAGGATCTAAGGTCAGCTGAAGCAAACGCACAAAGAAGGTATCTGTTAACAATCCCTACAGGAAAACTACAAGTAAATATCCATTCCACACTTAGAGCTCTGGTCCATTTTCAGATTTGCGAACTTCAACAAAAATAGCATAGGTGATAGAGTTAGAAGAACTAAGATGGCTATAATTGCTATTTAAGTAATTACCAATAGGATAGTATGTATTATGAAAAACTCCTGAACGTTTTGCTATTTTTAAACACACTAGTTGCCTGATTAAAAAAATTATAACACAGACATTCAAAATATTCTTATGAACAATAAGACTGATGTGGTGGGATGATACAGTCAGACTTCACAAATTACTTTCAACAATGTGTAATCATGCCAGCTCCCAAATACTGTCCATCATCCTGAAACATACAGCTTACCAGAAACTTGCATTCTCAGGAGTTCAGAGTATCATAAGATGATCACAGCTACCTTATTATAAACAAGTTCAACTCACAACTGAAAATGTAGCACTCTCAATTTTCTCATACATATGGCTCAGTTAAGTGACCAAAAGAAAAATCAAATACGTTATTTCCAGCATATGGGGGGGCAGGAATCACTAAGATTCTCTTTGCTGTAGTTATAAGTGTTCCACATTTTCCTTAACCTCTGCCACTGAGTAGGATTGGGATGTGTACATTATTACTACCTCTGGAAGACACACCTTTCTTTTAGAGATGCTACATCCAGCTGCTACAGAAAAAAACGTATGCAATTCAAAAAAAAAAAAAAAAAAAAAGGCTTTGTTTGGAATAATAAACAAAAGGGAATTAAATAATACAATCCCACCTCACAATTTTGAAGTTTCATGAAGCAATCATACAACTCCAGAGTACAAAATTGAATTTAGCTAAAAAGTGACCTGAATAGGTACACAAAAGATAAGCAAGTGAATAAGGATCTTCTAAGTACTGCTGAACTTCTTCACACCCCTGACTTAGCTAATTCAAGATAAATGTTAAAACAGATCTTCAGTGTAATGTTCCAAGGGAACCTAAAATTGCCTTCTTCTAATCATTATATGAAAATGTATTTTCAGCACCAGAATAGATTAATCGACTTTTTTTTCCAATGGGCTTTCTTCTTGTTATTTGTGTACTTTGTTTCCAACTCAACGATATTTCCTATGTTACCTAGTTCATTTCATAGGTATTTGTATGTGATCAATTTTTATATGAAATATATTAATGAACGGGTGAAATCATATGCATATTCACACACAGATGGAGCAAAGCTCAGACCAGAGCTGACAGAGAAATCATTTCATGAACCAATGAGTCTCCAGCACATGAAATAGAGGCATCAATGTTTAGGAGAAGAAATGAAGAATTCATTATCTAAGAATGTAGACAGACACTAGAAGGACGAACTGTAATTACTTAAAATGGAATTAAGACAGGACTCCAAGGGTAACACATCTACTTTTAGGAAAAAAATTGCAATGGGATTTTTAGTGATCATAAATATTCAGAATCTCAGGTTTTTCTGATCACTGAAAGATGGAGAATCACAAAGAGGAAACTGGAAGAAATGCCATCTGTGTAGCTTAGGGGTGTTATAATGGGAGAAGAGGGTCTGGGGGAGAGACAGAAACAAACCAAAGCAAGTATTGTCTCAGTTAAAGACAATAAATTAAATCCTAAAAGTGACATCATTCAAGGCCTTTCTAACTTGCATCAGACTCACAAGAGGATGCTATCTCTGAAATTACATTGACCTGAGCCTAATCAATAAAAAAGACAGTTAAATCTTACTAATGATAACACCTTGCTTACAATTAAAAGTATGCTCTCTCACTCGTCTTTGTCACTCTCCTACAAGCCCAAAGTTAAAACAAACAAATGACTTCAGAAGACGACAATTCATAATTGTTTACATATCCAGATATTCCTAAAAATTGAAACCCTAAAGGCTAATGAAATACTATTTCAAGCAAATGACGACAAAAAACTTCTTGGGTTCAGTTAGATTACATTTCAGCTAAGGATTAAACTGTCTCAGGCACAGTGATCATTAAAAAAAAGAAAATGAAGGCATTAGGAACATGAGGTCAGGAGAGAATAATTTTCTTTCTTTCTCACTAGCTGGGAAGCGAAGATGCTGGAAAGTCATTGACCATCAGCTTTCTCCAAGAATCAGAGTGAGATGACAACCAACATGCTCCTGGGTTGCCCTGTCATATTCAACAGCTGCTTCACAAAGAAGGGGAGAAAGACACTTATTTTTCCTGCATTATTCTTTTGCTTGGAAGTCATTAAGACAGTTGCCTAAATTCACTGATCATATGAGCACCTGACCTTATAAATTCTTTATATATACTATGGGATAATATTATTCAGCATAATGTGCCAGAGCCAGATCCTGCTTTGTTCTCAGAAGTAACTCTGTTCAAATTCTTCTAAGAAAATTTAGGAAAATGGTGAATACTTTTGTACTCCTGGGAGGTGAGGAAAAACTGTGTTCAAGTGCTCTTTTGTATCTATGCTTGCAAGAGGGTTCTTTAACTTTCTGCTTCTCTCTACGGAGCTATTCTTCATAGTTGCAATACAGGATAGTTGAAACATCTTTTTTAGTTCTTCGATAAACTTTAAAGATTGTCTCTTCTGTTGCAATATACCTGACTTGCGTTGGAATTGGAGTGACTCAAAAACAAAGAAAAAAAAAATCAGCAGGGAGCTTCCGCTGGCTCCCAGACTGGCTGCGCTGGATTTACAACAGCATTTAGCCCCACATCGTAAAGTTTCCATGATTTCTTTTCCACGGTAGCTTATTCTTACTCAGGTAAGGCTGATGCCAGGTTGCCAGGCTCTAGCAAGATCCTTAAAGCAGCCTCAAGAAAGCACTGTTGGGAGAGCTCCTTTCTCCTCCCTCCCTGCCACTCCTTGGCTTCGTTCCATCACGAGAGAATTAAATCCAAGTACGCCGCTTCCTGCTCACTGAAAAGCTCCAGTTGCGCCTCATTCATTCATGGAAACTCCAGTTTTGAGCTAATGGGTTTGGGTATTGATGATCATTACTTCATTTAGTATCATATCCCTGCAAGGTTTTTGGACAAAACAGAATCAAGGTTTCCTCTGGAAAACTCAAGTTCATTCTTAATCACCAACAGTTCTAGAAATTTCCCATTGGAATTCAACATTTCACAAACATGCCTGGGATTTTATAAACTGCAGATACCATATGATATTATACTAGATGAGAAGAAAAATTTAGATGTGACTTGTTTTCGTTATGAAAGAAGTTAATGTAGGTTGACAAATGCCACAGAAATAGATGGTTTCTGATTTTTTTTCAGAGAGCATAGCAACATTCATCTACTAGCAAAATAAAAAATAAAATGGAATATTTTCTTACAGAAGATATGTTTGCAAAATTTGTTTATTTTAGAAGTAATGCAGAAATCAACCAACTTATTTTCTATCAAGATAATTATTCCAGAAAGTG
Source organism: Anseranas semipalmata (assembly GCA_013399115.1). Taxonomy (NCBI): domain Eukaryota; kingdom Metazoa; phylum Chordata; class Aves; order Anseriformes; family Anseranatidae; genus Anseranas; species Anseranas semipalmata. Next base: position 677,352 of record VXAA01005176.1, read on the forward strand.
TTATTTGGGAACTAAGAATGTTAAATCCATCTAGGAAAAAATGGGTTTGGGATTTCTTTTTTTTCTTTTCTCCTCATACACACTTTCCTCTCTCCTATAAGAGATGCAGAAGGCAGTCCACTTGCATTTTGAACAATATTTGCATAATTGAAAAGTGTTTTAAGTTTAATACAGTAAGACTTAGGATTATGCTGAAACTTTTTAAATACTTTAGAAATATGTATTATTTAAGGTTGTGCCCTGTTAATTAGGAAATATATTAATTAAGCTGATAACTGAACAAAGTGGTTAACATCAGAAGAAACCAATAGAATACGAGCAGAGAAAATTAACACTTTCAATGGAATTTTGAATCACAAAAACATAAAAGAGGAAGAAAAAACTCTTCATGTTCCTACGCAAACAAAAGAGGGGTTGGATGTAGAAGTAAGTGAAGTAAACTGGAAAAGAACTATAATAAAGTGACCTGTTATGAACTATAGTGGGTTTCCTGGAATATTGATTTTAACTGAAATAAGCAAGTTAAATTTTTCCACCGTCTCATCTTCCTTCAAATACTTCTACATTAAGCATCCAAGCATCCCATTGCCCCCTCCTGCAGAACATGCCCCAGGCTCGCTCGTGCGCTGGGCAGGCACATGTACATCAGCACAGCCTGGTCCCTCCTACAGTAGCTTGACTTATGACAGAAGCGTATAATACAGAAATACACCCTCTGTCTCTCATCTTCCAAACATCTTGTCTTTTAAGCATCACTGACAAGCCTTAACTTCCTCTTTCTTTCGAAGTGCATACTCTCACATTTTTGTAGAGTCTGAGCCAAACTGCGCATGTGCACTACCTCCACTCAAACAGCAAAGCTTACAAATCCTACCAAGACTTGCATACAGTACACTCTTCAAGACTATCAACTACGAGGCTACCTCCTGTTGCGTACCTAGTTGCAAACTAGTCTTACATGATTTTTAAAATCATTTAAGTGATCTCTTTTCCACCATTGCCTTTCATCTGAATCAAGTTACAGGTTAAAGAGAAACAGTCATTCTGAACCCAAGATCAAATTGGGATCATGAGGAAATCTTTCATGGGATAAGCACTAGTAACCAGATTTCTAGCCCTAAGTAAATCATTGTTTCTGTAAAGGGATTTTATGTATTTATGTATATGTATTTATTGAAATACATAATCTTGGGTGATTGGGTTCTAACCTATTTCAATCTCTAATGAAAGTCTTTAACCCAAACCATGTAAATCCTCTTGCAGAACTGTTGTTTCCAGGCCTCTGCTTTTGAGATGCACGAAAGCCCTGGTCTTTGTTTCAGCCTGACCCTGCTCCCCTAGAAACCAATACTGAATTGGTAATGATAGTTTTTTTTTTTTTTTNGTTACGTGAAACAAACTTTTCCCTCCTCTAACATTTTTGATTCTTTCATACCACTATTCATTTGAGACATATCAGCTAAAGAGATTCAACCCACACCATCATGTAAGACATCAGCAAGCTTGGAAACACTGCCACTGAAACTGTTTCATCAGGCTTCCTTTCGGTGCCAATCTCCATTATGCAAAGCATCTCTTTAAACATTCAGCATTTGTTGCCCTGGTTTCTACAGTACTGCAATACTCATCCATAGTCAGAATAATGAAAAAGAAATAGCATAAGAAATGCAAAACAGCAAAACCATAGTATTTTTAAAAGGTCCCCTTGACTACTGACTGTATCACTGACCTCTTGTTAACCACAGTGTTGAAAATTATCACAGCATCTTTTCTGTGCCTAAGCTTTCAAAGATTTTATAACAAAGCAGCAAACACTGTCTAGCTGGACAGCTGGGTAGGCTTTTCATTGGTATTTCTGCATCTTGTGAGCCAGTGGCAGTAATGCACATTGTTTCTGGCTTTCAGTCTACCACCCCCCCGGTATGCAGTACTGGGAAAGAGGCTTTCTTCTGTGTCAGTCTCATTGTGAAAAATTAAAGTGAAAATTGTTACTCAGAGCATCACACAAACGTAGTAGGTCATATTTTAAAGAAAAAAAAAAAGGCAGATGATTTATCACACAAAAAGTTAAAATATGGGACTTTTTTCTATAAATCATAGAATGGCCTGGGTTGAAAAGGACCTTAAAGATCATCTGGTTTCAACCCCCCTGCTCTGGGCAGGGTTGCCAACTACTAGAGCAGGCTGCCCAGAGCCACATCCAGCCTGGCCTTGAATGCCTCCAGGGATGGGGCATCCACAACCTCTCTGGGCAACCTGTTCCAGTGCCTCACCACCCTCTGAGTGAAAAACTTCCTCCTAACATCCAACCTAAATCTCCCCTGTCTTAGTTTGAAACCATTCCCCCTTGTCCTATCACTATCAACATGTGTAAACAGGCATTCCCCCTCCTGTTCATACACTCCCTTCAAGTACTGGAAGGCCGCAATGAGGTCTCCCCGGAGCCTTCTCTTCTCCAGGCTAAACAAGCCCAGTTCCCTCAACCTTTCCTCATAGGAGAGGTGCTCCAGCCCTCTGATCATCTTAGTGGCCCTCCTCTGCCGTACATTTACGAGAACTGAAAGACTGAGTGACAAAATGCATAGGACAGAAATGTATTGAGGGCTGCAAATTAATTGAGGACAGCACCGCTTCTCCATCAAGTCCCTAAGCCACCAGTTAGGAAGGATGCCTCATCAGTACCCTTTTTACTAGCGCATGCTGTTGGCCATTGGCAGGAAGAAACACCAGATTTGTCTGACCCTGTGAAGTTCAGCTGTAAAGCATTTATTGACAAAGAAAATATTTATTAACGTGGTTAGTCTGCATCCTCCAGTAACCCAAAGGCTGGGTGAAAAACTGTAGGGCTTCTAAGCTCTTGAATATATTTCTCCCTAAAATGAATTTATTTCAAGCCAGTTAGGATAGCCCTGCGGTTTCATATGACATTAAAAACGTATCTTGATGTCAAAACAAGACTTGCTTCTGTAGAAAAGCCACTGTTAGAAAATCATTTTAATGCATTGATGGTAGATATTTTGTTTGGGTTACCACATGCATATTCTGAATACTCATCTCCTTGCATTTTATCTTCATCTATAAATTTTGATACTGGATACTCTGGTTCTGTGTATGGAACACACGCATGCTTCATGGCATTTATTTAAAATGCAGACTACAATGATTTCCCCCCCCCCCCCAAAGTAAAACAGGTAACAATATTTCTGAAATAATAATACTAATCTTTTTAATATGCTGGCAGTTGGAAGTACCAAACAAACTCAAACCTCACTTGTTTAACACCACCTAGAGTGGGTAATGAAGAGAGCTCTTCCCCAGAGTTCAGTGCCTGTGGTATTTTCAGCACATGGCTCCCGGAAGAAACAGAGATGGGGTTGGCAGATGAAGTGGCGATGAAACAAATTAACCAAGAAACAAAAGTCTTAGTTTGCCACAAACGCAGTTCTTTTAACACACATATATTCTGAGCATTTATGTTACCACAATACTGCCATTTGCAGATTGCAAAACAGATGTTCAGTATTGTATTAATTCAAATAAGTCTTCAAATCAGGTTCTCTTCTGTTTTAGTCATACAGAGCATTGCTTACCAAAGTATTTTTAAAACTTTCTTCCATTCTCCCAATTTCTACTTCGATTTTTCCATTAATTGGTAATCCATAGTCATTGGCATGATACATTCTAGTAACGATACTGCATTTGACCTTAAAATTATAGCCATTATTTTGGATAACGATTTAAGGTTACAGTTGAGATAGACAGAGATAGTTTAATCTTGGAGCACTTTTTAACTCCTATTAAAAAAGAGCTACAATGAAAATACACACATATAAACTGAAAACTGCTTTATTTATAAAAGACGAAAGTTTTAATGGTGATCATTTTGACTATAATCAACGTACACAGCAATAGTATAGATGGACTAATGAGACTCAATTATCTACCAGAAAAAAAAGTGCATTCTAATCTACCATTTACCTTTATTATCTCTATAGAGTCTTATGAAGTCACGTTAACATCCAGAGATTTTACATCTGCCTGATTAGCAAATTTATAGCAGGAGCAATGCATATTAAGAAGTAAAAGATAATAGAAGTAGATCTAAAAAGATAAGTCAAATTGCATATCTGATTGCAAAATTTCTTTTTCTGAAAGACTGTCACAAGGACTTTATGTTGTCACTGCCTGAATTAAATTAACAGTTTTGATTTATTTAAATGTGTATTGCTATTAAGAAAATTGTTTTTTAAGTATCCCAATTCCTCTGATTGAAACAATTATCGTTTTTATTGTGATGTGAAGAAAGTAACTCTGTAATTAGATCTGACACCAGAAGCTTAATACAGGGTGGTGTCAATTTATTTGAAATTTGGATAGATAAATAGGGGTTGATAGCAGGTCCCTCCATTTTATTTATGGAACCCTTCAGTGCAAACACTGATGTCACTTTTTTTTTTTTTTTATAGGGACTTAACTAAATTCAGTCTTCTGGGAATTTGGTCATACACAAAATGTGTCACCTGAAGATCCCTCGCGGACTGCGTAGTCTCAGTGGTTCTGTACCACTTCCTTCAGGAACAGAGGTTTCTTCATTGTACACAAGGATGATGTAAAAGGTCACCCTGCACCATCCGTACAGGAGCAGCATGCCCAGCCTGCGCAGGAAAAGCTGCTATGAAGCGCTCTGTGGATACGTTCCCACGCTCTTCCATGAGTGGCAGGGGTGAGTGAGACAGCAAGTGTTCAAAACGTTTTGCACTTTTGGAATATTTCTGTATAGGAGGTAACTAGACTAAGAAAAAATACTGTTGATGGGGTATTTTTAGAAGTGGAATAACAAGCAACGAAGGTAACAACCTGAGTGTTTGGGAGATAGCGGCAAGGCCAGAGTAAAAGCATACCTGCTATCTGTGTCACACCGATCGATGACTCTTAGGTCCTTTTCTTCAACTGCAACGCAGCCTTCAGGAATACGGGTAGGCAAGTTTGCTGTTGCACATCAGTAAATCAATGCTCATTTCAAAGTTACACTAGTTAAGGGATTTCTACTCCATTTCTCTCTGAGATGTCATTTTTTGCTATATATAAACTAGCATATACAGTCACCCATGCACATTCCCAAATCAGCCAGAGGGTATTGTTAATGTAGCATGAGTGAAAGGCTACCAAAAGGCTGCTAGAGATGACAGACTACATCTAGCATATGAACTAATCTTCACTGCTTCCAATTACTCCAAGACAGGAAACAAGGAAGCTGAAGCCGCTTCCAGACTCAGGAGCGCCGCCAGCAAGGCGCCCGCTTCGCACAAGCCAAAGAGTTTCCCCCCAGAAATATTTCGCTAATTGTAGCTATACAAAAATCACAGAGATAAGCAGATCTGCAGAGTTATTTCATCCAGACTATTATTAAGTTCTCACTGAATTCAAATGCCAACTAATTATCCACTGTCAAATATTTATCTAATGGACCTTACAGAGAGAGCATGATCTGGAAAAAAATAATTGCTTTGATGTCTGAGATCCAAAAATTATCTATTCAGATGGCTGAGACTGAAACGCTCCGATTTTAAAAAATCAAAACTCTGACACTGCATCTGCAGCCTAGATAGCTCCGAGCGGCGAGGAGCCCTGCAGGAGAGGACAAGAAGGCAGGATACTCTAGGACAGGGACTTGGATCCCAGCAGAACACACCTGCTGAAGATCTTCAGAAAAGAAACGGCAGACGCGACCGTGCTTTCCTGCAGCTCTGCCCCTCAGAGGCCAGGCAACCTTAGCAGAGCCCAGCAGGTGGCAGCCCCTCAGGCATTGCTCAGGAGGAAAAAGCTGGAAGATGAGGACTTCCAGGTGGAAGTCTCTGATGTTAATATGCTCAGAATACCTGGGGATATTCCCTTTTGTGGAAAAATATCTGCACTAATGTCCAGTGGCAACTGGAAGGAAGCTGATACTTTCATCAAGGAGAAGTCACCTTTCGCACCCAATTAAGAGAGAGAAATTAAAGGCAAGACCAGGCAGTGCATTTCCACAGCGGACAGACACACCAGTGGGGTCCAGCGGGATCTGACACTAGTCCTGTGCTCTTCAGTACGTTCAGAAATCATGTGGAAAGCAGGCAGCTGGCAGTCACAAAGCCAGCTGATGACAGTTAGCCATGATGTTGAAACAACCCAAAATCACTTAGAAGAATTACAGAAGGGTGCCATGATGCTGAATTACTGAGGAATGAATTCTAGGTAACCGTAAGTGCTTTCATAAAATATTTATACCAATTCACAGAAGATTGTGCTAAGGTGTCCTTATACTCAGGCTGTGTGGGGAGAAGACCCCTATGTGATTACCATCCAAATCCTTTTTCCCCAGGTATTCATTCACTACTGGTATCTGGCAGAAACCACGTAGCAGCTCTTTGGTTTGACTCTGCATGTGTGCTTTTATGTTCAGCTGCAGTTACGATAATCTACCAGAAACCTTCCACCTTGAGGACAGTTGCAAGCAGAGACATTTCTGCTCTCTGTCCTGAGCCTTCCCCTCGATAAAGCAGTAACTGGATCGGTATGGGAAAATATCTTTTTGCTGATTACAAACATGCTTTCTGATCCAAAGCTTCTCAAACAAGCAGCTCTACCACACAGCTTTAGAAAGCTTTTTTTTCCCCTCCTGTCTCAGCAGCGAACTATCTTTAGTAGCTTTGACATTGATACATGGAAGTCAGACCTTATTTGACAAAGATATTAGGTTTGATTCAGTGAAGGCTTAATTAAGAGGGCACATTGGATAAGATCATACTAGCCTGAGTGATTTTTTTCTTTACATTGCAAGACTGCACTAAAAAGAACAAGAAATTCATTTGTGAATACGGTTATTGATGCAATTTTACATACAGAATTAGCAGATGTATTAAATATGGCACTAAATGTACTGAATTTTGGTCATCTCAATGAAAATTATTCTGTTGATTACAATAAAACCCTAAAACACACACATTCAGTGAGATAACACAACCAACCAGTGATTACTTTTAAGGTGACTGCAACTTTCAAACACAGACTCGAGCAGTGCTCATTTACACAAGCTACGTGTATAGAAATCACTATTTGTTTGCATGAAGCAAAGAAAAACTCACACATTTGCCACTTCTGCAAGTGCAATGTCCATGTAAAAGCAGATTTTGAGGATGTAACTTATTCCGCACCCCCCCCATGCCATGGTAAAGGTGTCAGCATAACTCTTAGAGTTCCTGTGTTTTGAAAGATCTTCCCTAGGCTTTTAGAGAAATATTTGAAGTTATTTTACATAACAGTATAAAGCACGAAATCACGAACTAGTTTCATAACAAGCAAAGATTCACAGTCTCTCCTGTCACTTACTGCTCTCAATCCATCCAAACCGGTGATCATCAGAGGTCATATTTCCATTATGAGACTTCTTCATAATCCAATCTCTCTCAGTGCTGGGAAGGTTTTATTTGCTATTTATTTTTTTTAAAGTCTCATTTTATTACCAATGACTAGATTAATTCCAGCAATACCTCACGATTCCTACCCCTCCAGAATTTCAGTGGGCTTTGTTTCTCTGCACCGCACCTCCCTCATCTTTCTGCAGGTGCTGTGGCAGACCTCCACTTGGTACAGGTTGCCACCACCCCATCTATTCATTGATTTCAGCAGGAATCTAACAGTTTGTATCAGGTCGGGGCAGAGAGTGCAATATCTCATCTGCTATTTATGACCATTACTTAAGCCACATTCTGGGGAAAAAAAAAAAAAAGATTTATTCCTCTAACCCATGATCTAGCAATAATATGAAACCCCATCAAGTCCTGAGTTGTCCTAAGTGCTAAGTGCTGACCTATCTACCTTGTCACATTTCAAGGCTTAAGCCTGTATTTTAAACATTCTTTCTTCACTGTTGTCCTGTTTTTTTTTCTTCTTTTTAATTAAATCTTACTTTTCTTTGCAGCTCATCACAAGATAATATCAACCCCACTTAACATTAGCAGGCTGTTTCAACTCTTGTTCTGGACCATTAATCCACCTGGATCTAAGAAGTGTCTGTATTACATGTGTAATGTAGTTTTACATTACATGCATCTCATGCCCAAGGAATAACTAAGGATAGCTGAGAGCTGACTAAAGGAAAGGGAGGAGCAGCAGTCTTAGAAATCCTTCATTCTTATTTGTAAATGCATTTGTAACAAATAAATTCAAGGAGTTTTAGGGACAAAAGACTAAGTCTTAAACAGTCTTTTCCTTTATCTTTAATGTAGCCTCCCTTTCTTCCCCTATCTTCCTGAAGTCTGAATAGGGAAGTGAGAACAAATTAAGCAGTCTCACTTAATTAAGCAAAGAACATTTCAAGTTAATTCGTTTTGTAACAGTATGGTCTTTACGGAAACAAAGCGAAACACTATTTCAATGTTCCCAGTTTTGTCTACTTTCAACTGAAAAGTAAAATGATGAAGTAGTTACAGTGACCAGTATAGTCTGGATAGGCGAATGTTGTAAAAACATCAGCCTGTTGCATCTGACTTCAACAGAGCCTTTGGGTACCTGGGCCTCTCTCATATTTTATATTCTATAGCGAGAGTTACAATAAACAAAAGACATGCTGCAGTTCTGAAATTGTGCATCTTCCCCCACATATTTTTGGAGGTACTGTTTTGGCAGTCAAACAAATAAAAGCTGGAAGAAGCATCCATGCCAGTGAAAAACCTTTGGATTCAGCTGCTAAGCTGAAAGGGTAAGGAAATCATATGAAACAATGCCGAGCAAACTTCGAGTGTGTTTTAAAAGATGAAGCAAACAGGTAAAGGCACGGGGCTAGATGACATTGACTACAATGAATTACATTAAAGAAATATATGAATCAGAAAGAACTTCAAAATAAGAAAGCCCAACAAATCCTTTCAATTTAAATAATGCATTTTACCACCTATTAAACTAATTAGTCTCATTCTTCCACTACAAAAACTGTATTGAAAGACTTCATATTCTAAAGATGAAATTCTTAAGTGGAAGAGCACAGTAATACTCCAGAGAGACTTCAGGGCACATTTTATGAGTCCATTAAAGTATGGCTTGGGCAGATGAAGGCGCTTGGCAGCAAGCAAAGAGTATGCATTAACAGCCTCATAAACCATGCCCTGGACTATGTAGCTACTTTTGGATATTAAAGCAAAAGAAGTTATCATGGGATGAGATCATGCAAAGTTCTGTAACATGCGTCTGTAAAGGACTGATAGTTCAAATAGCACATGAGAAATTAGAAGAAAATGCTTTGTCCGTCTGTTTAACTGATCAAATTCTTTTAGGTGAATGAGAAGAACCTGATGTTATGCTTTCTTCTCATTTCCAAGAAATATATAATTACTTATTTTTTAGAATTACTTTAAATCAAACTACACATGCCACTTTCACCTACAGAAACACGACACAGTGCCTATTTGCATTAACAATTCCTGCCAATGTGACAGACTAGCGATGGGGGCAGGAAGAGTAAGACGAACTGTTGTTGTTGTTGACTTGAAATAAAAAACAAACAAACAAACAAACAAAAAACAAAAAAACCACAAGGTGACTTGAAGGCACTTCATTTCTCTCACTCACTTTTTGTCGTCCCCCCCCCCTTTTTTTTTTCATTGGTTGGTTGGTGGGTTTTGCTTTTTTTTCAGCAAGACAATTCAATTTGAGGGACTGCTATTAGCTGGCAGAGTGAAATTTCTTTTCAGTACCCCTAACTAAATATGTTCTTCTCAGAGTTTCAAAACCTCAGGAAAAGAAGCGTCCTTTGGACATTTGCTCAGGGAATCACTTTCTTTCAGCCTAAATCCCACTCTCAAGCAAGGCAGCCACAAGAGAAACTAAGTATTGACGTGCTGGTCCAGATTATTACCAAGATAGCTCCCCTACCTTGCAATATAGCATTCAGTAGAAATGATCACTGGACACTGAAGAAAAAATAACTGCTAGTCATCTCCTTCCTATGTAGCAATATAATACATGGATTCCATTTTTCTGCCTTTTCTTACCACCATTTCACAGGTTTCCACCCAGAATATTCTCCACTTGGACCCTGACGGATGTGTGAAAATGTTACAAAAATAGATCTATATTTCTGGTATCTTTATAAGCTATGTGCTAACATGCTTTGTACCAGATGGCACCTCTTTCAGGTATTTCTCTTTTTTCCTCAGTATTATATGCTTTAATAATTGAACATAAGATCATAGAACTGTGCTTCACTGTGGTCCAGTCTTGTCACTGTAACACAATTGAATAGTGTGTAATCATCTCTAGCTGCAGATGGAAAAGTGTTTTTTTTGTTGTTGTTGTCAAGGTTATTTGAGCGTCTGGTAGCACCAAAGAGTCCAAATGAACAGAAAGGCTAAGGAATGATTTAATCTGAGAGCAGATGCCTACCTGTAATGCAACTCGCTCATAACAATTTCTCAAGGCAGCATTTTGAGTGGGAATGTAATATTTGATGATCAGTACTTTCATATGCCAAAGGCCAGGACCTAGAGATTTAATGCAGATGTACTTGTCAATTGAGAAGATGCCACTTACCTGCAACAATAAAAGCTTTCACAACACCTTAGTGTTAATTTAAAGAGGTGGCCATACAAATTTAGTGTTAGCTGAACATTTTCTTCTTAGTCTACCTTAGAAAAGTCAAACAACAGGAGAAAGTTTTTGCTGTCTCAGACATACTGTTTTGAAAAAATATGATCGTATCGCCCACATTATTTCTATTGGTTCCAGTTTTGGTGAACTCTTATCAAAGGAATTAAAAGATCACCAAAAAGACTGACCTAACTGAAATAACTATTGTGGGGATGAATGTTAAAGAGAAGCGGAAGCAGGGATTCCCAAACATTGGAAATAAATACACTTTCAGCCAGCTGCTGCTGCACTTGAGTAACTCGTCATTACAGTTTTGCACTGAAACAGTGCTACGCAGTTTTTAAGGGACGCGTTATATGCTGTGTTTAACTTGTATGTAAGATTGGATACTGCCTTTGAGACCACCGTTGTGTCTGCAGAAGCCTTTCAATCATAAAATAATAAAGGAATAAAAGTCCAACTCTGCCAAGAGAAGTCATAGAGTTTCAAATATTCTTAATAATTTCAGTGATGAAGGGACTGAGAAAGACTCGAAGGCATGAGAGAGGGGAAAGAAAGTAAGGCTACCAGACAGTAGCACTTAGCAGAGATCATCCTGGAAATAACCATGCTCCCGAGCACAGCAGCAGCTGGGAAGCTTCACAGTGTCAAAAGCAAAGCTAGCACGTTAAGCTCATCAGAAACCAACTTACAGGTGTTGCACGTAAATGGGAGCCAGAAAGAAACCAGAGAGGTGGCAGCAGCAGCGATCCGGGCAGCGGGTTTGAAGGCGGAGCCCTGTTTCGGCAGAGGATGGAAACAGAGGAAGCGATGTGTAGATCCTCGCCAGTTTGCAATGTGCTGTTTTGTGCCGAGCCACAGTGCAGGAGATCTGCGTGCAGACTTCCCTAGCTGCTAATAGCCAATGTCTGTCAGGCACCTGTGGGAAAGAGGGGGAGACACCTGGTCAGGAAAGACCTACTTGTCCACTCAGACACACAGAATGAGAAGTATATAAACATATTTCAGGATTATATCGTCTCTCCCGCTGTTACATTCATTAAGGTACTCTATAAATTATTTTACCTGTCTACTTCAAGAACTCAGAGTTTAGGTACCAAACTAATTTTTACTTCATTACCTTGTTTTGAGCAAAAACTAATAAAAAAAGTAAAAGAATTCTGAACTATTAATAAGTGCACAAAACATCAGGCAACATGACAGTCCAAGCAAGATTGCATGTAAAAGACATGTTAAACCAGTGCAAAGTTTCCCAATAGACAGTTCTAGGTGTTTGGAGGTTTGTTTTGTTTTGAAGTTTGCTCTCCATTAGAGTTCAGAATTAAAAACAAAGTAGGAAAATGTTAAATAGATGTGCAAAATGCATGACAGATGACTCCGATGTAGTAAGTAAAATATAATGTCCTCAAATTGCTACAGATTACTCGTCCCATGAATATATGAAATACAAAATAAGAACAATGAATAAAACAAAGAAAAAAATCTCTTTTCAGAACAATACTCCTTTTGCAAATAACCACTGAAGACGCAGGCGGGCAGAGAGGCATGATGCTACAGCGGCCCTCGCAGAGAGGGGACACCCATCCTGCCGCGGCTCTGAACCCATCGCTTTCACTTCACACAGCGGCCAGGGGCACGAAACCGAAGGACCGTGCGGGTGGAGAGGGGCCCGGGCAGCTCACCCGGCGAGAGCAGCTCGCTCGGGGCTGTGCCCAGCCCTGTCCTGCAGGTCTCCGAGGACCGAGGTCCCACCGTCTCGCTGGGCAGCCTGCTCCTGCGTGCCTGTCACGAGAAGGCACGAGGGATGGGGGAGAAGAGGAGGGAAGGGGAAGAAGAAATGGAGAGAAGGGGAATGAAAGAAAGAATCCAAGTAATTTCTAAAGGTTAGGGAGCAGTTTCTTGTATGCAGTTGCAGCCTGATGACTTCTGTTTGCTCAGGCTTCGCCTCTGACAAAAGATGAACCACCTCTATACAGACTGATGTACAGGTTTCTTTGCTTCCACATACCTTTTTCTATAAAGTTTGCAATCTTCCACATTTACCTACTGGTGTTACAGTTCATATCACGGCTGACAAACAACCTGGCACGTTGTTTCCTTGGTGATTCTTGAAATGAAGACACAGGAGCTGCCTTACACTGCTCAGCACTTGGCACTCAGGCTAACAGGGTGATCCTTCACAGCGGCTCATGAGCCATTCAGGAAGCTCTTAACAAGTCGAAGCACCATGTAGTGAAGAAAACATCTTCCAGAGCCCCAAAATAGCAAAGTGGGTACCCTAGCATTAAAGAGTCCAGTAGAAACCTTGCACCGTAATGTCCTACTAATCTCTTTATAAGAAATCAGCAAGATAATGTGAAGATGAGGTGGGAACTGCAGAAGATGAGGATTGAAAGGCAATGACGATGAGAGTGACTGTAGCTAGGATAATAAATGCAAGAAAAAGCAGTCGATGAGGGTGGTGAAAGGAAAGGGAAGAGGAAGGGGAGGAAGTACTTTGTCTTGTAGATCAGCCTGCAGATGCTCAGCATCTCCAGCACACGCCTGTACGTGTGGTCAACACAACAAACAAATGGGCAGCAGTGAAGTCCTAGCAAGTACCGAACAGTAAAGCACACCTGCTCAGGAAATAAAACTAAACAAAGTCACCGTACCTCGTCCTTCTGGCCCTACAATGGCTACAGCTAGAAGCTGAAATGAAATTCAACCTCTTGGTTTCTGTCAACAGGGTACAGAAATAGGGTCCCAGCACAAAGTTACCCAAAGCACCAGCATGAAAACTGCGACAGAGTTAACCTATGTTATGATTCTCTCCACAATAAAACCAAGGTTGGTCCTTTGGCAGAGATACAATTTTCTTGGGGACCAAAACCATGGGATAATCACCTTCAGCACGTGAGAACACCATTCTCCACAAAGACTCTTTTTTGGCCATGTTTTCTCTAACAAATACAAGCCAGGAGACACAGACCAATTCTGAACTCTGAAACAAGACACTGCAGCATGCACTTTCTCTCTGGAAAAAAGAATAAGGGAACAAACGGTGACAGGTGTTAGACACCTCGTGGAAGGTCCTCAGATACTGTGGTGATGAACGACTCACAACCTCTTTAGGAGGGAACGGACGGTTCATTGTCTGAAGCATGAGATACCATTTGCCTTTGATAATGCTTGGATACTGCAGTATAACACTGGTGAAGCTATAGTAGGGATATTGTTTAAAAAATAGTTTAAAAAAGGCTTTGAGAGAAGAGATTATTCATCATACCATGAACGGCTTTATCTTGCATAGTTTATAAAATGCGTAATTGTGCTAACATACCTAATTGTCAAGCTACTCTGTTGGCAAGCTGATGGACAAGTGGGTGCCAAACAGCAGGGAATACAGAATGGAGTGGAAAAACCATTGAGATTTGGTGGCGTTCAGCCTCCTATGAAAATATATACATATGAGTATGCATTGCAACTAGAGCACTGAGAAGTATTCATAAACTTATTTTTAATATTGTCTCTTATTTTTCTGGGAAAAACACGGGATATGCAGGATTCATTCAGTAACGTTGCTTCATATTGCGCCAGATTTAGGAAACATGAACCTGAAAACGTTGTTAGAGATGAGGAGTGATGAATCTTCAAGATACTCATGTAAGATTGTTGCTTTATTATTGCTGTCCTGCATTGCATGTGCATGTTCGTTGGTTTGCCTTTTTCCTGCAGATATAGAGGTGAGTCAGAAGTATGGCCAAGCACTCTGGATAGTCACATCCTAAGGCGCTTCCCTTCCACCCCAAGCCCAACCGCCTCAGCCTGAGTCACATCCAGAAGCCTCAAGTCCAAATGTCCCTGGGTGTTATTTGGGAGCCCGTCCGCTGGCATCGGCCAGAACTGCACCCAGGTTCACCCTAACCATTAAACACTGGGGCAGGTCACAGGCCACTGTTCGAGCCTGCGTGTCCTCCACATCACCCATCAAGGCAGATTTTAACACCAAGGCCTGTGTCTCCCCACCCAAACACAGCTGACAGTCTCAAGTCCCACGCTGACTTTGCAGGTATTTATTGGAAAAGTAACTAGCATGCACAACAGTTGCTGTAGGTATGTCTATATATGTGTCTGTGCATGTGTATGCTTATATATAGGCAGAGTGTATCAGAAGCAGAAGGATTTAGAAGAAAGGGAGTGCTTTCGGAGCACTGTTTCGCCACAGCATCACACTGCCAAACATTGCCCAATGCAGCATAATCTCAAACATTGCAATGCTTTGTCATGTGCATCCAAAAGAGTGATAAAGATTAGTTAAGAAACATCAAGCCTATGTCCAATCTGTATAGAAAAGGTGAAATAGCCAAGACCACGAGCAGAATAAAGTCATCGGTCACACACGCCGGGACCCCGGGCTACATAAATCTCTGGCAACACAAAGGGACAGAGAGAGAAGAGAGCAAGCAAACACGCGCACCTACAGTCCCCACCAAGAGACATTTTCCACCGTGCCTTCAGCAAAAGCAGGCGTTAAACATGGATTGAAGCTACCAGACTGCTGCAAGTTTTCCCCCCGTGCTGCATCTGCGCAGCGCGCACGTGTGCGTCTATACGTGTGCAAGCGTAGAGGGAGCGAGAGCGCCAGAGAAGCGCTCGTCTCTTCCTCTGTCCCCTGCAGGCACCTTTCTGGTCCCCAGTAAAGTGCCCACTACAGCAGTGTGGCTGCTAAACCCTGACCCCAGCCAAACACTCTGACCCCCCAGATTTTCTGTTTCTGCGCCAAAGGCGCCTCACCCAGGGAAATCGCGCCCGTCCAACTCAGCATTCTCCTTTGCTTCCACAACAAATGCCAGCTCACCCATTTTCAAAATGCACAGAACATTACTTGCAAAATACCCTTTCTTTTAATACTGTATAGCCACTGACACAGTCATTTGTTCATTCTTTGGGGAAAAAAAAAAGTCTCTTTCCCCTTATCTCTTTCACCGTCCATAAGCCTCATCATTTTCCCTATCCTCCTGCCCACACCTCTGCTAAAACATACCGACTAGCAGCAGGAATACATAAGTTTCCTATCTCTAACTTTCTGGTTTTATGTTTTCAGAGAGATTTATTCTGGTACTAGAGAGGAACTATATTAGCATTTTGATTGCATTCTTTGCAGCATTTTACAAACACATAAGCAAGTACCCACATAACTTATTTCTACCAAAAATACACCTTTGTGTACAGAATTGCTGCCATTAGCTAGTTTACAGCATACATTTATTACAGAAAGGATAAAGAAAAAAAGTTGGTAAAAATTGGGGTTCAGTGATGTAGTTTAGCATTGTTTGAACTGGGTCAGTTCAGGTTGGGCTGGCTTCCCCGTCTTTCCTAGCACTTGCAACAGGAGTGATTTTCACAAATCAGTTACTCACACGTGTACAAAAAATAGTCCCAGTTCTGCAAAACCACCTGGCATATTATTTTATATATAACTGGTAGTTGGTGTTACTTCAGCATCTATTTGAGAGACTGTAGCATCAGCAATGCTGTAAAACAGACTACATCTCCCCTTTCCTCTGGGCTCTCTTAGAGGGTTTGAGTGGAGGGGGTTGCTCACGCCATCCTCCCGGTGCTTTTGTATTCACGCCAGGCTTGCTCGAGCATAATCTATAAAAGGCTTGAAATGAATATATGTTCATCGCTTAAGTAATATGCTTAGAATCTATTATTTTGAAAATAAAATTATAGCGACATTACCAGCAGCTTTATTTTTGAATGAGCTGACACATTCCTGAAAACAGAAAAATAACCTTCCTCTAATCCAGCTAACAGCAAAATGAACATATTCTGTTGCAAAATATTTGACTTCTATTTATAACCCATTTAAAGAAGCACAGCCAATCGGAGCACAGAATTAATCTGTCCAGAAGGATCTCTTATTTTTAATGAGCGTATCAAGCACGGTATGAGAAATAAACAATCGTACCAAATGTTCCACTGGCAGCACATGTGAACACATTTTATCATTCAGCGACCGTGGAGCAGAACCAGCGATTGTCAGCTCCGATTAATTTAGCTCAATCTCCTACGACCGAGCTCTCGCCGCATCTCAGCGACGAACTCGGTCTCCTAGTATAACTAAATCTATACACCAAACACTACATTCATATCTTCAGCGTTTTTAAAAAAAGTCAGTACTCATCAGTCCCTTATTGCACAAAACAGGTCTATGAGAAGAGCATCTCTCTGTTTAGTTCAAACACCATACTTGTTCACAGCACCCAAAATAATTGGCATCATACAAAATCGTATCCTAGTAGCGCTTCGATGTTTTAAACCAAGTTCAAGGTTGCACCTCTGTAAGGCAAGCCTGTAAATCTGCTTCAGCTACAAGAGGGAAAAATATCCCATGTGGGATGGAGTTTGCTGGCGGGCTTCAGGGACCCAACCACCGGCTGCCCGGTGCAGGTCCCTCCTCCCCGGTGCTGCGAGGAGAGAGGATTTAAAGGAGGAGACTTGGTACAAAAGCTTTACGTGTCACCATTAACAAGGCCCTCCCTGAAGACATGCCGGGAAGTACAGCTCCGGGCAGGCGGGGATGGAAAGCGACCGCAGGACATCAGCTGAGTTCAGGGGGAAGAGAAGAAAACTTAAGTTTCGTTAGGTTTAGGTCAGGAGCAAACAGTTGTTTGGCATTTCTTGAACCGTTTTCTTCCACGGGGAGCCGAAAGCCACGCTTTTAGGCCGAGTTTCCAGCAGCTTGCACACTAACTTTGGGTACGAAATTGCACAGTTTTGCCGCTCCCGGCTTACGAATGGAAGAGCAGCAGGCAGGCACGCGCCTCCGCACACCCAGCCACCCTCCTGGCGCCAAGTCACGAGCGCGCGGGGACTCCGCAACCGCAGCCGGACGGGTGGGGGTCCGCCAGCTCAGGCTGCAGACCTTCATTTCCCCTTTTTGACAGAAAATTCTGCGATCTGTTAGTCTCACGGCAGTCAGGAATGTTACTGCTGAAGGCTGTACCTTCAATCAGTTTGCTCTGAATTGGGATTTTCAACTTTCTGATTTGGCTATTGAGAACGTCCAAGCCCATCGCATTTCAGAAGCTTAAAATTGGGACTTATGAGAGGTGGTAAAAGTGGATCATGAGTGCTCCTGTGGCACTGAGAAAAACTGGTGGCCCTTGGAAACAAAATCAATAAAAAAATCGTGCATTTGAGATTCTAAAAGCTTGTATCAGCATGAAATCAAATCCTCTTTCCCATTCTTGTGCTCTTTTTTTTTTTTTGCCTCTCCCTCTCTATTTAACATATTTAGCATCTGTTAGACATTTATCATGATCAAGAAAAAAAAACTAGAAGTTACACAACAGTTCCCTGTTCTATACTACAGAAATCGTAAATATTATTTGTAACTCAGTACTTACTCTCAAGAGAAAGTAAAACAACAACAAAAAAATTAAGGTAGAGGATGAGAATAATCTGCGGCCCAACCCAGAAAGCTTTCCAAACATGCAGCTTTGCTTGACTTGCACGGCAAACACTATTACACACATACAATACACTTTTAGAAGTTAGAATAATCAAAAGATTCTATTTGAAAACACCCTGAAGCCAAACAAATAATTGTTCCCTGTGAGAACACATAAGCCATATGTAAAATCAAGTCTCCAGCATGCAACAGGAAAAATATGACTGATGTATTATCCCCAGAATGAACTGATACACAGATAAAAAAAAATATCTTCCTCTGGAGATCAACAGAAGGCAAGTACATTAAAAATCTGCAATTTAAGTAACAGCGTTTGCTTAATGTTAAAGTGCGTAAGAAATTCATATAAGAGGGACCAGAGCCACTAGCTTTGTCTTGTAAAGCACCCCACCTACGATGCCATATTTACTCTTGCATTCTTCCCATCTGGCCACATTAATCTTTCATTCTCTCCCGCTCTGTAGTAGAGCTTCCACAGGAAGAGAGGAAAACGTCCTTCTCCTTCTTTACCCAAGGGACCGATGGTTATCGGCAGTCCCCTACCAGACGCACATTTCAGTCCTCTCCGGCTGAAGCTTCCCGTAGCTCTATTCCCAACTCTGTGCTATTCTGAGCAGGCCAGGTCCGTACCACCGCCCCACCACACAGTTCTGTAAGGAGTCCGGTTATACTTCTCTGCTGGCCACGCTTTGAACACGGTCACCGGCTTCTCCCCCGAGGGAGATGTAGGTGCTGTTCTGCTCACTTCTACGTTCCCACCTGCGAGTGGGAATTTCCCCAGGAGGGAAATAAGCGCACACGAAACTGTGGAGTTCTGCTTTGCCATTATGGAGTAGGGATCTAAAATGATCTCGGTCACTTTCTGAAGGTGGGTTTGGGGCTCGCCCTGTGCTCCCGAAAGCAAATACTCCCCCGGCATAAGGCAGGCTGCCTGCTCATGTCATCCAAATGGGAAAGCCATCCCTGTCCCCACTGGCAGCAAACAATACAAAGCCGGTCTTCTGCGTGAGGGAAATGTTAAGGGGCTTAGATACAGCACGAAGAATACCATTACACTAAGCAAACCTACGTTGGATTCTCTAACTAGGATTGATAACCATAGACAGATCACCAGATGTATGCCAACATATGTACTTGCCAATTGCTCTAAAATAAATAATAAAGAAATATTTGAATTCATAGTTTCACTAAAAGGTTTAGAAAACAACAAAGCGATAACTTAGGAAAAATTACCTGTGAAACGGTTCCCCCCACACCGTTACCTCCAAGCCTAACAGAGCCGGGTATGCTACTACTGCAATGCAGATGGCAAACTGAACGCACACACGCCCTTGACAACTACTTTTCCAATGCCTGGAACACCAAGTCTGAACTACAGCCTTTGATTAAAACCTCAGAGTTGTAATCCACCTCCCAGATCTGTATCCTCATAGCAGAGAAGAAAAAATATCCCCCCCACCCCATCCCTGTTTCTCCCAGATGCATCCACGGTACTTTAGAGAGCGAGCTTCCCATTGCATCTGTGCTGGTCTCCCTCAAATTTACTAGCTTTTGTATACTGCAAACATGAATACTGAAGAAAGCGTGTACTAATTATATTCACAGCACATTAAAAAGGTTGGTGAAAGTGACACCTACCTTCAGCACGGCATATCCCAAACAGACGAGGAGGGGGGCACGGCTTGCCCAATGCCTAAGGACGACTTGCTGGCACCTGTTGGAAGAGGTCCCCGCGGCCCTCGTGCCCAGTGCTTTCGGCTCGCGCTAATGTCTGGGGGGCTCAAAGGCCCCCCTAACAACGCCATGACCAACGCGCAAGAAAGCGGGTGATCATTTAGCTAGCAGAGATAATTACCAGAAGGAACTGCAGTTTAGCGCTCCTCTGCATAGCCTTTTCTACATAAACTTTGCCGTGAACTTCTCTTCTCACTGCCTAACATCGCTGTTCGGCAGACAGTCTTTCCTACGGCATTAGGAAGGATCCAGACCCAAATATCCCTGCAGCAAGGCCACAGAACTTCAACAGCAACAGCCGCTTACTGAAATACTACATTTGATAAATTCTTCATGACCCAAAGAAACAAATTAAGTTCAGACTGACCTTATCACAGTAAAATCTGTATGAGCTATACCATGCTTAATACACTACATAAAAGCAAAAATATTGCTGCAACAGCAGCAATGCCCATTGACAGAATCCCTCAACAAATGCGTTTGAAAATACTCAGAGCTAAGTTACCAAGTGAATAGAGTTTAAAACCTGCAGAAACTGAAAATTCTCATGAAACGTTAGATTATCTTCTCATACGCTAGCACAGAGCATGTTCCTTCAGAACATCAACCTGCACAAATTTAATCAGATTTCACTTTGAGAATAACAAATTCCACAAGTTCTTCATGTTTGCAGGGGTAACAGTAATCTTACTGATAACTGAACGTGCAATCTCTTAATATGAGAGATGTAAAGAAACAATGACTTCAATCGATCAGAAGGGATCAAAGGAGAAAGATCATAAGTTCATTTTTAATCTAGAAGGTATTATTTTTCCTTACCTGAGACCTTCTGGAGTTTTAACAAAATCCATATCTAAAAATCCATATCTAAATCTGTGCCTAGAACTCACCTATGACTCTTCAGTATATTTTGTTTATGTGGTTATAATGAGATCACATTTAGGTAACCGATTGAAAAGCAAACAGGAGGAAGTAGTTCTAGGTACCTTTACCCACATTACAACGCAAGTCTTCAGGCAGGCTCTTGCAGCAGAGCCTCTTTTAGCAGATGAGCTCCTTTAACCCCCTTCCTCTTTGGTTGGGTGGGTTGCCAGGGCGAGGTGATGCAAAAAACACATCCACATCCTCCTTGAAGGAGCAATTAGCCAGCTTTAAAGGATGTAATGGTTCAGGTAAAAATACCAGTACTTTGCAATCGCATCCAATCTTTCATCACAAAGCGCAGCGTAGCTAAATGAGCACCACTTGTTAGCTTTATTAGATAGGGAAATTGTTTCTGGGAATGCTCAATACTACAAAGCAAAACAAAGACCGTGTCCGGCGTTAAGGAACATATTTTGGGATACTTCACTGCTTTGTAAGCATTTAACTTGCTCAGAAACCTGGTCATGCACTGAACACCCCAAAAACCTCACATTGCAAGTATGCAAGTAAACTATGCCTCAGTTTGTTAAGCTACTTGGCTTGCAAACAGCCACAAGAAAGTAGGGCTATTTGTACATCTGTTTGCATGTGAAAGCGACATTTCTTGACATTTGGGGGATACTTTTGTTTTCTATTTATTTTTAAACCTATCCACAGTAATGAAGTCCAAAATAGACATGAAAAAAAAGATGCTTATGACTCTTATCTTTATCATTATTTTTAACCTCCCGAAAAGTTTCACTAGGACATGTGAGAGAAAAATAACAAGTTAAAAAAAAAAAACACCAAATTATTTACTTTCTTTTCCAAATACTTCTTATAAATAAGCTGTAACATATGCTAGGGACCTAAAAAGCTGAAAATCAAAATGTTCTCACTTATCTTTTTGAAAATGCTGGTCACTGCAGGCCTTTATTTGCATTTATGCAAGGAAATGGAGTGCCAATACATAAAGCAATACCATATGTCAAAATAAAGCTTTAGAGAAGATGACAACATGAAAAAAAAAAAAGAGAGATCCATCATTAAGTTTAGTTGTGCAGGGATTTTTCTTACATCTTCTCAGATAATTATGAATGTATCTGCGACTGGCCAAGAAACAGAAGAAGAAACATCTCAGGCAAAGTCTTGAAGCCAGTGCGACTTTTTAATTGACTCTGTTGGTGCCAGAATTTCAAACAGTGCACCCAAAAAGAAGCCAAGCACAGAGAGGTGTTTACCTTCTCAGAATGAAATGCAAGCTGAATATTCAATTTTTTCCATGCTGCAGACTAGGAGAGGCAGTAATATTTACAAAATTGTGTAGATGTTCCAAACATAAAATCCCATAATTAGTTTTCCATATCTCATTTTGGTATCTCTGATGAAAGATGGCACGCTTTTAACTGCTAAATATTTTGGGTGTAACTTTGAAGTATCATGCAGTTTAAACAAATTTTAAAAAGTTCATTCATTGCACTTCATTTAAGCATAGGGCAATTTTGCAACATCGGCAGCAGCAAAGCCCGGTGAAAGACCTCATAGGCAGGGAATGGGATTTTGTTTTACAGCAAAGCCGATGCCACTGAGTGACCCTCCTGCTCACACCCACGTAGCCCTGAGCACCAGGACGCGTGCCCCCCGTGGCTGGCTGGCATTCCGCCCCCATGCTACCCATCCTGTTATCCAGCTCACGCTTGCTGTCATCTGGAAGCAGCCAGCTTTACAGATAAATAGCCTTGATGTAATTGGTACAGCTGTTCCCATTTTACTTGCAAGCTCAAACGTGCACTTTAAAAAGTGTATTTAAATACCACACTCCGGTTCTTCCTTTCCTTCTGGAGGCACACAAATCCCCCATTAGTCTTCTTGTTTGTGTAGTTTCAACTACTGTAAAAGAATGTGGAAAAAAGTAACATACATACGTGCACCTAAAGGACTGGCAATGCTGTCGTTTAACAGCCTTCTGATCTAACCATGTTCTGATAAGCATTTGTTTACTTCCAGAGATAGTTTTAAATAGATGAAAGAACAATAATTTTTTCAGAAAAGCAAAGTCAGTTGTTCTACTGACTTAAGAACCTGCTATATAGCCAACGTGGTCAGATATTTGTGCTGCAGGACAGGGTAGTGCCCCAAAGCCCCAGCACACGTGCTGGCCATGTCTCGGCTCGCTGCCAGAACACATCCTGCACACGCAGCAGCTCCCCACTTCTGGAAAGGCAGCCACATATGAATGATGGAAGGGAATCACAAAACGCAGAAGGTCCTTGCTCAAAATGATCCCTGTATAATGGCACAGACTGCTCTGTGGTAGGTACCTACCCTAAAGTCTTGATGCCTTGGACTCTCCGAGACAACATTCATCATGCTGCACAACTGCTGTACCAAGCACACAACCAATCCAGCGAAATACGGCAAGCAAGGTGCACAATTCAACTCAGTTAAGTCTCACTATCATCTGCTTGTTTTCCTTTGTTTCCGTACTAAGCATCACTACAACAAACTGTAAACATTAGAAGTATATACCTTTAAATGCTTTTTTATCTGCTCACCATCTTTAAATTGATGGTAAGTAATTGCATCACCCATTTCAGCTTCTCGTTACACATTTACAGCATCAATAGCAGACTAGGAAAAAAAAAAGGGAAGACCAGTAGGATCGGCATCTCTACAAAATGAATGTGTACACTGGTATATAGAGTGTGTTTCAACTGTATAACTTTGTCTATTCTCAGATGTTGACAGCTTTATTTAGTTCTGACCATTGATATTTACAAACGGATCAGCAGAGTACACCTTCCAGGGGAGCAAGGATTCCACAGTCAAGTACCTGAGGCTCTTTTTTTACCCCACTAGTATTCAAATCACACTGCCAAAATTTCTTAGAAGACTAGCTTTGACTGGAGGGTGCTTGTTCTTCTCCATTAAAAACATCAGCTTTAAACGAGGGTAGCAGGGCAGCCCAGAGGATGGCTTCTCAGGGGACAGCAGACCTGTGCTGTTGGTCAGGATAGTCTATTTACAAAAAAGACAACACCTTTCAGATAGATAGGCATGAGTTCTGTGAAGGAAGCTCCTTTGTTTTCTAAATGACTTAATTAAAAGGTAATTAACTGTTCAGTAAAATGCACTAAGTACAAGGTTGTGACTTTGCATCGTTGTAGGAGAGGTAAGAAAGACCTTTGCTCAAATTTCTAGGCAACATCTCCACAACATTATTGAAACATAGGGTGCGAAGACAGATGCAGTGCAGTTTATTTGCATTTGCAGGCAACACCAAATGAATATTTATCCAAATGATCTTACAGCTCCCAGTTAAAAGGCTCCCTGAGCTTCCACAGTGGATCAGTCCTGCTTAAAGACTTAGTGACGCTGCCATATTTGTCTTTTACTGTGCTTCCAGTACTTTCTCTGACAAGGATGGTTCGTCTCTGCAGTCTTTCAGCAATTAACAAATTAACATGAAAGCTTCACTACACAATATTCCTCTTGGGATACTGTCCTAATAAGGTTTACCTGTAAATCCCCCCCCCTCCTTTTGGGGGGGAGGAAGGATGATAGGAATTTTTATTTTTCTGATTTTCTACTGGTTTGCAGTCCTCCAAATTTCAAGAATTACAAACCCTTACCAGTTTTTGTTCACCCCACATTTCCTTCCGCCTTCCCATTCCTAAACATTTTTTCCCCAGTAAGAAGTAAAAACAGATGTACAGATCTCCATCATTCATTCCTTACTTCCAAAACAGTGTGCACCTCAGGTGTCTTAAGAATTGGATGGGTTGTATGAGCTGCTCTACTGCTTACCTGAAATACACTGAGATCATTAAAACAATTCATCACATTGTCTGCAAAGACAGCATTTTAGCTCTACCTTTTCTTTTTATACCAATGGGTGGCTGATGTTGGGAGCCTCTATGTTTGTCTCTAATGCATCTTAAGAATGAAACCTTAAGATCTCATTCAGATTTTGTTTTGTTGGAAACGTTATCAGTCCGTTATTGTTTGACTCAGAAGACAGGTACAGAGTACTAGATTCCACAGTATACCAGTTCTTTCTGAATAAAAGAGAAGAAAACATCAACAGCAACATCAATGTGTAGGATGCCTCAGTACGGTAACTTTTTTTTTTTAAAACATGTTCTGTACATAAGTCACTTCAGTAATTTTGTTTCTTGGTACATGGGTCTTATGTAGTCTTTCTACAGTAAGAGAATGTGTGTATATACGTATTTTTTAAACACATTTTCTTGTTTCTGGAGAGTTAATAAAATATTGCAGGATATGCCATGTGCTTGCAATCACTGAATATACAACTACGGAAGTTTAAATACTGTGCAATGCCTGGTACCCCATAAATTTCCCTCCCCTCCCCAAGCATCACAGTTCTCCATCGCTGAGCTCAAGTTACAGAGCTGTTTGAAAGGTGCAAGTAATTTACACAATTCCGATCACCCTGACAGTATCAAGGAACAGTTTGGGAAAGCCTGCAATTGCTTCACAAAATGTCAACAGTTTTGACTCAGGGGAGGACATTGTTTAGGACTAAGCATGAAAAAAAGACACTGAAGGAATCTTATAACACATACAATAAACTTGGTGGATGAAACCAGACAAGGTTTGACTTTAGCCAGATACATAGCACTTATCCATTACTAAAGAACATAACCTAAGCGATTGTCAGGAATACATGTGACTGAACTTCATGCACGTTACTGAGCTGTAGTTGTGATGAGACACAAATAATGGAATTATTTGTCTCCTTCAATTCCTCTATACATGTGCATTAATACAGAGTAAAAAATGCAGCCTAGCATCATACAGGTGACAAAAAAAGGACATTATAGTTCATAACAGGAAATACTGGTAGAAATAGAATCAAGGAAGAAGTTACCGATGTAACACTGGATTTAAGTTTTTTCTTAATCTGACATCAGAATGTTTATTAAATATTTTTTTACCATGGTAATTCTTGATAAACAATCCTTGACTTCTGCCAATACATATGTACAGAGTTGTGTGTTTGCACACACACCCATAATTGTAAATTCATGACTGATATTTGCCAGTTCAGTTTTTGAGCATAGTTGATTTTTTGAATGTTAATTGTTTTCACATATCTTCATGAGCAGTCACTGTACCAAATGAGGTCTGCCTACCTTACTCATAAGCCATTTTGTGGCCATCCAGTAACCATGCTACTTCTCAAAGCCAACAAGCAGCAGGGAACCAGGAAGCAGTTGTGATAACACGAAATGGGTGTTCTGGGCTAGGGACGCGTGTTGAGAAGCCGGTGGCCTCAGCCACTTTTGACATCCAACCGACCCTACTCTTCCCCATTACACAGTACCAACTGCTGCTAACTCGAGCAGGAAGCAACTTACTGTGTAATTAAAAGAAGTTGTCTCGTTAATTGCAGTGAAGATCCGGTTTGAAATAATTGCAGGGAATGCTGACAGCTCAAGAGTCCTGGAAGGATTTCTTCTTGTTATGTGCACGGATTTGACCACATCAGGCTACCTAAAGGGACCACAAGGTCCCAGGTGATGGCAGCCAGTTCCCTGAACAAGGTGTGATGAAGCGAGATGACTAGGTGTTGGGGTGACCCCCACATATGCTCCAACACCCTTTTCTTCAAGGAGAAAAGGTTTGCAGGTTAGCTACACTGATTTTAATCGACTGATTATCTAGCCTGAACTACTGTAAAAGACCATTGTTTCCAAACCATTACTGATACAGAATACGCTCTGCTGTCAGCAAAGGATTTCACTTAAGGAGTGCAGAAATACAATAAAGACTATTTTGGTGAGTTCTGATGGGATTTTATATCCCGCAATTATGAAATATGTCATATATGAAAAAAGGTGGAGTAGTGGCTGACATGTAACATCTGCAGATATTTCATCTCTTCCTGGGAATAAAATTAAAATCATATTAGAAAACTGTATTCTGGGTACCATTCTTCTCCTGAGTGCCTGCTTAAGATGACAGATAAATCCACACCAGCAAATTGTCTAATGTGAATCAGAATATTTTAGCTGTTCTATATTCTTTGCAATTCTTTTAAGCCTTCCAGATTTTGTACAGACCACGTTTCTACTGGAAAGAATAGTTTAAAAAGCTAAAGTGTAACACTACTAAAAGAGGACAGATGAAGTCCTGGAGCATGTTGTGTGCGTTGGCATGTTTGGCGATTGGTTACACATATATATGGGTACGATTTTACCAAGAATCAATCCAAATGCAGTGGTTCACACACAAGTACGCTCTAAAATTGCATGTGTCGGTGTTTCAAATACATTTATGAAATGCAAACACAGACCTCCTCTTCTACAAAGCTCGTGCTTATTAGAATATAATTAGCAAATGATAATTGTCTACTGAGAGGAACAACACAGCCTATTGCCCCTTGTCTTCTTTTACTATAACACAGCAAAAAGGTGCTTGAGAGACCTCAGCATATCGATTACATTCATCTGTTCTTGTGAGGTCTGGGATAACTATCCGCTGGGCTTGCAAAGGTTAAGAAGGAAGAGATGCCAGAAATAACATGGGCAACATGCAAAGACGAGAGATGACACAATTGACAAGCACATGGATGGAAGCCTTTAATGGACAGAGGCAACTTAGGCAGTAGTTTACATCCTGGTGTTTCTCTGGACTCCTGCGCTAGGGGCCTCTGGGAGATCAAAGGAGAGAAAAAGCCTCACGGGTCTTCTGGTTGGAGGGGTGAGCAATATGCCAACATGGATTATTGTTGGAGGAAGAGCAAGGAAGAGGACACCACGTCTATATACAAAACAGCGTGAGAGAGGGGAAAGGTAAAGTTTTGTTCATATCCATATGAGTTGGCTGCTAGGAGGACTCAAAATAAAGGAGGAGGAGTATGGGACAAAGCACTGTAGATTTTGAAACAACAAATGCTGTATTACTAGAAGTTGGTGTGACTTGCATAGTTAGAAACAGTCTTTCGGGAAAATAATGAACTGGAAGAACACGTGTGAGGAAGACCCGAATCTGTACACTATTGTTAAATTTCCTTCTCTGTCCATAAAGCAACTACCACATGTAAGATAGCAAAAGTAGAAAGAAGGAACATCCAGTTAGAAGATGTAATGTTTAGGAGTAGATAAACTCTCCCCCACATTACTATGCCATTTTACACCACCATTATGTCAGGTTTTTTCATGTCTTTTCCCTCCCCTCGATCATTTCGAACCCGTCATTGAAAAGTATGCGAACGCTGGGGCAGCCACCGCTCGCTGCGGGACGGTGCCTTGGGAGGGAGCAAGGCGGTACCGGGGTAAAAGCTCCCCCCCAGCCTCACACCTCAAATGCTGGGACAAACGCGATGCTAAGCCTGCCTCCGCTGCACTGGACGAGCAGCTCTCTGAACCGTATCACCATTTTGCATGCGTTGTAAATTCGGGAAAGAAAAATAATTTAAAATGTGCTGCAGTTTGTGCCAGCGTTGCTGATGTCACCCTGAAAGAATTCCCACCCTTAACACACACTTCTTGAAGTATTTACAGTTTATCTGTGAGACTCAACGTTTTCCTTACTCAGAAAGCATTGTTTCTTTACAAACACATGGAAATCCAAACTTTCCTAGTTGTTTTGTTACTGAAATAGATTTGAAAGCCAGGCAGGCCTTACATTAAATTTAAGATTACTTCGCCATCACACAAGGAGAGGTACCACCAGCTGCATAATGTTGCGTACAACAATAACTTATTTTTGCTTTACAATTTGTACTTCAATCATCTTTCCACTTAGCCAAAGAAAAACGGCAGAGTTTCATTGCCAGCCCAGTACCACAGTGGTTACTGATCAAGCAGGGTCTCCCCCAAACACTATAAGCAGACTACAGAAGCCTTTCTGAAAGCTGAGGAACTGCAGACCGGACACATGACCCACATTACAGAAAGCATAACCAGTGGAATATGAACAAACAAACCCCTCCAAAACCCTCTCAAGCATACAGACATCAACATAAGATGGTCCAGGGGCCTGGGACAAGTGGCAGTCGCCTCAGGCAGCTCTAAGCTTTCCCAGCTGTTATACACCGCTGGACGCTGGCCTGTCAGCAAGGGGTCCTCAGAGCTCCGCTCACCTTCCCCTCCCTCCTTTCCCCATTCCTTTTCCTTTCCCCACTCACCTGCTCCAAACAAATTCTCTAGTGGGTTTACGTTTTCATAATTTCAAATTCTTTACAAAAACAAAAATAAAAATTGAACCACTGTAGCAATAGTAAAAGTAAATTCACAATATGGTCCAAAAAAATTTTTTTTAAAGTAATGAGGTTCAAGAAGTCATTGACAGTAAATCTTGTCATTAAGCTATAGATAATTCTACAGTTACGTTTCCTACAACTTGCAATTTATTTTTTGATGTTTCTCCTAGCCATATCAGAATATAAAAACACAGAATATGACTTGAGTTTTCCTGAGTCTGAAAACAGAAAGATGCCCAGAAAACAAAATTAAAAAGAATAACATCAAATAATTGATTTGGAGGAAAGACTTAGAATTCCCAAACTGACTAATAGTTATCCTTAGCATTTATAGTCTTCTAATAGTCAACAGGAAGGGATTCAGAGCTGGAACCACTGAGAACTGCAGTATTTTTAATCATCACAGAATAATTACCACAAAAAGTATGCAAGAAAACTTTGCTCATTTACAAATCAGAGAGCAGTAGAGAAAGATGAATGGTGGGCTTGCTTCTGCTTCTTATTAAAGTCTTTTTTGTGCCAATGTGTCAAAGGCAAAGAAACTAAAATCCAGTAGATATGGGTCTCCAGGGAGCACAACAAGTCAGGGATTTTCTGATGAAAGTTTTTTTCATAAAAATTGGATTGCCTGAAGGAATGCATGAACCAGTTTAGATGAGAAGACCATTTCTGGCTAAACGAGAGAAAGGGGGAGAAAGAGCCCATTCCCTCTTACCTCCAAATAAGTAAAATCTGTAAAAATTAGAGCACTTAACTGGAACACAGGACACCTCACTCAACTTCATCCCAGAAATCTATCCTAGCCACTGAGCCGCAAAGTAAGCTTGATTGTTTATTGGGGGTAGAGGGGAAATGAAAACAAAGAGCAGAGAAGAAAGTGAGATTCATCTAAGAAAACCAACAGCCTGCTGGTCATTGTGCTCACCTTAGGAGTGAAAAATGAAGCTTACAGTGCACCTAATCAAGCCAGAGCCAGTCCTTCAAAGTCCAAGCGTGTACCCTGCTAGCTCGGGTATGGCCATTCTGATAAAAAGAACTGCTCTCTTGCTTTTCACGAGAGGTTTGAGGTGTCCTTAGTGCATAATAACATCTTAAAAAATGACAACAGACCGGAGCACCTAAAGACACACTCTTTCAGTCCTTGATATGAGCACCCAGCACAAGGCCAACCATCCTACTGACAGCACAAGTCCTACCAAATGCATTCAGTCAGTATTAGAGCGGTGATGTGGCT
Organism: Anseranas semipalmata; assembly: GCA_013399115.1. NCBI lineage: Eukaryota > Metazoa > Chordata > Aves > Anseriformes > Anseranatidae > Anseranas > Anseranas semipalmata. The sequence goes on from VXAA01005176.1 coordinate 707,541, forward strand.
ACAGACTTTAAGGTTCATTTTGTGCAAGGCAAAAAACACTGTTGCATTCATTTTGCTCTGTAAGAAAACGAGGGGGTCCTGCAGGCTGGGACTGAGGTGTTGGAGTAAGCAGCCACACGTATCTGCTGCTCAGAGGATGCCCCCATGCACCCCACTGTTTCCCCCTGCTGAACCCAAGACCCATGCTAAGGGGGAAAAACAAAATTAAAAAAAAAAATCTCTACCCCCAGGTGCTTGTTTGCTTTCCTCTCGCTAAGTAAGAGACCAACATGGAGAGGCTTCTAAACATTAGTCTCAGCTTCATTCCTCCCACCTGCAATGGGCCGAACTGCCAGAAGCCAAGCTACAGCCACCTCTACATTGGCATAAACCAGAAGCAACATCAGCACAGGGAGCAGAAATGCTCTGAATTTAAACATTAAACAGGCTCAGCTGAAGTCAGAATATCGCCCTATTTCCTTAACTAGTCTAATTAGAGTATAGAATTCAATTTGGAAAGTACATTTTTAATAAACATATGCCGAGGCACATTACATTCTTCTTGAAAACGTTTCAGATGTACAATTACACTTTACAGATCTGTGAAACAAGAACAGATATGCCTCGCCTTTGAAATGTTACGTAAAGCTTCTTTCTTCTCTAGATTAACACAAACAACAAGATTAAAAGCATTTCCAAAATGAAGCAGGATGTGTACAAAGCTGTCATTTCTATAGCCAGTACCACGTTAAATCTCACACAGTGAAATAATTAGCCTGGGTTTTGTGTGTGAATGTGGATTTTTTTGTTGTTGTTGGGTGTTTTTTTTTTTTTAAAGCACTGACATGGATCAATTTATTTGAAAGAGAACCTAAGATGTTGATGATATTGCAACGGCCTCTTTGAATCATACTAAATAAAAAGAGCTAGGCCTCAAATAGCTTGCAATTGTTAAGAGATTTCAATGTCTGAAAAGAGAACGACTGATGATGACGATGATTCAGAACTCATTGCAACTGGTGACAGATATGCCCTACCTGCACTGACAGAAAAGCCAGCAGAGTGGATCCTTTTCCTTGCTGTACCCTATACAGGAGATTTATTGTTGTGCATACAGTTTCAAAATCTTCAGAACAAACATCCAACTGAGCAGCTTTTAATTTAACAGACAAATAAAGTATTTTGTATAAATTTTCTTCTCTTTTGACTCTACCCCCAACAGCTCAAACAAGCAGAGAAGTAAAACATGAGAAGTTTCCCTTTATTAGAGTGCTAGCTGACATGAACTAAATTGTCATGCTTAATGACAAAATCCATAGGGAACCAAAAATCACTACATGGTAGAAATCCCTGTACAAAGAAGCTTTAGCTGAAGACCAAAGGAGCTCATATTACTCTACATATTAAACTACTAGTACTAAAATCCTTGAAATGTATTAGCACAGTAGTACATTTTAGTCTTTTCCTCGCAAGAACTTCAATACAACTGAGTTTCTCCAACACTGAAAAGACTAGGTAGCCAGAGAATATTTTTGTACTGTTTATCATCTTTTATCAATACACACTTGCTTTCAAGAGTTGGAGCACTTCAACACCCAGAGTCCTTAACTGTAAGTAGATGTTTGTGTTTCATCAGAATGAAGCTGGAGCTGAAAAACACAAGCTTATCTACTTCAACTCATCCAAGTTTTAACAGGAATATTTTAAAATTCTTAAAATTGTTGTGTTTGGGGATCTTTAGTTTGAACAAAATGTTTAGATGTATTCCTTTCCAAAGTTTTTCCTTCATTTTCCTCAAAAGTGTATACATTACATTCACAACAGGTACATCAAAAGTATAAGGGAGGATGCAGTGACATTCCTACTGAAATATGCAGGGCAGAATTTCACCTCTGATCACTAATCATCTTCTTCAGTTATAACCCTTTTAAAAAAAAAACTCTTTTGCTATCTTACTCTGAAGGTATCTGATTCATTAATATTTACAACTCTAGGTAAAATCCTTGTCAAACATTGAAGGAAATCATGGAGTTAGTCTTTGTAAGATGTCCTTTACGCATGCTTTAAATTTGTTTGGCAATTACAAGCCTAAGTGTTCTTCATTATCCACTGTACAATAGCACGAAGCTCTGGAGATGATCATTTTGGTAAAATGTACCAGGATTAAACTGGAGAAAGAACATTCTGATAGAGAAGTTTGGTTTTGCAGTTCTAGGGGTAAAGCAGATGCACAAGTAGCAGGACTAAGGGAAGACTTTGATCTCACCTACCTTTCATGTATAATTGACAGTTGTAATTTGGACTCAGGGATGACAGAAAGGCAGCTGAGAAATTCTTTGAGATGCCTGTGTACAGAGAAGCAACATATGCTTAACACAAACTGAAAGGAAAATACAAAGCCTGAAGAATCAGCATTGCAGAGCTTAAGTGCTACACAGCACAGCAGTCATACATGAAAGGGTGGCCCATACAGACCTCATCAATGCAACCACCCTCTGGCCAGACTCTGGGTTAGTAAATTAGTCCTTACTATTAAAAGTTAACATGAGTAATAGACGGAGGAGTACCCAGATGCAGAGGAATGGTGACAGGTTTATTCGCAGAAGGAAGAGAGAGGGGGCACCAGAAGATTTTATCTGGAGTAATACTGACTGAATACCCAACATTTGTCCCTCAGGGTTTTGTTTTTCCCCAAAAAGGGGATGTGGGGAAGAGATATTTTCATCCGGAAGATTTTAATCTCTGCTCCCCAGGTGCCAGTCGTCCCATCCCGTGCCATCCCCCATAACCCACCACTGCAAAACATCGCAAAAGCAGCACGGCAGCTCGGCACACTTCCAAGCTTTTGATCTATGAGGAAACAGAATGTAGTGACAGTGGTGTGGGAGGCAAAGCTTCAGGTACAAGTGAGATATTTACCAGAGACAGCATTTTCTCATTCATTGCCAAGAATAAAAACTGTTGATGGTGTTGATGTTGGTCATTTCAGGGAGGAGCAAATACCTCCAGCTGAAACAACAACATTGAAGTTTCTGTGAAAGGGCTAAAACCTGACTCTCCCATGCTTTTTAATAAGTAGTACTACAAGGAGAACATGGACTTAAATGAATTTATGTGGAGGCAAGTTAACACTAAAGTTTTAGAGCTAGCACAGACACAAAATGCCCACAACGTGATCATTCTGGTACCTCAAAGACATCATGAGCTTCGCAACATAGATGGGTCCAATTTACTACTCTTCTCCATTTGCAGCTTTATCTCACAATACAAATCTTTAATGCAGAAGTTATTCCCATTATGGTTCGTTTCTGTTAACCCATACTGTTGCTCTGTCCTGTTCTTCAAATACTGAATCAGATAAACATTTATTGCTATAAGTAGTTAAAAAAAAAATTGAAGATTTCATCTCCTGTAACACATTGGCAAAAAGCCCTCAGGAACAAAAACGTGCCCGAATCTTCAAGTTACCCGCAAACACTTTACTTCGAGGCACAGAGGGGCAGGGGCAGGCTCTCCTCCAAACCAGGGTCCCTGGGCCCAATCCTGCGGGAGCAGCCAGCTGCAGGAAGCCAGCATGAGGCCTGACCCTGGCGTCCTGGCTGCCCCTGAGTTTTGTCAACATTTCTGCAACAAAAGTTTTTTCCTCCTTGTTTCAGAGGCTTTGGTCAATTAAAACTTGTATGTGGACTTCATTTTATGAGAATATTTCCACATTAACTGCTACTATTTTTTTTCCTTGCATTGGGATATAGCCCCAGGCAAGCACCAAAAACCTGTGGTTTGTAGACAGATATTAAAACTGTTCAGTGAAAGCACAATTCCAGTCAGAGGGATGCACTCAGTGCCTTTTCACAATACTACCAAGCAGCAGAAGAGCAAACTCCTGCTTCTGCCACAAAATGTTGTTCTACCCTCGCTGGGCAAGATTTTACCTCTTTTCCACAGGCTACGCTTTTGGGAACGTCACTTGTGTTCAGAGCAGGATTTCACTTTTGCTGGGGCATTTTGCACCGTTCAGCCCACAGACAGAACAGAGCACTAGGGAAGGCAACAGGACAGCGTGCATTTGCTGCATATTTCCTTGCACTTAAAGGAGATAATGCTAAGGAGCTCAAGTACATCTAACATGATTTAATAAAAGGTACATACTATAAAAAAAGGTTTTAAGATAAAAACTAGGTTGGAAGAAGACTAGTAAAAATGTTTGAAAGCTAGACAAACAGAAGAATATGCATTAGAAGTGTCAGACTACATAGCAGCTGAAGATTGCCATATCCGTAGTGCTAAAATAGACACTTTGCCTTATCCTTGGGAAAGTCAGGTGTTAGGATATGCACAGCAGAGGGATTTATTCCACTTCCCAAGCAGTTTTAATTTGCAAAATCCACAACATATACAATAAATCTGTAAGACAGATGGCCACAAATCCCTAATGAAACCCCGCCAATGTAAATATTGTAAAAAGGATAAATAGCACTTACAGTATTGGCTAGCAAGTTGGGTTTTTCCTCATCTTCGTTCTGCTTTTCACCAGTCTCCCAGGCCCTCTCCAGCACACAGCATGCACAAGACGTGCTGTTGGGGTTCTCACTCTTCTATGCCTTTGCCTTTTTTTTTTTTTTTTTAAAAAGTGTTGTTGGTTTGAGCATTTGCAGAAGGCTTAGTTTTAGATATAGAAGCAGACAGCTGCCCCAGATGAAAAACTAGCAGGGGCAGAAAAAAGTCACAAGCATGAACAAACAAAACCACCACTCATGTAAAAAGACCCATGATAGACAAACTAGGCAGAATTATAAGCACAGGGAAAAATTGGTGGTAAGAACTGATTTATTGTTAAGAGTCATTTGGCTTTATATGGCAAAACCTGAAGGAGAACTAGCTGAAAGCATTACTAGAATGAGCCTCTTCAAACTAAAAATCTTTCAGCTCATTTCCAGACTGTTCTTGTGCTCCGCTACTAAAGAAAACCAGTTGCTTGTTACCTTATACTTGAGCTAGGCTGTCAGGCTTTCCTCCTGGCCCAGAGTTGTGGTGCTTTACCACACGCCTTTTTAACACTGTGCTATTTCTTAACTTGCTGGCTGGCCAAATAGGGAACACAACTGATCGCTTTTTCTGCCTCTCTCCAGAATTGGGGGTGGTGGAAACCAACATAAGTAGTCAGCAACTGGTTGGGTTTTGTTGTTGTTTTTTCTCCCCCCCCAAAAAAATTGCAGAAAAAATTGTTTATTATCCACTATTTTCAATCACAGAGTTTTCCTTTTATCTCTCTTTCTTGCAAAGACAGAATAAACCTTTACCTATGAACCAGGAATTTTTACCTGTAAAACTCATGAAACCAGGAGATACCACCCTGCCTAATATACAGAGGATTTCCAAATTCTCAGCTAAGTGATGAGTCCACAACTTCAACCCAGTAAATGGGCCTTCAGTATAACACCAGACAGCATATTCAGATTGCAGCATTTAGCTGTAGTAAACCTTTTTCCTCATGCTATGTACTCTACAACCATCATTTATTTCATTTGAAAGTCTGCATACCATGTCTTTCATAGGGCAGTTCCTCTTTTAATATTTCTACTCATGTTGCAAAAAAAATCCCAGTTGCTTTTTGAAAAAAATAAGAATTCTCAGTTCTGTAGTAAGAGAAGGACAAGTTTTCTGCATTTAAAATGAATTTTAACCCAAATACAGCTATTCCAAAGTATTATAAAATACAAGACAACTTGTGAATGCATTAAGCAGCTTGCTTGTCAGTCAGTAGTGGACGTAACACATGGTACTTCTCCATATACCATTACTTATTGCCTTCAGTGATTTGACATAAATGTGAATACTGGATTAAGTTTTAGTGTCCAAAGGAGGGCTACAAAGATGGTGAAGGGTCTAGAGGGGAAGACGTATGAGGAGCAGCTGAGGTCCCTTGGCCTGTTCAGCCCAGAGAAGAGGAGACTGAGGGGAGGCCTCATGGCGGCCTGCAGCTTCCTCACGAGGGGAGCGGAGGGGCAGGCGCTGATCTCTGCTCTCTGGTGACAGCAACAGGACCCGAGGGAACGGCACGGAGCTGTGACAGGGGAGGTTCAGGCTGGGTGTTAGGAAAAGGTTCTTCACCAAGAGTGGTCGGGCACTGGAACAGGCTCCCCAGGGACGTGGTCATGGCACCGAGCCTGCTGGAGTTCAGGAAGCGTTTGGACAATGCTCTCAGGTCTGATTTCTGTGTGGTCCTGTGTGGAGCCAGGAGTTGGACTCTATGATCCTTGTGGGTCCCTTGCAACTCAGAAGAATACAATATCCTAAGTTTTGGTTGATGTGGGAACTAGCAGTGTTGGCACTTCTACACCTTTGCAAGTAAAATTCATTAAACAGAGAGAACTGTGTTTGGAGGCCAAGGCACAGCTGTAAGGTCTTGATTTGCAGCCAGAGCACCCACAAGCTCCCTGAGATACTACAGCTCCATACCAGAGAGCAGCACAGCAGTCCTCCCGTGGAGGAGAGCTCAGGTTATTGCCACCTCCACAACAGAGCCATGAGCGTGCAGCCAGCAACGCTGTGCTTGGAGCAGCCGTGCAGAAGACTTGCAGGGATTCGAACAGACGGGGACAACCCGCGTGCTTTCTAACCTTCCCTTCTGGAGCTTCCAGCAGGCTCTGCCTGGCAATGTGGCCAAAAAAATAAAAACAAGTGGGAGGATGGTGATCTCGCTGAATCCCATTGCTCACAGTGCCCTTTAACATCTCAAGTTTAAGCTCTGTTTCCCTACTGTATAGACTAGCCTAGATCAAAGACACAAAGAACACTGAAAACATTAAAATCAATTAACTCAAACTTCAAAGCCACCTGATTTGTTGATAAATTATTTGGTCAATGACTGATTCGATGCACTTTGTTGTAAAGTGTGCCAGAATGGAAGAACACATACATTAAACCATAATTAGTAGAATCAAGTGGAGGGAAAAAAAAACAAAAAAAAAACACACACACAAACACAGAATACAGTGTTGAGATTAAAGGGTATAGAAACATGATTTCTCTGCTGGGGAGAGAATATAATTGAAATAGCAAGCAGAAAAGTGAAAGAGTAAAAAAGAAACAGCAAAATTCAGAAAATTAGCCTCAAAGAGCTGAGATTTACTTTTCATTGCTATAACGATACCAAGTTCTGTTTCAGATATATTAAATATACAAGGCTGTTAGTGTTAGTCATCAAGAGCGAAAGGAGTGAAATTATTGCTTATTAATCTCAATGCTCCTGATGGGTTTCAAGCTCCAGAAGCAGCTATTAAGCTTCTTCAGAGATGGTGATAGAACACTGTAGAAAACTTCATTCCAGGAATAGTTTCAGGCCAACAAGTTCTGCACTTTATTTTTTTATTTTTTAAGCCAACAGAAGGAAACAGAGTAACTTTATCTGCCATTTTAAGTAGTAAAATGTCTCCCAGCAGAGCAACACTTTCATCATCTGGAACTCAGGTCCTTAATGAACACACAGTCAATATTGCCACAGTTCTCCAGTGCACACCTTTATGGTTTGTTAGATGTGGTAGCTATTAGTACCACTGTCCTCTAGCTATATTTCTCTCTGATCTCCCAAGTTAAGCATGTGTAGGTTGGGTACGAGTTTTAAAGAAAGTGTTCCTAATTGCCTCCAGTTGCTTCTGGGCTTAGCCTTAGTGATTCAGGCTTTTTAAAGAGTTGTCATCAGTAGAAGATAAGTTCGCTGCTTTCACCTCAGGATAACGAAGATGTAAGATAAATCAAGGAAAGGTAAAAAGAGTACATTGTGAAGGAAAGACAGTCACCTAACAAAAACCCTTCAATCTTACCTTAAGGTAAATTAGATGAGGTCAGCTTTATATCTTGCTCCCCCACTGGGAGGGATTTTTGTTTCCTAATTTTTCTAGACATAAAACCAAAGCCTCTTATCTTCTTTGTACACTTACTTTGCCTTAGGAAAGATAACATATGCTAGTCACCTTAAAATTATAGGAAAAAAGTTACAGGGGCAGACTTTTTTTTGTTGTTTTTAGAGGAATAAAGACTGAAAGCCGATAGTGAAGCAATGCCCCACTGGAGAACACTGTAATGTTGAAGACATACTTGAAATAAGGACACCCTGAATCTTGACAAGATGATACCACAGCAATTCTCCCAAATATCCACAACTATAAGTCCAGAACAAAGAATGGATCCCCTACCAAAACATTGCTAGGATAAAGCAAACAAACAAAAGAAACCCAGCAGCATTAGGTGTAATTCCACCTATTCCATCTAAGCTTTCATAACATTAACTAGTATAACTAGTCTCTAGTCAATCAGTGGCCATTATTTTACAGTCTAGATTTGACCATAAGTAATTACTTTCTTCTTGCAAGAAAACAAAATTACACTTTCAGCAACAACTCCCTCCATCACAAACACACCCTTAGGGCCTGTTCAGGTACCTATCTCTGCTGCAGCTGTTTCCAACTTACCTTCCCTTTTACTTTCCTCCCCTCAACAAGCCTTAAGGATGGGGCACTTCTCACAGGCTCACAGTCATACAGTTTTCCCATGTTATAGCTACAGAAGGTGGAGGACACACTTGCAGGTTTAAGAGGAAAAACCCTTCCTTCACCTTCTCCTTTAAAAGCATGTTATTCCACATTAGTGCTGTGTACCTGAATTTTGTAGAAAAAGTGCCTAAAACCTAAATTTTATTTCTATTTTCCCCTGCTTTGCCTTGCATATCAGAATTCATAACACCTGTTAAAAAAACACACAAGATTATTGCCAGCAGCACTGAGTTAATTAAAAGTAGAAATAGTCACTTCCTGATTGAGATGTGTTTTAGAAAGTGATTGAGCTATAAACTGTCTTTTTTACATGTTAAATGGACATCCTACCTCTAATCACTTGCAATTAAGTCAATCAATCAGGAAGAAAGTATTTTTGGAGACTAGCATCATGGATACTATCTATGTAATCACTCACTTTCAGTGAAAAGGTGCAGTGATCGCATATACACAGATGAACACAAACAATACAGGAATAAAACGATGCTCTCGTATAATATTAAGCTAATTTCAAGAAGCAGCCAAGAAGTAGTCAAAAGAGCAATAAGAGCCTTTTGTTACATTGATTTTAGAGTTTGGTCAGCCTGTGAAACAAAACACAGCCCGAATCAGATCATGAGGAAGCACACTACTGGAAATTCCCAAAGCGTATTTGCCTTGCCAAATCTGATCGGAGGCATCTGCAGAATGGAGAATGAACTATGCCAAGAATCGCTGCTCGCGTTCTGGCACAAGGCGGGTGGCATGGAAGGAGAAACTCACCTTTTTGCATAACTTCTGGTTGTGTGGTTCATTTTTGTTGTTGTTGTTGTTGTTGCTGTTGAAAAATTTTAAATGTAACACATTAATTGTCCATTCTACCATCACCACGTGATAGCATCAGAAATAGAAACAAGTCTGATCTTACATTAGACTCAAGCCTCATCAACAGCTTCACTATTTTGTTTTGAAATTCACAGAATGTGTCACATTTCTGCAATGAAAAGAGATACTTAACTAATTGTACCTTGCTCTCTGTACAAGTAAACTTGTCTGTTATGACCACAAGATACATATTCAAGGAACAGAAATTCAGATTGCTGTGGTGCCAACATAAAAGGTGATTCCATGGTTTCCTAGGGCTCACAAGCAACCTTCATGTATGCCAAAAATAGCATGCATCTAAAAGGCAGTCTGCTTTAACATAACCACAGAGTTAGTTTTTCTTTAATTTAATACAGGCTTATAAACCAAAGTATAGTTAAATGTTCCATGACTTGTATTTGACCACACCTGTAACTGAAAGAGAATTAAAGTGCTTGCTCTCCAAAATAACTATTATAATACCATCTTGATATTTAAATAACACAGCCGCACTGCAGAGTACAGACGTCAAGAAGGACAGAAACAATTTGCAGGTATTTCACGTGACAGTTGTTTCAGGCTTTCTACAGACTCACATAGAAAGTAGGCTGCACTTTGCTCATATTTTTAGGGCTCCAATAATGAAACAAATGACAATATCTTTGCAGAACTTCCCCACTGCATATTTTTGAAAAAAAAAAAAAAAAAAAAAAGTCTGCTGTAACTGCCTGACCTTTTCTTTATCAATGATATAGAAGTCTTCCTTAAGCCATATAGATTTAAGTAAGAGGAAAGTCATGTTCCAGGCACACTGATAATGCTACACAGCATGCAACACAATGCAGAAGTCATCATTTGAGGGACCAGAGGTAAGAGTTTTTGTCTCTCAGCAAATTTCACGTTTAAGTTCTTCAGCATGAAAAAATATTTAGAAACACCAAAAACTTACCTAGCCAAACCAAAAACAATGAAGTGTTTAAGGAAAAAAATAGTTTGTTGAAAACCTAGTTGGAAAATGCATTTTATGGATAAAGAGTAAAACACTGACAAAGCAAAAGCAATATAGGGAAGTTACTCACTATTCTGCATGTACAAGCAAAAAGAGAAGGCAGCAGAGGGAGAAGCGAGTATTGCTTTCAGGTAGCAGGCCGCTCCTCCAGCGCGGCGGTGTGCAGGACACAGCTCGGTTCAGCTCAGGCTTCTTCCCCGAGCTTCATGCAGAATGCACCAAGCATGACGCAGAGCGAGAGACTGGAAGAGAGGAGAGAGACCTGCCGATGCAAGTGTTTAAGTCATCTATGGTCTGGTTTGTTCACAAATCTGGGAAAACAAAGAATTGTTTCTTGAGAAATTTTGGATTTTATACACTCAAAATCCAGTCCCTTCATAAAATGTAACTATAAACTGCAAGTAAGTGAAGTACAGAATTTTCTGATCTATGCAACGTTGCACTTCACTGCATGTGAGAACACTGGGTATTAATTGTAGATGAAATAAGGATGCATCCAAATTGAAACTTGTAAAGTTGTGAGTGTAGTAAGCTTTAACACTCATTTTACCAGGACTAAGTGAAAAGATTGCACATATAAGATGATTTCCATCAAAGAAGAATTAGGCCTATGAAGAATTGTAAAGATATGCCTCAGATCATCAGAGAAGACAGTACCTCAAAGCTGAATTTCATGGCATCCTGTCCAGCATATTTGTTGAACAGAAAGAGTTGCCAAGGTAGTTCTAGATTATTCTCTCATAAACAAAACAGAACTTGTCTTCCACCCACTTCACGCAGAACTGAGAGGGAAACAAAAGAACTACTTCTATTTGTGAGCTGTACGCTGCAGAACCCTGTACTCTGCTTAAGATCCAGACTGTACAGACAGTGACTCCATTTAGCAACCTGTACCACAAGCAAGCAAGTTTACTTGCTAGCTCAACCATAAAGGCAAAAATTGCACTGACAGCATCTTTAAGTAGATCTAAAGAGATCTACCTTCAATAAAGTTACGTATCTAGTAATAGAACCTGCGCTCAACATACACTGGTCTTGAGATACTTGAAGTGCCTTTTATGGCTGCATTTTATGGTGCACAATGGTACTTAACGTAGTCATAAACCACAGGATATTCAATTTATCCTTTCTAGATTATTAAAAAGGTTTAAACAATTTCATGTTTTCCATTTTTATTGGGTTCCTATGGAACATCAGGAAGAAAATACTCAATGGTGCGACTATCTTTCATAAGCCCAAGCACAGATTTGATTTTCCCTAAGGTCTGACTGCCAGAGCCAAAACAGAGCATCCCCAGCCTCACCACTCGCCCTACCTTTCTACCAAACCTGCAGCAGAGCTATATCTTCCTCCACTCCTCAGCCACCCCACTTCACAGTCCAGTGCCTTAACCTTTGAGAAGGGCTTCTCAAATATATCCAAAACATCCTCATAGACAAACTGAGGAAATATCGACTAGATAAGTGGACAGCAAGGTGGACTGAGAATTGGCTGAACTGCCAGACTCAAAGGAAAGTCCAGCTGGAGACTGTCACAGGTGGCAAGCCCCATGGGTCAATGCTGCTCGTCTTCATGAGTGACCTGGATGATGTGACAGAGTGAATGCTCATCAAGTCCACCAACGATACAAGACTGATGAGCGGTTGATACACCCAATGTTTGTGCTGCCTCAGCAGGATGAGGAAATAGGCTGACAGGAACCTCATGACATTCAAAGAGAAATGAGAAGTCCTGAAGCTGGGGAGGAATTACCACAACAGCACAGCTTAGGGTCAACCTGCAGAAAAGGCCCTGGTGGACACCAAGCTGACCACAAGCCAGCAGTGTGCCCCTGGGGCAAGAAGGCCAACAGCCTCCTGGACTGCACTAGAAAGACCATCACCAGCAGGTCCAGGGAGGTGATCCTTCCCCTCAACACTGAGGAGGGGCACTGGGAGCACTGTGGCTAGTGCTGGGCTCCCCAGCATAAGAGAGAAACGGGCATACTGATGCAAGACCAACAAGATGGGCCAGAAGGACCAAAGGCTTGGAGCATCTGACATATGAGAAAAGGCTGGTAGAGCTGGGACCATTTGGTCTGAAGGACAGGCTCGGGGGAATCTTACTGATGTGCATAAATGCTCAACAGGAGTGAGCAAAGAAGATAGAGCCAGACTCTTCTCAGCAGTGCCCAGTGACAGGACAAGAGGCAAAAGTTGAATAACAGGAAGTTCCATTTAAACATCATATTAATATGAATATATATTTTCTTCAGCTGTTGGGGTGCTCAAATGCTGGAGCAGGTTACCCAAAGAGATTGTAGAGTCTTCATCTGTGGAGCGATACAGAAAGTAACTTGACCCGGGACTGAAGAACCTGCTGTAGCTGACCCTGTCCTGAGCAGGGGGTTGGACTAGGTGATCTCCAGGAGTAGCTTCCAACCTCAACCACTCTGCAAAAGGCACAATTAAGTGCACTGTGTAAGTGGATATGATCTAATATACTGGGGCAGGTAATAACGCTTGCAACACACACACAAAAAAAAATTGGTATGGCAGAGAAGGGAAAAGGCACTACCACCTCGTATATAGTCACTCAACACCAGCTCCACAATACACTTGAAACCATTAGTCACAATAACTGCCTGGAGTCAGACATGGGCTTGAATGCTTAGCTGTCCCTTTACCATGGATGTTTTCTTACTCAGTTCAGGAAACACCCACACTGTGCATTTCCTTTCTCCAGCTCATGGACCCATGGGGACACATGCACTGCTTCAAAATTGAGGGTAAGGGTCAAGGAAGAGATCCTGCTATTAAGCAGATGGTGAGAAGAGAGAGCAGATGGGAGATGAGCTAGAGCATGCAGGGCTATCTTGGCAGGTGGCAGGCAGGGTGAGCAATCAGGGCTTAGTCACACTGCCCAGGAGAAATCCAGAGAGCGCCTAGATAAAGGAGCGTGCAAAGTTTTGACTGGTGGAGTTAACCAAGGAAAAGGTAAGAAGTGGGATGACACATTGACTGGAAGCACCTCACGATGGGACAGTGATATGGTCCATATTGTCCCAGAAAGGGATGAGCTTCTCTAAGGTGTGGTAGTCTAGAGCACAAAGTTTAGAGAGTGCTGGGAGACTGCAGTTAAGCCAATTTAATCAAAACTTGGTCTTCTAAGTATAAAATGCTGCAGGACAGATGCAGGGGAATATCCCAATCCAAGACAGTCAAGGAGAACCTGCAACTTACTGCTTCCTCCTTTTAAGCCTCTAAGGGAGAAAAGGATCACTCCAACACCACATCCTGAGCATATTAAGGTATTTGACCAGGTTTCCTAGAATCCAAAGCCTCTTTGTATCATAGCTTCCTCTTTTTCCTCAAACTGCAAGATTGCCTAGGGGGTGTTGGTGGGTGCATTTCCAAGTAGCATTTCCTGTAGCAAAGCACAGCCACTGTTAGTCAGCTCTCCTTGTAGAAATATATATAGAGTATCCATTATCATCTTTACCCTCATTATGGACCTACAGCAGGAACATCACACATCTGTGCAGTCCCAAACCGATAGCAACATACCACTGTGTTGCATAGTTTTATACTTTCCTAGTAACCATCCCAGGGTCCAAGTTAGTCCATCTCCTCTTGCCAGACCCAGCTGGCATTGCTGAGGGCAGACCTGGAGAATAGCTTCTGCACTCCCTCTTGCAGAGCTCTGGCTCTCCAGTGATGCTATGACCTTTTAGGTATCTTGACGCTACGTAGAAAGGCTTGTAAGTTTATCTTTATTCTCAGTTAGGGAGTTCACTAGTACATTACCAATAGTGTAAGAAGAGGAAATGCAAAATATTAGAATTATAAGGAGAGTTATTTGCTAAGAATTCATTCCTTTCATTTTGACTACCTGAAGTTTATTAAAATACACACTTCTTATATATTAATTCCCAAGTTATCATTGTTAAGAGTCTGAAAGCAGAGGGTGCTTTATTTTTTGTATTAATGGCTTTGGTTTTATATTCTTGCTTAAGAATGGCTTGTAGTGTTTGGTTATGCTACATTTCCTTCTTATTCACTGCTTACATTCAAAATAAAGCTGTTTTTTGCTTAAGCATCTCAAAAGCCACCAAACAGTAGGTAGTCATAAGATGTTAGTACTGTTTCCAGTTTCTCTCAGCCAAGATCATAACCCAGTTATCTGTAGTCATCACTCACAATTGAAGCCAACTTGGCAGTTCTTCAGGGTTTCTACTTAAAAAGGACTCTAAAATAAATGAAATGGGATGCTGGGGAGAAGAGAAGAAAAAACACCACCACAACCCTGCAGTTTTAAGAGAGATAAAAACAACTTATTTACTTTTTACCGTTGAAGTGCAGCTGTAACTTTATCTTAGCAGCAGTTAAAGTTATCTTATTCTTGGAGAGAAAAAGAGGTGACTTATTTTGTTACTCCCTATGCTGTACGATCTCAAATTCATCGGGCCTCCGGAAAGACCAAAATAGGAGTTATTTTATAGAAGGAAGAATTGCAAGAAGGGAAAACCATGGATTCTTTTCAATAGATTACTTCTGCAGGGGGTATTCAACATTTTCAAACTCCTTCAGCTTTGATTTCTTGAGGGAGATAAAATTTGCTTTTATTATGGCAATAGCCATAATACTGGGAATAATCAAAAGCTGACTATCGTATTAACAGGACCTGCCTAATAAATCGGGCCAGGCATTTGTTATCCAAAGCTTATTTCACAGCAATTGCCAGGTGCTGAGCTGAGGCAAGAAGTGGCACATCTGACTTTTGGACACAGTTTAGCATCAAGACTCTTTCTACAAGCAGAAAAAGAGTTTTTCCTCAAGTGTTAAAAAAAAAAAAAAAAAAAAACCAACCTGTAACTTACTCTTGAGAGATTTTACTTGTGCTCAATGTTATGTTGACCTTGCGGGGGCAAACACACTAATAACGCACTTCCATGAATTATGTGTATGTTCCCCATACGCTCCCTTTTCTTTTTGGTTTGGACTTTACACTGTTATACCTGTGTAACCCCAGTGACTGCTAATTGACAGTTGCAACAGACAACAATTAAAGTCCCTTTCTAGCAGATTATTTTAAGACAGTACAAATTGTATTTTATAGTGCAGCAGTGGGATATGTTCTGAATCTTTTGAAGTACTCCACTATTTTCATCACACAAACATTGTATTTTTCATAAAGAATTTAAGACTCCAACAGTGACCTCCGTAAGCTGACATTTCAGCTCAGAACATGTTAGATGGGCTGTGCCTGAGCTGCTGTAGCAACACCTGTGTTACAGAGACAGCTTGAACAGCGTGCCACATCCTGGGGACCTGCCTCACCTCTGCAGCCACAAACGCGATAATCCGTCTTTCCTTACAGATTTTCTTTGAAGCAAAAAGTTATTTACACATTGCATTCCAGATATTACAAAAAGGAGGTACTGAAATAATTTTTCTCCCTGCTTTTGGGGGGAGAAAGCTTCAGGTGTCATTTTACTTTGCTTTTAAACAATTGTTTCAGTGATTAGACAGAGAATGCAGTTTGTCAGACCTCTGGAGCTGCCCCAGATTCAGCAGGGAGTTCACCTGGTACAACATAACATTACCTTGGTAGTGTCATTGTTGTCCTCCTTTGCATTTTACTAGCTCTCTCAAGCTGTTTGGATGAATGCACTGGTAATCACTGCATCAACAAAAAGAGGCAAGTCTAGGGAACAAGTCTGAAGCAAATCAGTTGGTGAATTCAGTCTGTAGTTCAGAATAAGGTAAACTACTAGGAATTAAGTTATTACATCCATTATTATGGTACTTGATATTTGCATACATAAATTTAAAAACACCTATTACTCTTTCCATTTATTAAAAATCAAACCTGCTTCTTCTACAAGTCAAAACCCCAGCTCTGGTAGAAAAGAATGAACACTCCTCTGGTGCACGTTACAAAAACCATAAGACAAGTTGATTTCTAGGGATCCTTTTACAAGCCTTACAGAAGGATTTGAGGCAGGGTGGAGGGGAAGCAGAAATATTTTAGTGGAAGGAGGCTGACATTAGCAATGCAAGGTTATGCTATGTGGGATGACAAAGACTTTTGCTTAGCCCTTGTAGTCTCAGTGATCTTACTTGAATCCTAGCTTCAGTATTTCCAGCTCCTCACTCTGGTCTCTCTCTTCTGCCCTCCCTCTTCTGTCCCCAACCTTACTTACTGGGGCTTCGCTATAAAGCCTCTCACTTCGGTCCTGGTCTAACACTACACTGTTACGAAACCCTGTACTGCCAAAACTTGCCAATTGACTTCTTTCACCTATTTCTTCTGATCATTACTCTGAAACTCTATAGCCTAACAAGAAATTCAGATGAAGGGAAAAGACACTGTAAAAAACCCTCCAGATATGAACAAAAACAAACGCCCCCTCCCCCCCCCAAATAAATAAAAACACCCTGTGTGCTTCCTCACAGGACAGTCTTACAGTTCCAGCAGCCCCATCTCTAAGGCATCTGAGCACACGTGAATTTCCCAATTAAAAGAATAAAAATAATAATACATTTGTATGTAACCTCACAGATGAGCAAAAACCCTTTGCTGATCCATCACAGAATCCCTTGCCAATACCACGTCTCCCCACAAAGCACAACAGCCAGAATAATGCAACAGCTCCACAGAGTTTTCAAATGGATGAAAGTGTACCTATTCCAGCTTTGTCTTTAGGAAGATGTTCTGCCTGTTATTTAGCAGGAAAGGCTAAAAAGGGTAGGGGAAATCCTATCTGGCACAGCAGCTGGAACTGAAACAGATGCTGCTGGGTTGCAAAACAGCAACTGAAGAACTTGTGTTGAAAAGCATTAGGCAGTTTAACACCAAATGCTACCACCTCCATTTATATCTTGGTTGTTTATTTCAAGGGCTGACGGAAATAGTTGCCATTTAATGGGATAACCGTACTCAAAGAAATCTTAGAAGGGAATCCATAAGCGCGTTAATTAGTTCTACTTAAAAGCAACAACTGTACACTGTACACATAAGAAAAGGACAAGAGTAAAGAAGTGAACCCCAGAGGTGGGGATGGAGCATGCTAGGTTCATGCCTCCCCATTTTATAGATCTCCTGACAGAGGTTTCTCTGACATAAGGAAGGAGGATTTTGCTGCAGCAGCAGCAGCTTTACGGAGTTTGTGAGTTTTCCCCACTGTACCGCAAACAAGGCTCATATCTCACTGAAGGGAAACCTGAGCAGCACCACATCTCAGCAACTACATTATCGACAGTTCACTTGGAGACTCGCTCGGGTGAGAAAAGGAAAGAAGAAAACAACCATACTGAAAGATGACATCTTTTCTGGAGCCATCCATAACACTGCTTCCACAGATCAGCTAAGTTTCACCTGTCGTTACATCAGTATTGGGGTCCATATGTCCGGGTTCCAAGGGAACAAATGTATACAAGTTCCCTGGTTCCAATTCCTATATATTAAAAAAGTTAGATATAAAATGCTACCATGTAATTAATACAGCAAAGAGAAAGCATAACGAATATTATGTGACCTGAAAGCTAAATGTAGAAAAAAAAAAAAAAACACATTTTAAGTTTGGACATATAACAACAGTAGTGAACTATTTTGCCAGTAGAGTTCATTGAAAATTAGAAATTAAGATTTTAGTAGCAAAGAAATGAAACACTCTTCACTGAGAGGCTTATTTTCTACTGTTGCTGGCAGTTCAAGTTAAAATTGAGCTACTCACTTGAGCATTCTCACTCAAAAGTCATCTCTGTACAGAATAAACTCATGTGACCTGAATACGTTGCATCTGCCAGTAGGCAATAAGTGCTAAAAGGCAATAGACTGGAATTACTGAAGGAGCTGCAGAAAACAGTTATAAATGAGAAAATACCTTGAATGACATTTGAGACAAGTCTAACATGTAGAACATACCTATCAACGAAGAGCAGGAAAAATGAAAATGAATGTTATGTCCATTTATATTCAAGATATAGCCCATGGGACTAGCTCAGAACTTCCTGAAAAAGTGATTTTCTTCCTTCCCCTCTCAAGCAAAATGCAGAACTGCTCACTCGCTTAAAATCAGAGATCAAGATGAAATTGCAGATGCTGGTTTTCCACAATTGGGACATTTTTATCAGGGAAGGAAAAGGCTCCTTTAAGCACACACACATTTATGTATTATAAATGAGTTTTTTCACCACTTCAGGATGGCAGTTCTTGCTTTCTAGTTTCTCACCAGTTTAAAGGCACTCTTCTTCCCCGAGTGTCATCTTGCCAAAAACAACCCATTAGGGCAAAACAGAACAAGCAACACTCAGAAGAAGTTAAAAGCTAGATCTTCCCACAGCTTCTAAAACCTTTGAAATTCAGCCTCAAAATTGAGAGCCTTTGTGCTATAGAACTTGGCGATCTATACCTCCTCAGTCTTTAATTCTACCTTTATATTTATCCAAGACTGAATTTAGTTTTGAAATAAGTTTACCACCAGAGGCGAGGATGCGCAGAGAAGAGGCTGCCTGTGTTCCCCTGCCACGAGCAGCTCGGAGCCATTATTTTTCAGTGCCCCGCTTCCGGGGCAGGCAATGCACGAGATTCATTTTGGTAGGGGGCTGGCAGCTTGTTGGGCAGTAGTGCATTAATTCTCAGCTGAGCATATGGCCATTAGGAGACTATTAACTCTCAACAAGAAAGGGAGAGAGACGCTCAGATTAAAGGAGGTTCAAGCCTTCAACAGGAGTGGAAGCCTAAGGCAGGGGAAAAAAAGGGGGGGGGGTATAGCTCCCAAAGGACTCACAGTATCTACAGCAGGTTGATATTTGCAACTTTCTACCCAAAAAGATAGATGGGAGGATACCTTTTCGCTGAATGTTCTGAACTAGAGCCCTGCAGTGAAGTTTCTGAGCCAGGATGCAGTTGCTCGATGAAGGCTTATAGCCTACTAGCAACTAAATCTGTCAATAACCCTGTTTTATCACAGCTGTATGTACTATCAGGAATTACCATCTACTCATTATTAAGATTTAAAAACTTCAGCAGGACCCACAAAAATATTTAATCAAGTTTCCAGGTCCCTTGGTACTGCTGTACAATCATCAGCGAGCTTGCCTTCAGGCACCAGAGCGTTTAGCCGTACATCAGGTCCCTTCAGCAGAGGGCCACCAAGTGCCACCAAGTGCGAGTTGAACAGGAAGCCTAGTGTTCCTGGGTCCCCCTCGGGCAGGCGTGGGAGCGACTTCCCCCGCTATTCTCACCAAAATAGAATGGCTCCTTCGCCGGGACCCACGTACAAAGGGAGCACCATCACCTGGAGCACGGACAGCACGTTCCATCATCTGGCTTTTTTTTTTTT